>JANRGV010000001.1:26186387-26197556 GCA_024734035.1 Alethe castanea
AGATTTAATCATACAACTGCTTAAACACAGCTAACAAATGAAGCAGAATATCAGAAAAACAAAAACAAAAAAAAATTACATCCTTAGCCTAGCAGTAAATTGGCAATTATGAGTTTGATTCTCAGGTAAATATTTCATTTTTATGGTTCCCTCTTGGAGCTGAGGGACATACTAAACCAATCTAAAGATAAAACTTTTTCAGTAGTTAATCCCACGTAACTTCTGAAAATTTAGTTCATTCCCAATGCAATTCACAAATTATGAAGAAAATTAATTAAAAGGGCAGGTACTTCTAGCAAGATGTCAGTCATCACTAAAATTCTTTGTCTTTGAAAAAAAAATGGTGAACATAAAGGAGACATGGCTGGAGATATAAGAAACAGAAAAGATAAAAAATAATAAAAAAAACCAAAGCAAGGATGGATGTGACTCTGCTTTTCAGCTCTAGAAAGCAGCAAATGTGAAATCCATGAGAGGTTTTACACGGTTTGCATTTTCTGAAACATAAGTAACTTTATACCAGTGATGTCTCTACACCTCAGATTCCCAGCTGTGAAACAGGAATGCCATAACTTCTCCAGGAATGCCCTAGAAATACTTACCCTCATTCTTCAGTCATTGTTTTATTCAGTGAGTGGTTCCACTTGTAGTCTTTATGCACAAAACCCATTAAAAGTGCCTGCTTTTGTGGATGTTTTAGAGCTCTCTTTTTACTGAAACTCAAAGGGTTTAAAACATTTGTGGCCTTGTTTGGTATTTCTAATGAGCCCAGCTCTGAGAGAACTGTCATTTAGTGGTTCATGCTGCTAATTTCATGGCACAGGTCTCTCTTCCTTAGGAGCTTCCTCGTTTTGTATCCTAAGAAAGCATACCAAGAGCTTGGGACACATTTTTAAGGATACCTGGTAAAACTTTGTGTTTCTATCATAGCCTGGTCACAGTAAAATCTATCCTGATGTCATGCACTGTTTACCTTTTTAATTCAGGTCAAGGATTTACTATTTTGCTTTTTTTTTTCTGAGTATGTGAGAGCCACTTGGCATCTGCCAGAAGTCAAAGATGGTGTTCTGAAGTAAAGAGGATCTAAAAGAGATTAAAAATTCAGTCTAAAAATGCTAGACAAAAATAAATAATAAAAATAGCATTGGAAAGAGTGTCTATTTATTATATTTTATTTTTTGGTTTGCTTTTTTTTTCATTTTAACATTGTCAAAAAAATCTCATCTCTGCATTTCCTGAGAATAAAAAAACAAACAAACAAAAAAAGACTTATCTTTGTGCCTATTATTCATGATGGGTCTAATATGGCTTTGTCTCTTTTTAACATTTTACAATGCCAAATTATTAATCTCATTCCTTTACATGGATCTGTTTTAATATCATTTTGATTACTCTTCTCTGAACCCTGTTAGTAAAAATGGCTGATAAATCATCAGTAGTATAGACCACTGTTTTAACATCATTAAAATAGTTATTAACTGCTGTAGGAATAAAATTAATAAAAATATGGAAAGCCTATGCAGAAATTTTTTTTAGACATTTTAGCCTTTTTTAGAATTATTTGACATTATTTGCTATTTGTCATCATCAAATAGATCGAAGAGACATATTTTGGTATTTTATCTGACAGGAAAGAATACTCTCCTCTTTTTTTTACCCTCTGTCTATAAAAACATAATGGTTTCAGTTTTGCTTTGAAGACTGTGTGGATTGCCCTGGTAGTGAGGTCAATTTCAGTTTTCTGAGACCCCTAGAAACATGATGAACATGTCTTTTAAAGATAGTTAATACATCTGCTGCCATGCAGTATAACAATTTATTCACATTAAATTACATGCTTTTGCCACTGTCACAGTCACTTCATCGTCAGACACCTTCAATACGAAAACTACTTATTCTCTTCTCCCCTTACTACAGTTCCTGACAGCCTCATTCTTATTCCTGAAAATATGAAGTAGGGAGATACTTTTGCAATGGTCTGGTTATATGGGTACAAAGAAATTATCAGGCTTCAGCTTGACAATGTCCTTATCTGATGTACCAGCACACTCCATTCTCTGCTGTTGAACCAATAAAGCAAATGATTTTTATTGTGGTTTTCTGTCTCTGGTAATTGAGATTTGCTTTTTCTTTTTGAAGCATAGGTTTGAAACTGGTGATTGGATCCTCCCACAAAGCCCCTCTTTTACAGTTGGGTGCTGTGAAGTCTGCAAGAATTTTGACCCTACTTGCCCCTAAATATTTGAATCCCTATTGAAATTAGAATCTGACATATTACTTATGGATGATATAATAAAATGAACAGCCTCTCATTTCTATGGGCAAATAATACCCTCTCCCAGTCTCGATCTAAATCAAACTGCAAAGTCACTAATAAAAGTAAGTCATGACTCACAAAGTTAAGTTCTTTTGCATTAATCTTAAACTCTTTAGGAGTTATTGGAGTCTCACATCATTAAAACTAATGTCAGTGGTACAGTCTGCAGTAACTATTAAATTTACAGCTGGAAGATAGGACTCATATAAAAGAAACATTACAACCATACTAAAGATGAAAATATGTAGATACTGTTTACATTGCACAGATGAGGCAGGTTTACAGGGAAACCCTTCATGCTGTAGGAAATCTATTATATAAATAGTCTGGGGTTTTTTTTACATTTTTTGTTGAATAATTCTGGAAGAGGCCTAATTATATAAAAATATCTTTTGTATAGACCTCCAATATTTTTACTCATTTTATTAGCACTTCTCGCAGCAGTTAATAAATACTGCATACTTTCATTTAACAGTGTACAGCATATTTAACTGTGTTCAACTAGAGCAACCCAAATAAAACGAAGCCAAATTACAGCAAGTATAAAATCTTATCTAGATCCATCAACAAAGTATGGATAACAAGGCATTGTCCATGAATTTACAGCAACTTAAGGACCACGCCAGTCTGAGGAAGGCAAAAAATCCACCCAGGAACATCTGGAGGTTACCATCTGAAAGACAATGGAAGAAAGGCTGCCTGAGAAGCTTTCCTACTTATTAGATCTAGAGCATGCTTAATTATTCTCTCAGTAACTAAAGAGATATTTTTACCGGGGAATAAAAAAAAAATAAATATTTTCTTGCAGAGTAAGAGGCAGAGAGGATTTTACTCTGGTTCTTGACCTGTGTCCCACCTCAGTTGAGGTGTATATTCTCCAAGTGGGCTGACTGGCAGCAACTGCTCCAGGAGTTTTCCACTTGCTTCTTTTAGTCCTTGTAACTCAGGAAAGGCCCAAGAGGGGATGGTGAAAAGAAGGATCTTCCTTTACAAGGCTGGACTGTTAAACTTATAAATTTTTGTGCCTTTCAGTCACTGTCCCAGAAATCTGAGGCTGGATTTCATCTCCTCTTTCACCAAACATTTTGTTGTTGCTTTTTTTAAATTCTAGTGGAATATTTATGAAGTCACACTATTAGTTTAAATTGATATTGGTCAGAAATTAATATGAATTTGTGTGGTTTAGTGATGATTTTTCAGATTACTAGCACAGTGCATATACTATATTTGAAAGAAGTATAATCAAAACAAGTTGTGAGATTTTGTAAGAAAAAATTCTTAATATTTCCCAGTACAATTTTTCAGCTAATATTCAATTGTTCATTTTGAGACTCAAAATCTTTAAATGCACACAAAAAATTCATAAAAAATTTCAGATATTTTCTATTACTAAGAAAAAATCAACCAAATACAACCTGAATAGCAGTATTTATTTTAGATTGAACAAATATTTTGTTTAATTTAAACCATTTTACTTTAAAAAGTAAAATAATTATCAATAAACTAAAAAAAAAATTAAAATTAGGTTTAAGGAGACTTTGAGGTAGAAAAGTGCTTTAAGGTGGAATAGGAGAACCATTTAAGCTAAAATGAGAAAAGCTTTTATTCACATAGGATGAATGTTACTTGGTTAATGAGACTTAGGTTTTGCTCTAGAAGCAAAGAAAATCAAATCTTCTCAAAAATTGCCTTTCAATTTTTGTCTAGTGCTTAACGCAAACATTGTATCATAAGCCACGGTAAACCACGGAAAAGACTAATTTTTTCTTTCTTATACTTGTTTAAAGGAGGCATTTGAAACTAATAACAGAATCACATAGCAGAATTTTTTGGGTTGAAAGAGACCTCTGGAAACCATTTACTTCAACCCCCCTGCCCAGGCAGGGTCACCTAGAGCAGGTCACACAGAAACAGGTCCAGGTGGGTTTTGAATGTCTCCAGAGAGGGAGATTCCATAAACTCCCTGGGCAGCCTCTTCCAGTGCTCTGCTGCCATCAGTGTAAAGAAGTTCTTTGTGTTGAGGTGGATCATGTGTTTTAGTTTATGGCCATTGCTCCTCATCCTGTTGCTGAGCACCACTGAAAAGATTCTGGCACCATCCTCTTGGTACCTAACTTTGAGATATTTATATGCTTTGATGAGATCCCCTCTCAATCTCCTCCAGACTAAACGGGCTCTGCTCTCTCAATCTCTCCTCATAAGAGAGATTCTCCAGGCTCTTAATCATGTTAATCATCTTTGTTCCTTTTACTGGATCTTCTCCAGTAGCTCCTTGTCTCTTTTGTACTGAGGAGCCCAGAGCAGGACAGAGCACTCCAGGTGTGGCCAGCAGGGATGACCAGAGGGAGAGATCACCTCCTCCTGACCTGCTGGCCACACTCTTCCTCATGCAGCCCATGACAGTGTTGGCCCCCCAGGCCACATGGGCACCCTGCTGGCTCATAGAGCACTACAGGCTTGACAAAACATTTATTTTACATCCATATGTTCAGTCTAGGGAACATTCTCTTGAAAGATGTGATTCGATGTAGCCGTACTATAGAGACCAGGTCTTTTTTTACAAATATGATGACACTAAGCAAGTGCAGAAACAAATAAAAAAACTCCTTTAAAGAAGCTTTTATGCTATATAAACACTGGAATGATCAGAAAATCTACCAAATTAAAACAATTCCTTTTCCTTTTATAGCTCTGGTATTGCACGAAAAAATAATAGTCTACTAAATTGGCAATAATTAATTGAGAATTGCTACACAAAGCACTATGTCGTCAGTGAAGTCGTTAAAAGAAAGCTGAATAAATTTTTTCTTTTCGTTTTCTTGTTTTAAGGCCATATCATTCCAATTATTCTTTCAATTTTGAGATTTTCTGACTTGCTGACTTTTACTGGAAAGCTGCCATTAATTTAATTGCTGTTTAAAAATAATCAGGGCATATAAACTTATTTCTGTTTGTTGAACAGAACATGCATATCTACTTGTTTTAAGTATCCATGTGTTCTGCAAGGACCAATGTAACCATATTTGCTTCACATCACATAAAACTGGGTAAACTCACATTTTCTGATACAAAGCTCACTACCGAAGTTATGTGTCTTAAGCTTCTGAAGAGAGTGTTACTACTATGTTAAGTTACTCTGGAAAGATGTGTTTTCTGGTGAAATAGGGCTATGTTTATTTTAAAAAATGATGGAATACATGGTAAGACTGACTTTTAATAGTTGTTATTGTCAGTACATATGGACTCAGGTATATAATTGTGCTGTCTGTAAATATGTTATAGCTGTCATATTCCCAAGTTTAAAAGAGAAATGTCTCTATCAGTAAAAGTTGCAAAATGATAATTAAGTTCTCTTGGTTAGTTATAGATATAAATATTGAGGTCTGACAGAAAAAAAAATATTTTCAGCATAGTTATCTGCTGTTTTATTACCTTTACTTTTATATGAAGGTTATGATCAAGGAGGGAGTACAAGAGAGTACAAGGAATCCAATACTATATTTGGCTTTCAAAGTCCTGTTAGATTAAAAAAAAAAATCTAATTTTTTCATATTCCCTGTCTCACAGATCATATAACTGAAATTTTATTTGGCTCAGTAGGAGGGTATTTGTCTTAAAATGGTATAAAACTCAAAATTATTTTGTAATAAGTGAATTAAATATTTCATTAGATATTTTAAATGGATCTATAAAGCTCTTGAAAGATTAGCTAGACTTATGTATATATTAGACCATATACATATGCTTCAGCTAACTAGAAACAGGAAATATCCAAAATTTATCGCTATAAAATTAGTTAAGGAAGGTATTTTGCTTTCTTTGTTGATAGGAATAAGTAATACAAAGGCCTTTAAAAGACAACTGGGTTTTTTTTTTAATTTCTAAAGTAGACTTTTAGGCTTCTTAGAAATTAAGAGAGAAGGGAACAAGCAGTTTTAAAAATATTAATTTTCTCAATCTATTTGTTCATGGAAAGATGTAATAGGAAAAAGCAAACTTTAAGGAGATAAAGGACACAGAAAAATGCAAGTATACAGTGCTGCATTTTCCCTGGGCTGAGAGGAAACTAAAAAGAACAGAGTACATGAAGCAATGATAGTGTTTGGTACTAGTTGACAATGACATGCAGAGCATCCTAAGCAATAGTGTTTATCTCACAGAGCATCTGAATTATTCATAGATTCCAACAGTAGAATAAATTTATTGTCTCCTATAAGAGATATAAGAGGTTGATAAACTGCTTTTCTGACCTTGAAGAACTTTGTTGGCACATTAAGGGACTTTGATACATAGCAAGCTGCAGACACTCACTATGATTTGTTAGGTGCACTCTGCTGGGACTGCACTATCAGGTGAATTGAAAACAAAAAACCTCTCTCAAGAAAGCAGTGTGAAAAAAAAAGGTGCCAGTGGATTCTCTCCCTCTGTCTCTGTGGTACTGATGACCAAAAAATGAACAAGGAAGAGATTTTAAACATTTTTTTTTTTTAACTACTAACACCTGGGGAGAAGGGAAGATGGAATATTTTCTTCTCTTTTGTTTATTTCAGTCTACATACCTTCCACTCTGGTACAAATGATTGTGACCCATCTTGCTTTGCCCAGAATTTTTGGTTCTGTAGCACGCTGGGATTCCAACACATGACAGCAGGGTCTTAGAGATTACAAAACTAAGATCCTACTGGTATGGAATGAAAGACATGCTTCTCTACTATAGTACAAATACCTTTCAAATGTGGAGAATGGGAAAAAGTTGAATAAGGAAAAAAATTGTAGCACAACTGAAATGTCTCTTTCATTAATAAAGAGAAAGAAGATAAGTAGATAAGATAATGATAAGGAGAAAGAGTGGCATTAATTACTGGCAACACAGGTGGTTTCAGAGCATTTATCTTAATATCCTCTCTTCCATCTCTAGGTACTTAGTCCACTAGTTTAATGTCAGGATCCTTTCATTCTTTCCTGTTTATATAGGCCAATATACCTTACAGAAGTGGTTAAATTACCTGCTTTTCCCAACTTCAGGGACTCAAAAGTTGTAACTGCAGAGGCAGAGGCATCAGCACACAGGGCCTCCAGAGATCAGCAGTTTCCCTCACAAAACTGCCATCTGTAACTCTGAATAATTAAATATAACTGATAATCAATCAGGAGCATATGGTTAGCATAACAGAAATTGAACTGTCGCTGAAGTCAGGGAAAAAGCTGCTTCACTGAGGATTAAGAAGATTGGATTTTGGCTACCTGCACATTATATTGCATGTGAATAAAAAGAGGATTTTAGTTTCCAGTATAAGTAGTCTATTAATCCTAATAAATGCAACCATTTTTCCTACAGAAACATTTAACATGAGTTTAGTGCTTTTACCTCATTCTAATACTCCTGTCATAAAATAGCACAAAAATAATGTACCATCTTAAAAGAAAACCACAGGGCTGTCTTGTATAAGCTATTGAGAAAGATTTATTATTTTCAGCTCAGAAACAGCAAGAAAAACATAAGAAGGTTAAGGTCTGAACTGTGATCACCTAACTCAAGCAAATGAAAGCAAAGCAGGCAAAACAATCCTGCTTGTGATCTTGTGCGAAACCAGCTGGATAAACATAAGCAAAACAGTGATGCTTCCTCTAAGGCAACATATTTTAAATAAGAGCTGTACCTTCCTTTGCAAGAAGTTGTTTGTAGTTCTAGCAGCCACTGGCAACTTCTGGGACACCTCTACCTTATTGCTGCTAACTCAGAAAGGTGCAGTTTTGGTGCAGTTTTGTCCATGTCGTACTTCCATCTTCCTGCTTTTTCTCAGAGGTGCCTACTTGGACTGAAAGAAATTACTTATCTTCAAGATTACCATTGTTATACCCATAGGACTCCATACTTGAAGTCCATACACCATTGTTTAAAAAGATGGGAAGAGTGCACGGCTGGAAAATTGCCTTACAGGCAGCTAATGAGGACCAATATATTATTTATGTGTGTAAATACACCCATACACATACTCCATAAGATGGTGGGGTTATTCAGTTTGGGTAGTTTGTGTCCACAGACACAGTCCTGGTAATATTGCATGCCTGAGCCCACAGCAACTGAAAATGCCAAAGGGCTAGTTATGTATGCCTCTGATGGTGAATAATAAGCAAGGGATTGACAGTAAGCATAGGTAATTTTGATTGAATAGACTCTCTGAGTTCATATGGACAATTCAGAAGCCTATTATACTTGTTTAATGAACATGAGTAGAGTAATAGAGATCATTCATTAATTCACTACATTAATTGAAGCCAGCATTGTTACCTTTCGTCTTTGTTTAATTCTGCCATTATCTGACCCAGGTTTATATTGTTGATATATTTAATACTGTGTGAACTGTTTCATGTTGACTTTTTGATGTATTATAAAAAATTCAATGCAATTTTATTAAGAACAGGACTGAAGTGGGATAAACAGTAACTCCATCTCTTGTGCTATCTATATTTTAATTTTCAGTGTAAAATATTCTGCCTGACCTTTTAGAAAGCTCTATTACATTAAATTAGGATGCTCTATTTCAAACAGTCAATGTTCAGAAAGGCACTTCTAATAAACCTTGGAAAAGGAAAATATTTATAATTTAAGCTTGTCCATCATCAGATTCATATTACAATTGCAGACATTAAATGTAAGAGAATATATGTATATATATATATAGACTAAAAGCAAGAAAAATGGCTTGTGTGACTTGGAAACTTTTCATCAGGTAAAATGAATGGAGGTTTTGAGTCACTAAGATCCTTTTCAAAGTTTCTTTCCTTCTCTGACACTTTTGGTTCCAAACCCCAACTTTGGTGGCTGCTGAGATAGTATGTGAATTTACTCTTTTATTCATTTTTTGATAGTCCCAAGCCCTGTCTTTGCTTTAGCTGGAAAGACTGATGGCATGTTAACACTTCTGAGGTTATTTGTTCTTAAGTACATCTTCTAGGTTATATGTCATAATGACAAGCAGCCAGCATTGTAGGTGCCAGAAACATTACAGCCCTGTAGCAGGGTTACAGTTCATAGACTAAATCAGCTCAGAAGATGTATGGGTGGTCCAATGATTGCTGAGCGCTCAGTCCAGGAGTTTAAAAGAAAGAATCAATGAGCCGCAACTGTGTAAAATAGGGGTCAAATATGTACAGCTGAGGCTCCACATATATCAGATAGGGCTATGTTTTATCTTCTGGTGTGTAACATTTGTTACTGAAATGTGGCTCAGAAACACTCTATTAAAAGTAGATTGGTATTAATTAATTAAGATGACTGTCTCCCCTAGAAGACAGCAGGATAGCAATATAGTTATGATCTACCTTCAGTGTATTGCTATCTGTCTCAAAATCTAAGTACTAATTCAAAATTAAGAAGCAGATATTCGATCAAAACTCTCTTCTCCACTGACTGCCCTTTGGTTTTGTATCAGTGATTTTCTTGCCAGCACAATCTGCTCTACCAGTCATGTCTTCCTTGCTTCTTTATCCGCATGACTTTGTGTTCCAGTGGACAGTTGAATCTATTCCAGGTCTTTTTTTCTGAATTGATAAATAATATTCTTTCTCTGGTGCTGATTCAGTTTCTTTGATGTGAAAAGAAGGCTTGTACTGAGTTAGTGAAAGAAAACCCAAAAATTCTTGCGGACCAGTGAGAATGCAGAGACCCACATTAAGCTCAGCAAATCTAACTTACTTCCAACAAGCAAAACAAGTTTGGAGAAAAAAGATGTCCATTAAAACACTAAAATACCTAACTTTCAAACTTTCTGGAAGCTCCTGTCTTTATTGGTACAAGTCTATAAGGATTCTTATGGTGACCCCCTGTGAGTTTCCATTCTCCACTTCTGGAGCAGCCTAAACTGTTTCAGAGTCTAACGCTGAGCTGCTATTTTTCCTACCCTAGGCTGAGGATGCTTTCAGAGAGGAATTAGATCTCAGATCTACTTTCCCAACAGAGAAGCCATAGCTCATATCATTAATATGCTTTTGAGACAAAATAGAGATTTCCTTTGCAATGGGTCTCCTGGGTAGCGGTGAAGGTGCTTTGAGGATGCACAGCTGCTACAATGAAATTGAGGTTTCTGAACCAGTGTTTGGGAAATTAAGATAAGAAGAACTATAGCCAAAGAAATGGAGAGAAATAAGTTGTGAAGTGTTAGTGTAGTAGCTGCTTTGAGTTTTAGCAAGAAAAAGAAAACACAGATAAATATGAATCTAGAAGTAAATATAAACAATAAATATAAACAATACCATAGAGGAAGGGGAAAAGCAGCTGGGAGGTACTGATATTAATAAAAACAGTGGTAAATATAGAAAGAATAATTTGGAAAATGTTATATTTAATCTTGTCAGAGAATTGGATATGGTCATCAATGCTGCTGTAGCCAGTTCAAAATTAGGATAGTAGAATATATAAAAGACAGGATGGCCCTAACTCTTCAAGTTATAGGGCATTCACAGCTTCTCTGGGCAATGTATTTTCATGAAGATAATTTTTTTTGTTACATGATCACTACAAGAGGGACTAGATGCCCAAGTCTTCTAGCCCTATATTTAATGCTTAGTGGAAAGAGAGAACTTACTTGGCATATTAAAGAAAACTTTTGCTTAATTTTTGTCTTTTTAATTTTTCCTTTTGTTTAATTTATAAGCAAGTTCTATGATCAGTCAAAAACATAGACCACTTTGTTGAAGCTTCATCTTTTTATTAAATCCAATTAAAGAAACTGTGAACAGCTGAATCTCAAATATTCAGTATTTGTTTTCCTTTCTTTTATAATGGGTTACAAACTTATGTAGGTGGAATAGTTTTTATTCTGTTTTGTAGTTTTTATAGAAAAAAAGCC
>JANRGV010000001.1:26200765-26222086 GCA_024734035.1 Alethe castanea
CATCATGGCATTTGAGTGTATGATGTTTTGAAGTGTACATGAAGGTCATTGTTTCTGACTGAGTATGGACCACAGTGAGGCGTATTCGAATTAACCCTAATAATGGATTATATTTGTGCATAAGATAATAAAAGCAATGCACAAAGAGGTACCCAAAAAACTTGCTTAGAAAAATATTAGATCTTTTCTTACAGCGAGTAAACCAAATTTAATTGATTAAACAGGAGAACCAAATACTACTATTTTCTTTCACTTGTTACAGAGAATCCACCATTTCTGCCTTTAGCTGTAGCAGTTGTGTTGCTGTAAGCTGTTAGTTTTTAACAGTTATTCAGTCCTGCTCCCAGCTGAAGCAATTATTTCAGCATGGGAGCAACACAGAACCAGCTGCTTAAATTCCTTCAATTTTCACTTGGTCTTAATGCTCACAAATTTCCACTGTTGCAATATAGAAGCACACAGTTTATTAAAATATTTTTGAGCTGGATCTTTGATAAGGACCTTGGAATCTGTCTCAAGGATATTCAAGCTTAATGTAAGGCATTCAACCCAACAGGCCAGAAGTTAAACAAAGGAGTGAAACTAATTTTAATGAAATCTAACGAAACTTTTCAGATCCAAACCAAAGATAGTAATTTAAAGGCCTGCTTTTCTCATAACTCACAGACACACTGATCTTGCTCTGCTTTCTCAAAGACACTGAAAATTAAATTGCTTTTGCTCAGTTTAAGTATTGAATCACATTTTATGCTTAGCAGAAGCTAGAACTTGATTACAAGAGCTCATTTAATATAAAAGACATAAGAAAGAAGCATGAACTCCTGTATTGTAAAATGTTTTATAATACAGTCCAATTTAAAAAATAGGTTTTTTGGGATAAAGAAATTTCTTTATGCAAGGCAGTAGGGGTGAGCAAAGATCACTGGACTCTGCATTTCTTCTTACAGTGGTCCTTAAAATCATGCTTTTTGGTTATGCATACTTGAGGTGGGAAATCATAGTTCTGACTGATAAGAAAGAAGAGGACTTGAAACTATTTCCACACTTACTCAGAAAGAGGGATTTAGAGCAAAGAGACTAAGGATTAGTGAGGTCTGAAGGGTGTGATAGAGGGAAGGACAGTCTGGCTCTGTCAGAGTGCCAGTGGCCTGGGCATCTCAGCAGGCCCAGAGACCTTGTCCTTGACAGAAGGATATCACCAGCAAGCTCACATAAATCCACTGCCTGCACTCTGGGGTACATCTACTGTGTGAGCTGCAGTTTGCAGAAAATAGCAAACATGAACAGTCTTGTGCAGCATCAATCCCTCTGATTCCCTCAATTTCCTCTGCTGCAATTGCTGCATTTACAACTGTACATTCTGGTATAGCAGCAAACATAAGTGCTTGCATGCAGGCTTGTAGAAAGGACAGCAGTGGTAGCACCAGGCAGGCATTCACAATAAATGCACAACAGAGTGAAGGCAATAAGCTAGTCTGGAGACATGGAATTAAGGAATCACTATCATAGTGTCCCAAGAGGAGCTCACAGAGGTGTCCCTGCTACTCATTTTCTGAGGTAGAAGGAACAAGTCATTTCTAATCCCTCTATTGACTGCCATCTAGGGGCCCTAAGAATTTTATAGTGCATATCTTTTGTGCCATCAGCTGTATTACTTTGTGTGTAGGGAATATAGACAGGAAATTTTCCTTTTCTGTCACCTTAATGGTCATTGATCCAGCAGATGTCCGAGGCAGAAGCCTTGTAATTGTAAAGGTTACCCTAGATAAAAAATTTTAGAAAATAGAAGCTGGAACACTTATTTAGAATTTTCTCTTACTTTGCAACCAGTGTACAAAGTAAAACTATAAAATAGATATGATAAGTATCACCCATGACTTTATGCAGTAAATTTTTCCTACCAAGACATTAACAGTCAAAGAAAAGAATGGATTTTCCTGAGCTCTGAACACTCTCATCTTCCTCTGCCATAGCCACAATTTCTGGATGATTTCTATTTCAGAAAATAATTTCTTATATTTTGATGTAGTTTTCATTCACTGGATTTTGAAACACCACAGAACTCACTCATGGAAAAAAAAGAGGCTTGATTGTCATTTTACACTTTTCATGTTAATGACACCAGAATATTTTAGAGAAGGTGCCGGACTCTTTTGGAAAACAAGGAATTTTGCCACTTGTTTTCTGAATATTATTGTGTACAGACTATTCCAGCTCACTGAGTTACTCCAGGAACAATTTCCCTAGTCATTAAAAAAGACAGTACTGTGCAGTTTTAGTCAAGGCCAGAGGAATTATTTTATTTTTTATCTTCAGTGTGATATATATACACTTCCACTCACATACCTGGGAATCCTGCATGTAGTTTTCTTTCTCTTAGGAAAAGGTCTGCCTTTCTGCTGTGAATTATAAACTCCAAATTACCAGCAAATTAAGGAAGTTACATTTTAAAAATTGAACTAAAAAAAAACAGAGTAGCCTTTTTTGTAGCATTCAGAGGCTGTTTGACAGTGTACAATTAATTTCAGATAAACAATAAAGCCTTACAATGCTAAAAGCCTTGCTATATCTAAATATCTGACCTAGTTTTTATTTTTTCTCTTTGTCTTTTATTTTCTTTTTTTTAGATGTTATACAGGATTTAGTTTTAATTGGTTGTTACACTGCAGTTCTACTGTGGCCACCTAGAGATCTTTGCAAATAACATGTTACAGCACAATGTTGCATTCCTTTCAGTCAGTAAATGCAATTTTAATGGAGGTTGCTTATTTGTTTTGCTACATTTTGAGGGAAAATTAAGTGAGAAAAAAGTGCAAAGAAAACAGTGTTAGCTTTTTAAAGATCTCATTAAAAAATAAGCATCTTATATTCTACCTACCTCTCTGACATAGAAAACAGCATATTTTAGGCAAAAGACTTGCCTTGACTTCAAGTCCGTCCTTTCCTGACTAATTAATGCTCTGAAACATGGGGTCCAAACACACAGGAAAAAATCAATCAAGACCTATATATGGCTCAAATATCACCATATTCATAAATAAATTCTGGGGTGTAGAAAATAGCTTTGTTTTCCTCTTGTGGCTCTCTGCTTTGACCCAGACAGGGAATGTTAGAGGGAGAAAATGGTATCTTCATCATTTCTGGAATTAGTGCAGTCCAGAAGATACTGCACTTAATTCTATTACTTTCAATCTTTTACTTCAAAGCCTGTAAAACCAATGGAGCAATTCATATAGTAAAGAGAAAATTTACTGTGAATGAAAATGACAAAATCTGGTGCTCAAAACTAAGTGAGTAGTTGTAAGTGAGGTTGTACAAGACATAATTCACTGCTTGAAGCCTTTTCTCAGTGAGCTTTTAATGTAGGTGCCAAGTGGTACAAAAAATTTTCAGTCTGAGAACATGGAATAAAGATTGTGAAACTTTAAGTCATATTACAGTACAGGGATTCTGCACTCAAAATATCTTAATGTGAATACAAATACCAAAATAAAAAGAAACAGTCACATTTTTAAAATAACTTCTGAGCAACTGCTGACTTTTTTGGTGTCTCAGATTATTGCATAAAATCAGCTATTTTCCTACAACAGTCACAATGTGGACAAAGAGAAATCTTTCTGTATGAAATTAGAATGAAACGAAAAATGAGTATGTCCTAGCTGTTACGTCTGTTGATGTGAGACACTGAAGTTTCCATCTACGGCTTTCTACCCAGAAAATGAAACTAATTATACTTTTTAACAATATTCTGCTTGACTTTTCAATACTGAAAATATTTTATATTATGTGTTTGTGTCTGGATGAGTGAAAATGGCACAAGGAGTACACAGATACATAAACAACAATAAGTACAGTAATCTTAAAATATTATTCAGTACAAAGCTCATTCAGGACACCACCTAATGAAATTAGAAAAATATGTGAGTACTTGTGCTTTATTTACTTTAAGGGCTAGAGGTACCTTAGGTGCATGGATAGCTGTCACAGCCATGCCTGTTCCCCCATAACAAATGTGTCTTTGATCAAAATCATAATGCTTTTGACTTGCCATATAACCCACTCTATGTGCATATGTGTAGGAGGGAAGAATTAGTAGGTGACACAAACTTCATTCAGACTAGGTGAAAAGGTAGTGCTCATGGTCTGGTGAGTTGGGCAAGCAACAAATAGCCCTTCCCTTGAGGACCTGCTGACAAGTACACTGTGTTTGCTTTTCTGCACCATTTCACTTAAATAAAACTTTAAGCAGGTGATTTAGTTCCTTAAGAGAGTCTCAGAGAGAAAGATTATTCTGGCAGGTGGTCCTTGTTGCCAGCATGCTTGATTGGTACAGTAAACCTGTTCACTTATATTCGTGGATAACTTTCCAGTTTCACCCTCCCTAGAACACTGCTCTTTCATGTACCACTTTTACACTCTCTTATGCAGATGAAATTCAGGCTGGCTAGAACTCCTTTTGCATTCTTGTGTTTAATTTTAACTATAAGGTAAATACATGGATAGGATTCTACCCAATAATGAAAGCAAATATTCCACTCTCAGCTGCCTTAAGTGTTCTTCAACATCAACAAAAGGGAGCAGATGGGCCTGTTTGCTTGTTTGTTTTAAAGAGAGGGAGAAAGCAACAGAGATTTTGTGATATTTTAGCCTGTGTTTTATGGGGCATTGGGGTACAAATATTCTGAGTAAAAATTGCCTCAGATTTCTCTACCACATAAACCCCTTGTTTTTGTTTAAGACAATACTTCCACATGTGGATTTTTTTCTTTTCCAGTAAGAAATATTTCCAGATGATTCCTTGTACTGTTCCTCAGCCAATGTTTCATATGTTTTGAGAAATCTGTGGATTGCTAATCCCTTAAAGCCTCTGGTATACATTCTGTGTTTGCCAAAACTTGCTTTGAGTCAGTGCTCTCTCGCCCATAATTGCAATAAAAACCCAATCTCTTTGAGACACCACGACACCTTAAAAGAGAAATAAAAGAGTTAAAACTCAAATATGTGACTGAGTGCACTGAAATAATTATGCTACCAAAGGCTGTCAAAGACTGGACTCTACTCTGTAATCTGCTTCTTGTTTGTTGTGTTTTGGTTTATATAGCTATTATAATATTCCTGTCTCCAGAATAAAGAAATTATTTGGGATTTGCTTTCAGCTGAGCTGTAGAACTGCAGTTCTGTTTGCTGATGCAGCAGAAGAATCTAGGAGAAAAAATAAAATGTCATGACTCTGACAATGAAAATACCAGCTGCTATTTTTTTAAATCCTGGATGTATTTAAATACAGACTAATTTTTTTTATTTTTTCTGATGTACTCTGTTTTCTCCATCAAGTCCATTATTGAAGGTCAAAGGCTAAACAAGCAGTAAAGGCAAAATAGTGGTATCTGCCTAAACCTAAATGTGTATTTAACTCATAGCTAGATTTTAACAGGATTTAAGGGAGTTAGGCACCGAAACTTAGTTGTTATTCATCTATTGCCTTGCACCATCCTTTTTGCACAGAATCTCCTTAACTATAATATAACTTCTCTGTCTGAAATTAAGCATATCTCACTTGATATGCTTAGATGTGGAATACATGCACCTGTGGGGGCTATAAATCAAAGCAAAATTCCCAAGTGCTTAAGACAGTAAATGGTCTCCCATGTCTTTCTTGATAAGCATGTCACCCTTGTGTTCATTATCCATTCGTTTTCTCACTCACTTGTGAAAGACATGAAGTCTTCAGCATCCAGGGATAGTGAGGAAGCCTTGAACCTGGAGATCAAAAATAAAGAAGGAGGAATAGATAAAAATGAGGGAATTTCTCTTGAGAGAAAAAACATGAAATTGGGACCAGAAATAAGAACAAAAGAAGACATTCTTTAAATATAAAATATTTATTTTTACCTTCTTTTATTAATAACACATGTTTTTGTGATGAAAACAAGGCCTTCTATACTTCTGCTTTACTGAAAATATACAGATAAGTTTCAGTGGTATGCATAATTTTGTATCTAAATTAAGAATTTTCATTTGAAATCAACTTCTACATTGCAAAGAATTTTTATATAAAATTTTCTATCAGTAATGAATCATAGAAACATCGTATCTTTTTGCACTTTCTGCTCCAAGTTTTTTCCCATGTGGTGAAATATTCATTGCCACCATTGTAGTTGATATCTCAGTGAGTGACTTTCCCAGTGTCAGACAGGAGACATGAGGCAGAGCCAGCAAGAGCATTTTCCCAGTCCCACATTTGGTAGTTTATTTTCTTCCCCCTGATTTTATTAGCTTAATTTCTTTGACAATCCTCTCCTGGGTCAGCAATACCTTTAAATGAACAATTGTAACTTCAGAGACCTTTGCCCATACTCCCACAAAAACTTCTTGATTACTGTTTCCAGCAGACAAAAAACTTATTTCCTGCTTACCCAGAACTTAAAGCAGAATCTTGCTTGCCATAAGATAGAGAAGACATCTGAAGAACAGGCTGTTCTCTGGTTGTCAGTGTAAGATGCTCGTGTTTCTGCCTTTCCTCTATTTCTCTTTATTTAGACCTCATGTATGTACCCATCCAAGCAGAAGACAGAATAGTTATTTACCAGAAAATTGAAAGAAAGGCGTGATGTTGCCATAGGAAAATAGGGTTCAATGATTCCACTCAGAGCAGAGTATCAGAGAGAAACAGCGGTCACCAAGGCAAAATCCTCAGCTCTGGTGTGATCTTCTATGAGCTGTGACAAAGCCAGAAGTAATGGCTGTGTCAGTGGGGAGAGGGAGAGACCAACCCTCCTCACAGTAGCCTCCTCATGCATCACTGTCAAGCAGGCTGGAGAGAAAAAGAAGCAAATCCTCGGTGTGAAATTGTTTCTTGGACTTAAGAAGTGGCAGCAGCAATGCAGTCTGCTGTTCATGAGAAAAGGTGCCAGTAAAGAGAACAAAGGTAACCCCATGGAAACAACAGCTTATGAATCCATTTAAACAATATCTGGGCAATGTTAGTGAAAAAACTGCACAGCAGGAAGATGGAGGAGAAGTACATGAAGTGAGAGTAGAGGAGAGGTAGGAGAGAGAGAGAGAGGAAGACGGTCCTTTGGAAAAGAAAACACTTCATCTAAATATTCCTGTCTGATTGCAATGCACTGCTCAGCACATGCTGCAATGTGAGAAGAAGGCATCAGGTAGGGAACCCACCTGCTCTTAGGGACCAGATCACACTGTACACAGTAAATGAGAAACTCTCATAAGATAAAGAGCCTAAATTATTTTTAAAAATCAGCAGTTAGGATACCATGAAAATTTTTGTGTTGGTTTTTTTTAGAACTTCTTGCTTGCAAAGCTCTGGGCCTCCAAAGTGAGGGGCAATGGGCAAAGTCAGTATTACACCTGAGCTTTCTATAAAGAATATATGGAATAACACATCTCTGGAGGCTTCTGTCTTCTTTAGGACTGATAACAGAGGCAACTCATAGTCAGAAACATAGGGATTCAGTGTCATAGAAAATGATAGAATGAACCAGCTTAAGCACAACTATGCAAAAAAAAAATCTGTTTTCCCTAAAGTATATAAGCACTGTGTGCCTTGTAAGTAACAATTTAGAAATGAGGGGTTGGTCTGAACCTGCTCCATCTCAATTTTGTACAACATTTCTGACCCTAAAACAAAAGAAGGGCATTATTGAATGTGCATATTATTTCCTGTGCATATTAAGTGGACTATCACATTTGAAATTAACAAGACAGACTGTTTAGTCCATCTCAGCATTTCTATGCCATGTGAAAGGATCATTCACTCACAACACTGCTGGTTTTAATTTAACTTTACAGTTTTTTACTATTTATTACTACTTAGTCACCACAATTTTGATGTATACAAATAAAGGCAATCACATAATACATGGGCTTCAAATAGAATCACTAGTGTTATGCAATTTTTACTGCCCTCTGTTTAATACTGGCATCCAATAAATAAGTACTGCTAATACTAAAAGTAGAACTGTAATTGAAACAAATCTCATTCCCATTGAAATATAAATGATGTATTTATACAAAGACTATGCTGTCCTATGGGACAAATTATTATATACAATAGGCTGGAAAGTAAGTGTAACCTCCATGGGGGAAAAGCATTAGATGCCTGCAAATTTTTAAATTATGGAAATGCAAAATTTGGCCAGAATTCACTATTAAAATATTTATTGTGTTAGTGTTTCTTTAAATATTCTTTCATACCTCACATCTGTACATCCAGCCCACTTGTTTAATCAAGCTATTTTTGTTACTTTTACTTCTTGTGGTTGGAAGAATCTGAGAGATAAGTTCATGAAAGGTCCTGCTTATTCTTTCAACAAATTAGTATTGGTTCTAAAATAAAAATATCACTATATTCAATTACTTTCATAAGCATGAGAGGAATCTATTCCAAATAAAATACCATATCCAGATTTAAAAACCTGTGCTTATAAACTTAATTTCTTCCATCAGTTCATAAGCTGACTCTGATATACTCTCACAACTAAATATGAGAGTCAGCTGACCAGGAGGAATCCTGCTATTACCTTCATAGGACAGTTATGAATTTCTTTTACTGGATGTCTACTTCCTATGAGTTATCATCCCTGTTTCAGTAGCACTTTAGATTTTGGCTGGGTTACTCATTCCCCCAAATAGCTGTAACTGACATTAATGAGCTTTATATACCTTTATGTACACTTTATATACCTGAAATAATCAAGTTGTAACTACACTCCATATATTGTAATTATACAGTGCTATTATCAAGGACAGAAATTATCTTCCCAAAAAAGAAACCAAAGAGCAAAACTCTTTTTGCTTTATAAGCCTGAAAAGAGAATAACCATGATAATAAATGAAATGTATAATAATGATGAATTTTAATAAAACACTTAGCATTCTCCTGAAAAATATGCTCATGAACCCCATAATAATTTAAGCTATTATCTACCTAATTGCAGGTGAACTAAATGAAAGAAGAAGTATATTTAAAATGTAATAATTCTACATGTGAATTAAAATAATTATGCTTTTTCCTGACTATAAAGGCGAAACTTATTTTTCCTATTTTATTTTGTACAGCTGAATATTTGGGGAGTGAATAAGGTCTTATATGTTCATTAATATAGTCTTTATTGTATATTTTATGTTGTTAAAAGCAAAATAAAAATATGCTTAACAGGCACAGTTTGACTGTGAGTTAAAAGTATTTCCCTTCAAAATATTAAGAATCACATAAGTACACCTCACTGAGAAATATTTATTTAATGGCATGTTCTGGAGCTGAAGGTTTGGAAAAGTAGTATGTGATAAAATTGCAGTTTCCATGGTAACCTTGATTGGTTTTAATAGCAAGGTGCTGAGACATAAAACATGACTTGATTGGCAGCTGCCCTAAGGCATAAACTCCTGTAACACAGCTAAAGTGCATTTTTGTTTATTAATATCAAGCAACAAGCTACTTTTTTCTTTGCTGCTGATTCTACCACTAGATTTTCAATGTCTAGAGTTTTATAATACACTCTAAACCAAATAATAAGCTCTTATAAAGCAAAAATTAGAACTCTCCATAGACATAAAAGATAAAAATGTTACTGCTTTTGGCTTGTGTTTGCAAAGGTTTAGAGAAATGAGAGCCCTGCTATTCTCTGTTAGTAGTTATTTATCTTTTTTTCTGAACATTTCCCAAGTTCAACATCTTTAGACACAGCTGCAAATTTCTCTCCTTTCCAGAATAATAATAATTTACACCCATCACTTCTTATAAGTCACTGTCTCTTTTCTGTTTGATCCAAATCTCTGTTGTCCATATAGTGCTGCTTGACTGGAATTTCTTCCCTAGGAACATTCACATCAGAGACAAATTAGCTGTTTCAATAATTGCAATTCTAACATCACACAGCTAAGTACTCCATGTTTTCTCTGCCTGGGTATTTGACAACAAGGTTTGTGGTGGAAATGATATCTGCCCTGAAAATAAATGACATAGAAGCCACCAATGAAAAAAATTTGAGATAGATGCATTTAATTTGTGCTTACTTGGGATGCTGTGATTATGGAAGTAGACATTTTAAGCCCCACCCAGTAGTGCTGTTGAAGCAGGATTCAGAAATCCCATAATTCTTGTATGTCTTTTGCCAAATGGTTTATACCACTGTTACGCCATGTTTTTTGCTGAACCTAAAAGCAAAGTGAGGAAGGGTGGAAGGAGCTGTCCCTCAGCTGTTGCTCAGAAGGCCCTGGATCCGTCTTTGGGCACAAGGTCAGCTCTTCTCAAAAAGTGAGCCAGAGGTTCCATTCCTCTTTTTAACTTAGCTTCAGCCTAAAAGCACTTAGGGACCTGATGATTTCTCAGCCTGTGCTCTCTGCTCCTCCTCTGGACTCCTCACCCATGGCTACACATCAGTTTCCTGTTTCAGACTTCCTATCAGAACTAAGGGTTGGCTTGAAGCCTGCTGTGGTACCACTATTACAGTGAGGCTGACAGGCAAATTGCAGTTCAGGCAGCTCAGACACACTCTTCTGTACATGTGCAGTCATACTTCAAACTTATTTCTGCTTCTGCTATTTGCAGCCTATCTCCGTAACTACAGAGTGAAGACATTTTTTATTACTTTCTCTACTATTTCTCATATGTAAGACAGGTCCTTAATAATACTTTGTTTCCTTCTTTATTCTCAGGTTACTTTATAGCTATTGCTTTGTGCATCCAAACTCTTTTAAATCAGAAGAACCGCTTTTCTACCTGAGCTAATGACATCATACACTGAGTTAGAAACTGTGATACGAGTTCTACACCATCTTACACTGCCTAATAGGGTGTCATAAAATCATCCTGGTGAGAGCGCTTCTCCAGTTAAGTTTCACTGCTTACTTTATTATATCACTAATCTGAACAGGTCCACTCCTGCAGAGTCATTGCATAAACTCACCAGATGAAGGATCCTGGAATGAAACTTCAGAGCTGAATACATCCAGAATAATCTTTCTGTCCTTTTCACACTTTGCTTGGCTTTTCTTAAAGTCAGATACAGCTGTAGTTCATAACTTCTGTGCTATTTCATGATCACTGATAATGTTTTCTTCTTCACTGATACCACAAAATCCTAAAGAAAATCTATGCTATTTACTCAGTAAATATAATATGAATAAAGAAAAACCAGTATAATAATAATAGGAAAAATATACCAAATGCTGAGAGTAAGGAAGAGAGGTCACAGGAAAAATATGACTTAATGAGTTAAAAGATATTGAAAACTATTTTAAAGGCAATATTCACTCATTTGCATTCAGTCTCTTCAGAGTCATCAATGTAGATGCCAATAGATGTAGATATCAATATATTAGCTGATATAGTGTCTTCATATTTACTATAGAAAAGGAGCACTGTTTCGCTTTATGGTGGTGTATGACCAAAAGATTTATGATACACACTTCAGAGTGCAGCTGCAAAAGATGGTATGATAGTTCAGGGCCAGACTGGCAGCTGTATATTGCTCTATGAGGAAAAAGTTTCTTCCCCTTCTGTTTGCCACTGTTAGACTATTCTTAGTTGTGGAAATAATTTTCAGACTGTTATTTTGCTGGAGAGTGTTAGAGTAAGGGACATTCGATTCATCACTAGAAATTTACATTTGTTATCATGAAGCAAGTTCTTAGGTAAGTTCATTACTGCAATATGTCAGGGACCACAAAAATCCCAGGTTTATACTTTATGTATAAGGAAAATGTTCCAACCTAATCTCTATGCTGAGCGGCAAAAGAATTTAAGGTTGTGCTGTGATCTGGGCATGCTTTTCATATCAATTTCTCTTGTTTAATAGAAGAGAAATGCAAATCTGGGGGTCACTCCAGGTAGAAATAACCATGGCGTTGTGTAGGGTATAACAATGGCGCTTCAAATCGTCCCTTCAAGTAGTTTCTGAATTCTCATCATGTGACTGAAATTGTCCATTTCAATATTTTCTTGATCCTCAAGACACTAAATCTTCACTAATTCTAATATTCACCAATGTACGTGGTTCACAGAAACTTCATTTTTTATTGGAATCTTGACATCTCTGTGTGTATCCTCCACAGTGATTAAGAATGACCCTTTTCTTTGTAGATGAACAGAAAGTTCTGGTTCTGGAAGTCTGCTTCAAAGGGTTTACATATGTATGTGCATGTCATAGCTGTGATCTTGAAACTCCTGATTTGAAACTAAAATGCAGAAATATTTGAAGAATTACACTGACCAACGTTCAGGAAAAAAAAATTTAAAAGCTGCAAAATAGAGGATGAATTGAGATTGAAATAGAGGATGAATTGTAGAAAATTTCATCACTCTGCTCTGTCTATCCACAAATGCAAAAACAGTTCAACAAAACTTTAGCTGATTAGTGTATTGGTTTATTATTGATAAATAGTTTCACTGCCTAGTTATTCACTAGGAACATTCTTGGTCCCAATAATAATAAATTACAGCAGTTGAGAGCTCTGTTCATTATCTGAGAAGTATGTCTCGGTCTATCCATTTTTTCTGAATAAAATTTATCCTGCAATTATTCTGTCAGAGGGTGGGACTGTGCTTCTATGACATCTGTGACTAATAATGTGCTGAGGATTGCTCTTACACATCAGTTTTTTCAGCAGAGTATACTATAAAGGTGTATATATTTAGAAGATGGGTGTAAGATGTGGATTTGACATACATATACATACATTATATATGTACATACTAGATGTGTGTCTATATCTGTCAGTCTGTATGTAATGTATCTACACCCTTTAGAGCAGTGGACTGACAAGAAGTGTAACATTTCCAAAGTTCCAGTGGCTTAACATGTTCCCTTCAGACAAGACTATTCTGAAGAAATTGACTGTGAAATAAAGAAACACAAAATTACACTTTATTCCTGAAAGAAGTTACAGACTGGGGAAAAAACTGGTGATTACAATCTCAATGTTCTCATCACCCTTATGAACACTGGTCTCAGCTCTTTGTGTTTTGTGCATTACACCAGACAATTCTTCTAGGTGTCTCCACTGACTATTGTATCATGGTCTTTTGAGCTTTCCAAACAGAAAATGGAGTCTTTTCCCACTTTCACTTTTCCATGGGGGAATTTCCATACTACAGCTCCAGCAACTCCATATCCTGAACAGAGCCATTCAAACCTAATGGTCCTTTCAGTGGCAAAGTATTGTTTCATTAAACTTCAGTCAGGAAATATAGATGGTCTCTGTGGGCTCAGTCATAGCTGCTCAGACACAAGCTGCTCACCAGGTGCCCTTTCAACATGTTCAGGAAGTTCACGAAAAGCTCAAATGCAAGTAATGATCTCATAAAAATCAGTATGTCTGGGGAAAATTGATATACACTTTCTAAAATTCTTTCTCAATCTTCAAATCATCATTTTCTCAGCCTGCATGTGATTGGCTATTTTTAAGTTAAGAAACAAAACAAACAAACAAACAAACAAAACAAAACAAAACAAAACAATAAAAAGCTAAATCCACAGAGCTACAGCTGTCTCATCTTACAGAATCATAGGATATTTTATTATAGAAGAGACCTTTGGAGATCATCTACAAACTAGGTGACCTTCTGTTCAAAGGAAGGCTAGCTTCAAAGTTATTTCTTCCTCACAACCATTTCCACTTGAGTTTTGATTCTTTCCAAAGACAAAGACCCTGTCTCCTATCCAGGAAGCTGTTGCAATATTTTTTTTCATTTCATGCAATCAGAATTTGCATCACCAAAACTTCTGCCCAAACCCTCTAATCCCTTCAAAAACTACCTTCAAATAGTCTGGCTTTTTTTTTTTTTTTTTAATGCAATCTTCCATTAAATACTTTAAAACTGTAATTAGATCCACCTCTTTGGTCTTTTATTCTTCCATCTAAACAAATGGAGCTCCCTTAGTCTCTGCCCATATGTTATGTAGCTCAGCCTCCATCATCTTGCTTTATTTGCATTTTCTCCAGAAATCTGCCTCATAAAAAACCCAATCTTTCTTTGTATTTTCATCAATATTTTTCTAGTCAGGTAAGCTAAAAATGTTTCTCATCCAGCTGTTTGATTCAATTTGCTTGATTGCAAGAATGCTTTCACATACATGACTCACCAGTCCATCTTGTTTTTTTAATTCTTCTGCCCTTGGCACACATAAAAGATTTAAAATCCAGCCCCTTCTCTCCCTGAAAAACCCACTGGCAAAAAGACATAGAGGATTTTTCTCATTACTGAGTTGTTGTTTATTTATACAATAGAAGCTATGTAGCATTTGGGTAAAGTGACAAAGCTACATGATATTAATATTAGGCTGCTCAGTGAGCTGTGGAACTAGCTGTAGTCCATCAACCAGCTAATTAATGAAAAAAATATGGGAAGTAGAGAGCACTTACTTCTGATATTGCAAAAGGAAAATAGAAAGGAAGGGAAATTTATTTTAAAAAGCACAAAACTCAACATAAATTGTTTTTGTATCACGGGCAGTGTATACTATAGGATACACTGTGGGCTGAATTATCCCAAATTACTTAAACAGAAGTGCTGTGTAAAAATTACACCTATGAAAAAATTCTGTGATGAGATCTTTTCCTGCTACACAAGTTTGAGAAATTTTCTTCTTCCCCATATTGGATATTAATCTGCTTTCTACCCGTTATTTACTAGGAGAGATGTAAATAGGATATAGGTAGCAGATGAACAAGAGTTATTTCTTTCATTAAGCAATTAAAAAAGATAAAATAATTAATAAAATATGTTTATTTCTTATTGTGTTTGGAAAGTTTTGTGGTTTTTGTAATTAAAATGAGTAAACATATTGCATTCTCTTCTATTATGTTGGGTTTTTTTCTGCTCGTCTTTGAATTGTTAGTAGTAAAAGGTTAAACAGACACAGTTTATTAGGCAAAAGCTTTTTAATTGAAATATGTCATTTTAATAACTTATCTTTCTATGAAGATATGGGACACCTTAGCTTAGCTGGTATTCCAATATGGTGCAACAGTCACCTAAGAGACCAGGTTCAGATCCTTGCTGTACCTGACTCATTTTACTGCTTTTTAGATACCACTACCAATTGCTAAGTGTCACACTGTGATTTGCCTGGATGTGTAAAAACATGCAGAGGTAAATCATAGAGTCAGAAATCTCTGTATCCAAAAAAGCTAGCACAGAGAGGTTATCAAAGACTGTCATTCAGGCACCAATATCTCAGTCTGCAATGTCACAGCATATCTTGTATAGAGCAAATTAAATTTGCACTAATATATTAGCAACATTTTGTTATTAATTTTTAAGTAATCAAAAAATCCAGTTTGTGTTAAAGTTGCGATCTGGAATTATGCAGGTTGAACCTCAAGTCTATTTCTTCAATAAATTTCACAGAAGTATAGAGTAAACTTGCAGAAAGAGAGAACATGTAGCACTTCCATTGTTTTCCTGTGTCTTGCTTTCAGGGCAAAATGAGCCAAATATTAATAGCTAATATTAACAAAAGTCTCCTATTGTTTTGTACTTTATTTGCCACTAGATATCTCTCAGTTTTCATTCAGAGCTTTCATTCTTGGAAAATGAAAGGAAGTACAATAGAAAGAAGGCACAGGCACAGAGCATTTTACTCCACACTGCTAGTCTAGATTTTTCAGCACTTGAAATTTTATAAGAAATTAATACAGAGCAAAATCGAATCTTTAAAAAGATCTCAGCTTTGAATAAGATCCATTTCTTGTTGATTATATAATTATATAAATAAGCATGTTGATTATATAATTCTGACTCACACATCCAGGCTCTCTAAAGACATCCTCACCAACTTGATGGAGTCTTTAGACAGCCTACCTAATGAATAGAGTAATATAATTTTCTTATTATATTCAATTTAATAATATTCAGCTTACAGATGGTCCCATAGCAAAAAGGAGTAGTAAAACACAAAACCAATTCATAGTTCTGAGAATTGAAAGAGCCTGACATTTTTCTTTTTAAGTAAATATCATATTTTAATTGCTGCAGCCCCAAGATAACCATAAAGTCATGCACTAACAGCTCATGTGGATTTTATGAGGCTGTTTACTCTGTTGTTCATGAAAAAAAGGTTTTTTAGCAACTGCTGATGCTCCTCATGCTCAGATCACCTATAAGTAAGAAAGCATCTTTCTAAATAAGGAAAAAAAGTATTTAATATTTTCCCTGCAATGAAAAACCTAAGAAAAAAAATCTGAGTATAGAGCCAAAGTGAGGAGTTGTTAAGAATATAGAGATAGCTCAATTATTAACTTCGTTCCCTGGCTCTGCTATTCACCTTCCATTTTTAGTGTTATTTTTATTTCATTGGAAAGAAGCTGTGGGTACCCCATCCATGGAAGTGTTCAAGGCCAGTATGGATGTGGCATTGAACCTAGACTGGTAGAAAATGTTCCTGGTTGTGACTGGGGAGTTGGAACCAGATGACCTTTAATGTCTCTTCCAACCCAAAGCTTTCTATGACTCTGCAAATGGGGAAAATTTCCTTGACTGCAAAGAGAGAAAATGGGTACCTAATATCCTTCATTTTCTAATTTCTCAAGTTTCAAGATCAGATTAAAGATGGTTTCCAGGTCCTTTTTATTAATTTTTCCAGGTTCTCAGAGCTTTCTGCAGTTTAATGATGTAGGCCTTACAATATAACACAAAGTCATGAAACCACTGAGTATATGTATTTTAATAAATGTTGTTTTCAGGGAATTTTTGTTAGTATGAGGAACAATTTCTAGACAGTATGTGTGTCATCCCATGAATTTTATGAATTACATAAACTAACTCAAATCTATGATGTAATTTACACTCTGGCAAGCAATGATACCAATAATATTTTTTAAGATGTGATATATAATTTTTAATAAATATTTTTAGAAAATATATGGATGCTGCAGCAGCAACAGGTAGTAATAACCTGAAATTCTATACTGAGATATTTAGTTGCCTAATGTAGTGGGAATGCCCCATTTTAAAATTATTTGAAACAGGTAATTTTAAATTTCATTATGTGCTTTTCAAACTAAGATTTGGTATCCAATGTTTCATAAAACCGGTACTATCTATTCCAGTTTTATCTGATTTTTTTTCTCCTACCTTCTTCTATTTTCCACAATCTAATGGCAGATAGCTCTATTTCTACTTAACAGAATAAGTACTGTCCATACCTTTCCACTTCAAAAAGCACATCTTCAGCTTTCCTAATCACCTGAAACCACAGTCACTTATAGCTAGCAAGCTGAAATATTACAATGGGGGATATTTTCTAAGGCATAAAACCCTCAATTACATACCATTTAGAGTCAATTGGAATTTGAAGCCTTTCTGCTTATCTATATGTTTGGCATTATTAACTCATATCCTTTTCTATTTAATCCCATGATGATCAATTATCCAGGAAAGATGTGGTAGACCCCAATTGTATGGAGTAAAGGACACATTGTCCTTGCAATATGAGACTCAAATAAAGTACTATGTACATGGATTAATAGATTTTACCTTTAGTTATTCTACAATCCTGGCCATGGTTCAGAAATGTCTAGAAGCACATGCTGGGATTTATGCTCATTTCTTTCATAATAAAGCCAATGAGGCATAAGCAAATTCTTAAATAAGGTCAAAGAGACCTTAACATACGAGACTTTGTGAATTACTCTTTCAAAAATAGAAGAGAGAAAGAAATTTGCCAAACTTCAGTATTTGATATGTCTCAAAGTTTAGAAACACACATATTAGATAATCTGGAGGAAAAAAGAATTATTTCCAATTAGTAATGAAGAAATCAGTCCATATTTTTATTATTATATAATAGACTGAACAAAAAAAGAGAAAAATTTGGAAGTATCAAAGCATTTAAAACTATTCTCTTTCTCAGTGTAAGTCAAGGTTCTTTAATTATGTCAATGAAATATTTATTTAATGAAATTATATATTATTGCTTTAAAAATAATGAAAGCATTCAGATTGTGAAGAACTGACTTGTTAATTTTGCAAAAATACCCAGTGTCCATCTTGCAGCTAATTATTACCTTTTCTAAAATCCACAATCATTATTAAAAAGCCAGAGGTCTGGGATTTCTTTGTTGTTCTATTAACTTCAAAGAAAATTATATATTTATATTTGTTTGTGACTTCCCGAGAATAATCACACCAGGGGTGGGAAGGAGGGCATAGTACTGCAGTAGTTGCAGGCATAAAGTATGGTAGCTTTCTGTCTCTGAAGAAAAAGAAGAGGATGCCTTAAAAAAAAAAAAAAAAAAATTTAAAAGCTCTACTTTTAAAAGGCATTAAAAATTTTGTACTGTGCTATAAATGGACATCTGTTCTATAAGCTGTACCTCAACAAGATGACATTGGTTGTCATGTCAAATCTCAACAGGCCACCTTTACTCATGTTCTGCTAAGTTAAGAAATGCCACTGTAGCAAAATGAAACATAACCTTTAATATTTCTTTCTTTGGTCTGGGTTTCAGTGAAATGCAAGAGAAATGTAAAAAATCCTTCCCTCTCGGTGGATTTGGTTTAAGCCAGCCTCTCTCCTTTAGAGCTATTGTCAGCTGGGAGTTTTTCCAAGAAGAAAGAGAGGTTATTTTTTGCTCCAATTTCAGTCTTTGTCAGAAGAAGACAAAATTAGATTAATATATTTACCTATTTTGTTACTGCAGAAAGCCAGAAGTATTGTTGCAAGTATTGGATTTTATTTAATGTTCCTGGCTCAGATACAAACATCTAGAGTTTTTGTATGATTTACTTAATGGAGCTTCACTGCTCTTCAGAGGCATGGCTTCAGAAGTGATAGAGCTCGACAGCAATCTGTCCCTACCAGGAGTCTCTCAGCTTGAAGTACCTCTAGAATTTCTGCAGAACTCTTACTTACAATTCAGGAAATACAGATATCCTAATTTGGCTCATAGATCACTTGAAACTGTGCAGAGAAGAAGTTGATAAACTTAGTTTTGCTGTTTCCTTGCCATCACTTCTAATTAGCATAATCGTATGCTAAGTACTGTTATTTTTCTTTTCACAAAAGATATTCTGGGTCTTAAAATAGAAATTAAAAGGGACAATCTCAACTAATAGTTTGTAAAGAATTTTCATCTTTCTTGTTCTGCCTATCTTATTTTTCTTTCCCTTCTCATGGGTACAATAGTTCTATTGCACTACTCGAATGAAATTTCCATTAATCACAAGCAAAAATAAGCAAATGATGACTGTGGAATAGAACCTGGCTAAAGGCATATGGCCCTCAACATGCCTCTGAAATGCTGCTTTGCCAAAGAAATGCTTTATCTCCCCAAAATACCTACTTTTGAACCTCACGATTTACAAAGAACTGATTTGTCTTCATCCTTATCAGATTAGTTTATAAGGGCTACAGAACTCATGGGGAAATAAGGCACCTGGTCAAGATAAATATCCACTACTTTTAAAAAATCTTTTACTTCTGTTTTGTCTTCAAGAATGTCTTTACAAAGAATGGGATTTGTTGTCACAAAGAAGTTACTCCTGTTCATTGAAGATTAGGTGGTTCCTGTTAATATTCTTATTCACTAGACACCTGCAAAAAATATTTTCCCTGATATGGAAATCCTAACAGGGTGTCCTGCTCCAGATGCCATTGGTAGAAGGGCTGCAGGAGCTGCACAGCTCATCTCTCACAGCAGGTATATTCATAAGCAGAGATATGAGACAGAGTGGCTCTAATTGCCCAGCATGTTAGGAAAGATTTTATGTGCATTTAAAACTGGACAGTTTGGCTCTTTCAGAAGGTATTAAACAGATTAATTTTTTTTAAACTTTCCTTCCTTGCTTTTTTTCTTGCCCCCTACAGCTATTTATAAATAGTATCCGTAATCCACATGACATGAATTGTAAATGCAATCACCAGCACCAATAACTGTTAAAAGATGTGTTGGGATCATTTACTTTGGCAGACAAAGGCTGCATTGTTCAGGGGACAGGAACCAGCGCAAAAGACTTTGTTGCACTGTTGGAAAGTGCTGATCAATCTTTAAACTGATGGCAATACCTTCAGTTGTAATAAAAAAGCCAAAGACTTTTGGCAGTGTATAAATCCTGCCAATACTGAATGAAAGCGGCTCTTCTGTTCACCTTGTCATTTCATATAACTAATTCTTCATTTCAGCAGCTACTTACAGGTTGGCATTTGAGGTTTAATTGATACCTAGTGTGCTGCTAGAATGTAACAGATCCCTTAGTAAAATTTATTCTTTATTGTGCTCAGGAGAAACATTTTTATAATTTACTGGGCACTTCTGGGAAGTGAAAACATTATAATTGTCACAGAAAAGACACATGCAAACATGTTTCCCTTTACTTAATTTACTGTTGTTATGAACAGACATCTCAATACATTTGCAACAGAGTAAGACTCTGCAAAGAGAGAAATAATATTTTACAGACCACATAAATCAACGTCACTCTGCTGATGTTAATGCATTCTCATAAATCTACATGAGCTAAGAATCTGTCCCACAAACCATCTGTCACTACTGATACCTTGACTATTCAGGGAATGACTGACACAGAATGACCAGTTAGCTTAAAGTTTTATATTTTAAGACATCAATTCATTTTTTTCAGACCTAAAATGTGCTTAAATAGAGACAGAGTTATAATGATCTCTATAATGAGAGAATTTTCCTTTTTAACAATCCAGAAATTTTCATTGTGATAAATACTTGATTCAAAATCATGTCAGAAAACATGCGTCAAGAGAGGAAATTAGTTCATACAGTATAAGGATGTTTTTATCGTAAGTTTCTATATAATTTGTTTAAATTCTTTCAACAATTCTACATGGTTGCATTCAAAAATATGATAACAAAGGTCATAAATATAATATAATATGTAAGTCCCACATCTCTTAATACTGCCTATTGCATGATTGTTCCCCTTTAAGATGAAATTTAAAGTTTGCTTGTTGAATGTGAAATTAGAAAGTAATTATCACTATAAAATTTTTTTTCATGTTTTTCAATGTGTGTTAAAGAATGTTTTTCAAATAATTGCATTTTTGCAACATTCGTGCATGAAACTCTGGAAGTTTAAGGAGTCTAAAAACAAATTCTAAAACTTAGAAAGCAAATGCAGACTTATTACTTTTTATTTTTTGATGCAAAATATTACTACTATGAAATGCAATAGTTTTTGCATAAAAGCATAAATTATTTTATTTATAGTAATTAAAATCATGTAGACACTTAAAAATCAGGGAAATTGTAATTTGAAATATAATCTTTATTGGGTTTTTATCCCTTTTTTCCCTTTTTCTTGCAGCTCATTTTACTACATTG
>JANRGV010000001.1:26222137-26245424 GCA_024734035.1 Alethe castanea
ACTCAACGAACTCTACATTAAAAAAAGCTATTAAAGAATAATGATAAAATAAAGGCAAAATTGATTCTCAGCTTATGATCTAGTGATATTGTGAGAATGTAATTTATTTAATTATTTGTCCCATATAAATATACTAGAACTTTTAATTTCTCCCTTTTCCAAGAGAAATAACACTTAGGAAAATCCCACATTAACATGTGTGGAAATGTTTGTGATTCTACTGGCTTGCTTTCTGTAGTCTGGGAATGGGAACATACAAAATTCTAGTAAGGGGCTTGAAGGCTTTTGATGTAGCACTGTACTTGGTTCACATTGGCCAAAATTTTGGTAATATATTTTATCTTTGCTACTTGTGTTTCTTGGAGTAGCAGGAGTGTGTGAGGAACAGTGGATGTTGTGTTGCAAGAATTCAATGAACAGAACAACACAAAGAACATTTTGAAATAACTGAAACCTTCCTCTTAGATAAGAAAATGCTGCTGGTAGGCATAAAATAGTTTGTTGTAAATTTGGAGATGTTTCCCAGTTTTCATTCTGTTTGCCCATTGTCCTTCATGAGGATATTTAATTCCTTCAAGGATGTGGTTTTTTGACTACTAGGCTGCACAGCATTTCATGCAGTAATTTTAGTTCAGATAAATTCAGTTCATGAAAGTCAATACTTAAGCAAGTATGTTGTTTTTACTGTCAAGGGTCCATATTCTGTCCTTGTCAGTGGCATCAAAAACTAAAAAATCAGGTCAGGAAGTTGAAAACTGGATATAGATCCGTGCAGATGCAAGGGCATCTTGTACATTGCTCATGCATGTGATTGCTCTCTCAGAACTATTAGAGACTTGGTGTTCAGGATGTCACAGGTATTACACTGACTTTTAATGGATAAATGACTAAGACAGACAGATGCAGTGATGGATAATGAAAAATGCTTCTGGTTATACTTGGTGGTCCAAGGACACCTCAGTTGGACAGATTGCATAAATTGCACTTTGAAGAAAGCTAGAAGTTAACTTTGTGTCAATCACTTCCAAAATTTGTTTTGGAGTACCCCGATTGGTAAAAGATATCTCAGGTTGTCTCACAGCATAGCACTTCCAGAAGGCAGTGGTACTTCAACTCAGGAAGGATAACTGGAGGGGTCACAGATCCATTAAGCAGCAGCAAAGCAGTGAAGAAAAGTGGCAAGGAGCACAGTTAAGAGAAAGACTGTTCATAAGGTGTTTTCAATAATATCTGGACCACAATGAATCTAACTGTTTTGCTGATTCAGTCATGCTTGACATGCCATGAACTCAGCAAACAGCAGTCTGTCCCCTCTGCCACTTGCTCTCAGAAACACTGTGCCTAACCAACCTGATTGCACAATGATTAAAAGGTCATCATACTGAAGAATCTGAGCTGTGCAAATAGACAGGGAGAAAAGGAGGAAAACAGGCAGAAACAGAAAATTGTGTACACTCAGCATAAATAGAGAAACAGACCATAAGAACAAACTGAAGGAGATAATGCAATTTTCTGCCAGCTAACATTCCAGGAGAGAACCACTAGCCTCAAAGTCTGTCCTTGGAGACAAAACAGAATGATGGGAAAGAAGTTGCTTGTAGCAAGAAAATTGAAGGAAAGAGGATGATGTAGCAAAAATTATATGAGATGTTGGAAAATTTATTAATTTCTTACAAAAATAAGAAATTCAAAAAGTAAGAAGAATCAGGTTTCCTTGGTTACTTACACTTTACATAATAAAATTTGGTTCAAACTACAGATTTTAGATAAGAAAATAAAACAGGTTATGATTGTTCTAAGCAAGCTAGAATATTTCAATCTTCTGTAACAGCAGTGAAAAATCAAGAGCTTCAGCCTTCTGGAAAAGCATGTGCATATACATACCCAAGAGATTACAATGTAAAAGATTGTAATGCTTACTTCAATCACTCTTCCAAACTGAAATTAATAATTTATTATATTGGTTTGTTTGTTTTTAAAGTCAGGAGATGTAATTATTTTGGTTTGTGGATATTAATAGTGAGTCTCTTTTGCCATAAAAGCTATCTCTTTATTTTTCTTTTTGGAAGTTCACAAGGTGTTGGGACTGGAAAAACAGGTGAAATCTAGGATCATCTTGAAGGTTCCCATCTGGTTAAGAAAGGTCATTTAAACATCATTTATTTACACAGAACAATTGCTACTACACAAGTAAATCAGTTGTTATAAATATTACCTGTCTGTGAGAAATGTCAGTGTGCCCCAGTGTGTTCCAAAGAAGTTGTGGTCGGGAGCAGACAAGGTGACAAAGCTAAAACACTGTCATGAGGCTGACTGATGTACCTCTTGCTTATAAGGGAGTCATGCAGTCAAGGCATCCTGCTTAGGTTGGTCTAAAAGGCCTAACCTCAGCACTGTGGGTACCCTTACTTAATATTCCCTTTTACATGGCATTTTATAATTACCCTGCTGCTTTTGCAACAGGAGTAAAATTCAAATTAAGGGAGAAGTTCTATTAAGAAGTCCTGAGTACTTACAGAAGAGAAATTCACGCTTTATAGTATATATGAAAATTTAGGACAGATGTGACTCACTGGAACTCAAGGAAAGTGAAAACTTATTTTTATCCATTAAATCAGTTGTAGGGAAAAAAAAAACCATTTGATGTCCTATGAATTTGCAGTTTACTTTGGGGGAATTTACCAGCTGCAGACATAAAACCTACCATGTACTCTAGCTAAGCAATACTTGATTGCTACAAGCACGGAAGCTTTTTCTAAACTCCTGAGTGAACAAGAAGTTATAGACTTAGCATTGTTTGCAGACCACTAAATATTCCAGTCCCAGTAGTCCCGTACTGTCCAAATCCTGATTTCCACAGATTAGATTCTAGTGCAGAACCCAAAGCAGCACCAGGGAAGGAAGGGAGGGAGTGAGGGAGGGAAGGAGGGAAAAAGGAAGGGAAGGAGGGAGGGAAAGATTCCAGCATGTGGGAGAAAATAAAACAAATTTGGAATGCCAACCTTTGCCTGTTTCCCAAGACAATAAATCTCTGTGTTCATGAGCACTTGAGAAGAAAAGCCAGCTCTACTTCCTCTCAGCCACTTTAACAAAGCACGGAGGGGGAAAAAAGAAGATCAAAGAGTAGCAAGGCAAAAAAAGCTGAGCAGGCATATAGGCTTAGGCGCATAGAAAATTAAAACAGTTTAAAACTTGTCTTCACTTAATAGCAACCCAAGCTGTTTGAAATAATTGCTGCTCAGCAACAAAGATAAAGATGCGCTACTTCACATAAATATCTAATGACTTCAACCTGAGGAGCTAACTATAAAGGAGTGTCATATTAAAATAGAAAAAACACTGATAGTAGTTGCAGCAGCAATCCAATCTCTAAAAGTTCCGTTTTATGGGGAACTGCAGGTTTGGTGATTAGTGATGGGTGCAAAAGCATTGTAATTCACAGCAAACCTGATAAGTACCGTTGTGATTATTTTTTTAATGCAAACTGCAAAGAGGACAACTGTAAGTGTTATTCAGAAAGCTCTAGTGCCAAAAGTATCTTTTTAAATGTCAAAATACAAGTAAATTTTGGAAAGCTACATAAAATATTTTCTAATACCTTAAAATAATGTCATCTGGAGCATTCAAAGTAACACACATAGAGAATAGAAACACTTTAGATGTTTATCTTTAGAGTTTTTATCATCACAGATGATAAATTCAACTCCATTTCATATTCAAATATTGGTGACTGAATAAAGGATGCGAGTCTTTAAAATGTGGAATATAAGTATCAACTGGGGAGAAAAATGCAGTATAGTGCAATAACATACATATGGATTTTATCTCAAACGTTTATGTCAAAAATGGATATGTGCAAAACAGTTATAAAATAATATATGACAGTAGAAAATGTTATGAAGTTATAGCTAATTTATTCAAATATATTAACATTCTCTTTTATTTTTTTCTACAATGATAGGAAAACAAGAAAAGGATGGAAGAAAAGATTTCAGGTAATTTCATTCCACTAACATTCATTAAAAAAAGAGGGGGAAAAAAAAGTGTGTAGCTCTTGGTTATTTTACCAGCTAGATTTAAAGTAAGCTTCAAGGAATTATTCTAATTGGATTATATATTTACTTAAGAATTAAAATGTTGCACTAGCACAAGTACTTCTTCTTCCTTAGAAGCTCCACCTGTTCAGGATCTGAATAACAAAAAAAATTGTCAGGTTATAGAAAAAAACAAAGAGTCTGGACTTCCTGTACAGTTTTGCTTCTTGCTCATCTGTACTTATCCATGGGAAAACATACTCATCTGTACAACCACAAGTCTTTGATCCTTTGATCTTGACAAAAGTACACTCACTAAAGAAATTTTGACAAGTCAACTTTACTTTTTAACCAATCTAGACTGTATCATTGAATTAAATATTTCTAAATGAATCACTCAGATTCCTCTGATAAGCTGTATTTCACAGCAGAGAAGTATACTTAGAGGGGGTGAATATGTTTTCGTGACTTAAAACACCAATATCAGGCCTCATACATTACAGCAATTTTTCTCACTACTGCTACCACAGTAGGGGAAGCAGTGCATGAATACAGTCTTCCAACTATAGTTTCATTTTTTAGATATTTTATCAGCTGATGTAAATTAGAGATGCTTTCAGGTCATTTTAACTCACCATTGACATGATCATCTTGCTTACAATGACAGCAGTCAGAAAAGTACAAAATAAAGTTTAAGAACAAAGGCATTACTTGCATTGTTTGTGGCTTAACCATTACCACTAGGCCCAAATCGTCCATGATTTCAAATTGTTCCTAAGTGTATTGCCCTATTTTTCTCAAAACCACACTGCAACATCTTTATCATGCAGCTGTTAATTCAAATATAACGCAGAAACATCGTGATAAGACTTAAAAAATTTAATGAAGTTAAAAATATAAAACTTCAGGGAAAGCAATAAAGTTCCCTAGTGTTATTTGATCCGAGAGTGCACCTTCATACAATATTTCCTTTTGCAATGTGTAGAAATTTAAAGGTATCCAGGATGGACTATGACAAGCAAAAGTAGCCTCTGCTTTTTTACATCTGTAATACTCCATGAATCTAATATCAAACTCTTAGTATTAAGAAGCAGTTTGGAAACACTCAGTGTACACATTTATACCTGGGACCTGAGATTCCATGAGTTTGAATGGCTAATGAAACATTGTCAGATTTCCCAGCAACCGTATTAAGATTTACCTTTCATACCAATATGACACAAAAGCATCAAAACTGCACTCTGACCTTCATTCATGTAATTTAGTTAAAGTACATTAATCTTATTTTCTTTTCTTGGTTGAGTGGAGATCATGCTGTTTCATTTTAGGAACAATTTTCCCATGGTGTATTAAGTAGCACATTATGTGTTAGTGAAATGTAATGTGAAAAAAGAGGGATAGCAGAAGGAAATGTACCCCGTAGATTTTTTTTTTTTTTAAATTTGTGAATTACCTGTTCTGTGCTCTGCAAGATGATTGTCTTTGCATCCAGTCGAAGACAGTATCATGTAATCAGATTTTACTCAGAATTTCATGTCTCTCCACTCTAAGAAGAAACAGAGACCATGGTTGAGATTAAAAGGAAAAATCAGTTATCAGAGGCAAGACTGAAGAAGATTGAACTGCCTAAATTAAAAAATGGAATCGAAACCCTGAAGTTGGGTGGCTGCCTGGATTTCATAGCTGATATTTTGCAATATGTTGTTGTTCAGGCCTCTGCAGGCAAAGCCCTTACTGTAGTATAACTCTTTGTGAAATTTAAAAATAAATGTTACTCAACAACACTGACTTGGTACAGCATCACAGATATCCAAAATGAAGACTTAATAGTGCTTTTTAAAATCAATGCCCATGACTGCCACCCAGTTTTCCACAGTAGTCATCTACAGAGAATAAAAGCTCTCCTCAGAAAAAGAGGATCACAAATTTCTTACCTGCCAGGTGAAGGCTCAATCAGGAGGCAGGTAAGAGTGTGCACCCATGTCTCTGTGTGTGTAAAGATACATGGAAATATTTGGTTTATTCTTTTCTCTCTCTTATTGAGAATATTGTCAAAAAGTGTTATTATTCATTTGTGATTAAAAAATATCGGACATTGCAATATTATTTCCATTGTTTGCAAGATCTCCTCAATATGATTTCTTACTTTGTTTTATGCTCCTCACGCTTTAGTCTACATTTTTAAATAGATTAACCAGAGCACAAATTTTAAAATATATATATCCCAAAGTTGTATTCCATACTTTTGCTATTTTTTTCTACGGTATCTAATCCTTACTTATGTAGGGAAAAAAACCAAAAAAACCTTTGATGGTGCGATTTGATAATCACTAACTTAGGAAACTTTTCAAAGTAGCAAGGCCAGACTTTCTAGGTTCTGTGATTTCATTGATATAAAATGTCTATGAGTATTACACAGATGATTTCAAGTACTAAATTCTGCACTGTGTACTTCAACAGAATGCAAGACTTTTTCTACCACATGTGGACTTCAGTACAGCTGTCCCTTTATCCTTTACATCGCCTTTGCCATTGTGCTAAGCAATAGGGTTACCCTGTGACCTTCTTTTAGAGTGTGGTTGTCTATTAAATAAATGTTAATTCATCCCAGCATCGTCATTCTAATAGATTATAATGATCCTAGGTTCCTTCTAGGTTGAAATGAAGACAGTTGTTTTACCAAATGGTTTATTTCAAGTCTTAATTATATTGTGAATCCTTTAAGAAGTGCAGTAAAACCCTTCTAGAAATGGAAACCTTTCACATGGGATCAAACAACCCTGATTGTTCATCTCCTACACCAGTGTTAAAATGCTCTTAGTACAAAAACTGTAACTCTGGCTACCTTGCCATGTCAAGGTATCCTGGACAGGGAATGGGCCATATCCATGCCACTATAGTCACTCTTGGTAGAAAAACATTTAATTGCAGTTGTTGTTTTCAGACAGGACCCAGCAGGCTAAAAATGGGTAATCACACTCAAGGTTCTTTAAATCCAAAATTCAGCATGTTCTCCCCTAAATCTCTCTGTAAGGACTGTGGCAGTGGGTTTTCTATCCTAGTCTGGCTTTTTTAGTTTTCCTAAAACGTGTTATAAGATTAACACATCTTCCCAAGTTTTTCTGAGAAAAATTAATATGGATTGGGATATTTCTGCATCAGGTGAAAGCTTGACTACATTTTGTTTGGTGGGTATATTTTCCTAAGAGTTATTTAATGTGGGAAGTGGAACATTCATTTTAGTTGTGAAAAATATACTCCACAATTATATTTTACACTTGCAGTGGGGTAAAACTTTTGAAAAGAGAATTAGACAAATAATAAAGAAGAAAATATTTTGGAAATAATAACAAGCACAATAGTGCATTTGAAAACTAAAAAATACCATCCAAGTTTCACTTTTTTTTAGCTAGGCATATTTTTTCCCTCTTAAAATAATAAAAATAAATCCTTGAGATAGCTTTGTATGACATAACACTAGCTTTTCCCAATTTTTCTTTCTGACCTTTAAGAGCTATTTTGGGCCCCTCCAAGGTAGACATCTCAGCCCCACATATCTGCTCATTCACATAAAAAGTAAAAGTGAGAAAATCTGTGGATCATGATAAAGATACGGTAGCAGCTGAAGTAAAACCTGTGTGTGGATTTCTTTCCAGGAAAGTAGGGCTGCATCAAAGGTGATGGTTACTCAGTAAGACAAATGCAATAACTTCAAATGTACTGTCCTTCTGTGCCCAGGTTTTTTTTTTGTTTTTTTTTGCTGAGCACAACATCATATAATCTGGAATATTCATTTGGTCAATAAGAGTCAGCTACATTGGCAGCCTCCTCTCACAGCTGCTTGTGCACCTCCATCCCACTTGCACCCTCCTGCACTGCTCAGCAATAGCTAAAACATTGGTGCTACCAACATTGTCTTAGTCACAAATCAAGACCAACACCATACAAGCTGCTATGGCTGAAATTAACTCTACCACTGAGAAAAACAGTCCAAGACATTATTATTACTGCATTTGATTACAATAAAGGTGTTGATGAACATTAAAAACATTAGAACTCTACTTGAACCTCTACATTGTTTTTCCAATTCCTGTGTGCTGTAAAGTTCGCACAAAAGATTTACATGGGGTTATAAGATATCCTAGGAAGGATATATCTATTCTATTTTCTTTCCTTCAGCCTATATTTGTGAGATCTCTCAAGTCCAGTGCCAGCTCCAGCTATCAAATTGGTACTACTTCCTGGGCAGCACGTTAGTCAATATAAACAGGCAGGGCCTGTGAGTGGTTTAACATTATTAACTGTATTGTCAGATAAAAAGACTGAGATACTTAAAAGTTCTTTGCTTATGGTTTAAGGCTGACTGAAACTGACGTTACCCATTTAAGCTTTTTTGGGTTTAACTTCTACATCTGTAGGAGTCACCCTGTGCTTCTGTTCAGTCAAAGGATAAAATTAGTCTCAAAGCTTGGTTAATCTGACCTGTTTTGTCTACATCACTTCTATGTACTTTAGGTATTTTCATTAGGATGAGATGAACTAAAGATGTTCTTTCTCCCATTTCATGATAAAACAAATCTATGTGATCTAGATGACAGACTTGGGTGTAGTTTACCACACTTTACCAGATTAATTCAGATGCAAATCATCTCATGACTGATTTTATTCTCTTTTTGACACCAACTAACCCTGCCATCTAAACTACTTTAAATATTGAAATGTTTTCATGAACACAATGGTTTGTCATCTAATGTTGTCAAAGCTGAAAGCAAAAGTTCTAATATAGTGATATAATTTATCTACTCACACTCAAGCACAGACCATAAAATGGTTCAGCCAAAGAAAAGTTTTTTTAGGAGGGCTTAGCTATTATCTTAGAGTAAGAATGCCATTAGAAACTGTTAACTTGGGCATATTACGTGGCCATAGGCAAAAAAAAAAAAAGTATCAGATATTCTGGTGAATTGGTCTCAACATGAGAAATTTTAAGAAGCTCCTACATTTCTATTGAATCAGTACCATCATATTCTGTGTTCTACTAAAGCAATACAGGGTATTACCTAATTGTTGTTACTCATTAACCCAAGTGTACTTATTAACTAAATGTTTTAATAGTAATAATGATAATCATAGTATATCCTTCCAATGTTATTTATGCTGGACGAATTTCACTCATGTAAGATTCTCAGCAAGATATTTCTTTGCACCTTGAAGATGGTTTCTAAGTCCTTGACAAATATTCTGGGGAGATAAAGGGTATTAAAACTGGCCAATGATAAGAGATGAGATAGGATGCTGAATCCTCAGTTACACAGATTTAGTGGTTATGGACTTTAACAGAAGGGCTGCAACATTTATTCTAGGAAATTCTGTCTCTGACAAACAAAAGATACTTCTACAGAAGATAAACTTTTATTTTGCTGTAACTGAAAAGCTGCCTCACTGTGACAGCAATAACTTTTTCTGTAGGATGAATATGTTTGCTGACACAAGCACCTAGACATTCCTTGTGATGGTAGACATGGTGAAAGAGAAAAGTTTCACAGTTTGGATTTTTTCCTTCCTATATATTTCACCTTTCTCTGAGGTGCTATTAATTTTGTAATCATATTTATGATATTATTCTACTATTTCACTATCTTTGTGCCTACTGCAGCCTAGCTTTTGCACTTGTCATGGAACACCAAGCATCTCATGTAAAAACAATGTGAGTGTATAATAAGGCAAAGAGGGCACCAATTTAAAGAAGAAAACAAGATCAGAAATAAGATGGAGTACAGTAAGGCTCCATCAGTTTCCCTAAGTCCATTTAAATATGGCTACTACCTCTTGGCTTTAGTGAGCTTCATAAGCTTGATTCTTCCTAGTTGTGCTTAGACGCCTGAAAAGAACCCTACATTTTGCCTTTTAAGGTTTGTACAGAAATTAACTAACTATATTGTTAAAGCTGTACTAATTTTTGGCATCATTACACATTGTTTCTTTACAGAAAATTAGCAAGACACTATAATTCTGAAAAGGTGAACCATAGAGAATAAAAGTTTTTTCACATCATTTTGTAAATTAGCTAATTAGAGGCGCAGAAATTGTAGATTTGGGGGTGGCAATACTGCTAAATATGACTTTTTCCTCTATATTTTCTTTTCCAAGAATTTCAGGGATGATTGTGTTATATCTCAGAGTCACTTTGTTCTTCGTTCACATACCTTTGTGTTGTTTGCATTCAATTCACATCTAAACTTCACAAACACAATGTTTAGAGATTTACTTTCTTTCAAATAAAACCTGAGAAGACAGAGAAGCAGATAATAGCTTCAGGGAGGTCAGGAAATGATCTGCCAGTAAGTATTGGCAAAAAACAAACTGCTGTTACAACTGAAAGTGGATGCAGATCATCAAAATTATACTCTACACTGTTTGACTAGTTCTCCACTCCCTCTAACAGGAGGTGAAACACATATCTGGAATGCAGACTACTGCTTGGACATATGCAAAGTTAGGAGTCTGAATCTGGAGGAATTCTTCTAAGGTGTTTGTCTAATGTTCTAACCCGTCTCTGGCAGTGGCTGTAATGGGTGCTTAGGTAAAGAAAGAGTTGAATACAATGAGAGTTCTGGAGGATATTCTCCCTGTCATCGTTTAATTAATAGCCATCAAAACTTATACTAAAATTTACCTGCTCCTCCTTTGTTAAATACATCATTTATAACTACTGCCTTGGTCTACTCTTGCCGACAAAGTCAGACCAACAAATAATTCTTTTACAATTGAAATTATCAGCACAGATACATCAATCTATCAGAATAACTCTTCTAGATTCTTCCTGATATAAGCACATACAAATTAATGAGGGTTTTAATATCTGTGTCTTTATAATGTATTTTTCTAGCTTAATGTTCAACTGAAACAGTAACTATCACACTGAGGAGAGATTTTCATCTGTTTATCTCTCAGTTGACTGTTTTTTCTACAGACTAGTAGTCTTGAATTTCCCCAGTTTGATACAACTAATTTGCCAGTCATCATTAAAGACATTAATTTCTCCATAGAAAAAGAGCATTCCCCTTCTCTCACTCACACCCAGAGAAATGTGTGTCCTTGTTTTATGATGTTTCTTCATTTTCCAGGCACATACAGAGGTAATCCAGCTGGCTATTTTAAATTCAACAGCTATAAAACTAGACACAATGAATTTATTTTTTAATGCAGCAGAATGATTCCTAGGAATGTTATGTGAAAAAGAGCATATTTACCTGTTCTCAAAAACTCTGCAGCCAGAGCTGAATAACTTATGCATTTTCAGATATATGTCAGATTCTTGGAATTACATGCAAGAACAGGGTTATAGTTTTTGAAATCCTTTTCATATGTAATCTTACAAATTGGTGCAAATCTGCATTTGCAAATGAAAGATATCTAAGGCATGATTTGAAGACAGAAATCTTTCGCTGCAGTGCCTGTTTCCACTGTTTTTTTTATATACACTAATTCACTTTTTGGAAATCCGCACTCCAGGATGATATGAGTAAAAAAGAGCTGAGTTAACAATGTATATCCGAAATTCTGGCATTCCTAAGTAGCACAATTTATTGTAATTATTTTGTTGTAAATCTGGCAAAAATAGTTAATATACATAGAAATGTCTGTTAGAAAAGCAGGTTAGAAGCAAATGCATTTGTACACTGAATAGGTGGATAATAAAACATCTGAAGTATGTATATGTTTATATATAGTTCTCTCTACTTAGTTTAGATTAAGTATTAATGTTAAACTGCAAGCAATGTACTAACTACACATAATAAGAACTTATTCAAATATTATGGCTCCACCTTTGATAAAATTTTATTGGAAATCTGCTCATAAAAACTCATAAAAATTTATAATTTCTTAGACTGTAATTTCAAATAACAGCCTATAGTGATTTTTTAAAACATTAAATTAGAAATTGTCTTGTAAAATTAAACTGCTGCTTAATGCATAATAGTATTTCATTTTAAAAGTCCCAGCAACATGTTGTGCTAGTATTTAAATAAAGAGGAAAAGTTATTAAAAAGTTCCTTCATTGCTTTACAATTTTAAAATGAATTGCCTTTGTCTTAAATATGTGAGGTATTTTGGCAGAATGCTTAAAACAGAAAGCTAATGGAATTACAGTGGTTCAAAGTTAACTAAGATGAGCCAATGGTGAAGATGATCAACCTGACTTAACAGAAAAATTTATCTGCAACTCAAGAAGAAAAAGAGAATTTATGACATTTGGTATAACAGGTAGGAAACTCAGGAGAATACAAGGATGTTGTGAGGTTATGCATGGAGAAAATTAGAAGTGCAACTCGAATTTTTTCTGGATAATGCCATAAAAGACAACAAAAATATTTCTGCGGCTACATAATCAGCCAAAGAGGGTGTAAGGAGAATCTCTATCCTTTAAAGGATGTGGGAGGAAACAGTGACAGAGGATGAATTTAATTCCTTCTATGCTTAAGTATGGTAAGACCAGTTATTCTCCAGGTAACTATGCCTTGTCCTGTCACTCATACCGTTGTAAAAATTCCCTCTCCAGCCTACTTCAGGTGTTGGAAGACTGCTGCTTGGTCTTCCTGGAGCCTTCTTCAGGCTGAGCAAACCCAGCTCTCTCAGGCTGTCCTCATAGAAGAGGTGCTCCAGCCCTGATCATGTGGGTGGCCTCCTCTGAGCTTGCTCCAGCAGGTCTGGGTCATTCTGTGTCATTCTTATGTTGGGGGCCCCAGACTGGACACTCTGCTCCAGGTGGGCTCTCATCAGAGTGGAGAACAGGGAAAAAAAGGGAAAGGTAAATTTATAACTTTACAACATTCCCTGTGTTATTATATGAACATGGAGCTTCTGAAGGACAATGTCAAAAAAAATCTGATAAGGGAATGTTAAATTCAATAGATGGAATAATTACTCTGACTCACTAACAATTTCTGTTATTTATTTATGTTGTCCATTTGTCCCTGAATTTGTGTTTATGTAAAGCAGTGCCAGAAAAATTGTTTCTGAAAATTTCAAATTAAATAAATCACTATAATACCAACCCTGGAGGTAAGGTTACAAATGCTGGAGGAAGATTAATCTCAGTCAATGGCCGGAGAGAAGGATTCACTCATTTCTTTTAACGCTTAAATGTAGCCTGCAGTTTCTCATATGGCTGGAAGAAACTGCGGGTGGCTGATAAGTATCAGGAAATTCTCTCAGCTTGAACCGCTTCTCAGTGTTTTGTCAAAGCAAAAAGACAGAAGCACTGAAAAGAGTTTTGTGGTAATTCATTTGCCTGCCCTTTTCAGAGCTAATTAAACACAGAAACTTTCTATATCATCTATCAACTTTGTTTTATTTATTTATTGTAGGAAATAACCACATCAAATATCCAAAGCAATAAATGATAAGAAATAATCCAGCATTCTGTGTGCTAAAGCTGAAATGCACATTAATGGAGCACCAACAAGTTTGACAAAATGCCATGGCATAATTATTTCCTAATTAGCTAGTGTAGTCAAACATGTAGGATTTACTGCTACTTACATGACTTTTCATTGTAGAACTCAAAAAAGGAAATGATAATGGCTTCATGCTGTAAAGATGATTCTTTTTGGTTTTGGTTCATCTGCCTAGATAGTTTCAAAATGACATTGTATGCTGAAGTACCTCATGTTTAGTGTCATTTTTGATTTAATTTTGAAATCTCTCTAGAGTATGAAATACAAAATGACAAAGACACTGAATTGAATAATAAGTGCATGTTACAATTTGTGTGTTACGATGTGCTAGCCAAGATCCTAATGCCAAGTCTTTATTGTAAATCACATTGATCTATAATTACAATGAACCGTTTAGCTTTTGTATTCACAGAGTCTTTGGAAATAAACCAATGCACCATAGAGAAACAGTACCAAATATGTGAAACAGAATAGCATTTCTGCCTAGAAATATTATAAACTTAGACAGATTACTCACATTTTTTACAGATTTTTTTAATATTTAAAACTTTAAATGAGAAATATTATTTATTTCCCCTTTTTTAATAAAAGAAAATGTTTGCATAAGTCTTTGTTTAAATAAAAAAAGTTCTGAAGGCTTTTTTGAATTCTGAAAGGAGTGATCTAATGAGATGTATTTTTCAGCTTGAGGAACAAAACCTACAATTTAAACTCAACTGGTTGATCCAGGTCAATCTGAAGATAAAAGACTGGCTTTTTATAAAGTGCCTGTGTTCCTAAACTGAGAGCACACAAGTATGTTGGGAGAATAATACACTAAAATTCTAATGTGACTTTTTGATGGAGACCTGGAAACCATTTTACCAACAAAATCTTGTGTTTCTTCTAATATGGAAGGAAGGAACATTAGAAATGGATGATTTTACCACACTGTGACACCTCTATCTTCTGCAGTCCATAACTTATGTTTAAGAAGCTACTAGTTATGAAAAGTCCATTGTCATATCCAAACAAATAAGGCAATGTAAAAATAAACAGAGTGAAATTGGGAATATGAAATGCTTTTAATGGTAGCATTCTGTCCTTAGATGAAGATTCTGGGGCCAAGAGATTCTTAATGTCCCCAGCATGGCAAAAGCCCTGCTTTAGAGATCTTCTATACCCTGTGGTGTCCAACCAAGCAGTAGAATGTAAGTATAATGTATAATAACTGAGCACAACCATGTCAGCTCTTAATAACACCCCCCACACACATGTGGATTTTCTGATAAATACTGATATGACCCTATTTTATTCAGCTTAATAAAGTCACACCAGAGTTTAATGCCTAAATACCTATGCAATTACAAAGGTAATGTAGACCAGACCCTATTATATTTTACATGAAGACTGGGGGTGAGGAAATTTAGCTGTTTGGCCTCTGCCAGCTAAAGGTACCTCATCAAGCAATTTAGCTTATTTTATATAACTTAAGGCTGTACTTTTAATCAAAAAGCAGCTGTATAAAATAAGATCTGGTAGGCTGAAGATACCAAACTGCTCATTTACATATTTTTCATTGCATGTATACATGTAGTGTCCGCTTCTTTCATTCTCCAGTTCTCAAAACTTAGATTTTCAGAAAACCATTGTTGAGATTCAGAGTACATATTATATACTACAGAGACCCCGTATAAAAATGTATATTAAAAGAAAAGGAAATTCCAATTAATAAGGTCACATATCTAGACAAAGATGAACAATTTTCTTCATCATGGCACAGAAACATGGAGTCCAAAAGGGAGTGAAGAACATGGGAACATTTTCTGTGCCTTCTGTGATTTTTCAAGTTGGCAGCAGTCTCTTATTACAGAACTGACTCTTTTACAAGCATGTTTTGAACAAGGATAGTGTGACTCAGGTCAGGCATTCCTCATTCAGCAATATGGAAAACAGGTCAAGGAGAAGACTTATAATGCTTGTGCAGAGGAAATGTCATCCCCCCCACCTCTGTTGCTGAGTGAGACATAGGTCTGACTTCAGTGACTAATTGCATATATCACAGTATTGAAGGATACTTGCCTCTTCTACAGTGCTTTTCATCAGCACATCTTAAAGTTGGTTGGATTTTTTCTTCCACCATGTCCTTATTTTTATATATTTTTTTCAGGGGTTCTACTCATAATTAAAACTGTGCATAGATCTTCCTGTAATTAAGAATTTTGAAAACTAATAGATAATTTTAGAAATCCTTCTTCCAAAAGGCAGAAATTTGCCTCATCTGGGTGCAGTTGTCCCTGAGGTGAATTAATTTTCTCACTATGCAATCTCTAGCTATTGACATAGTATTTACCTGTAGACTTATTGATTTGCCATTTTGTTTGAAATATCCCTTGAAAAACAGGGAAGTGTTTCTTAGTATTCTTTATTCACTGAGAGATGTACAGACTTTCAAGCCAACAGTCACACTTTTATCTGAAGGAGCTAGACATTTGTCCACCAGTACTGGCTTCAAACAAGAAACAGATAAGATGCTAAAGAAACAGCAGCCTGTTGACTAATAAGGCAATGTGTTACAGGTCTTCAGAGGATAAACTTTCCATAAGAGAGGCTTCATGAACTGATTTCTAAAAGGCCAGGCCAGAATGTAATTATAGAAACATATGATTTTAAAGATCTTCAAGATGCAGGTATCTACTGTTAAATTGTCTAGACTAAGCTTGAGGCCTAGGATGTCTGCATAGACAGTGTAGAAACAATTAAGGAGAGCCATCTCCATAGATTTTTGAATGGAAAAAAAATCCCTAAAACAGAGGCAAAAGAAATTGCAGATTGTTGTCTGGAGATGGTCTCTTCCCAGAATGATTACACACCTTAGAGGTCTATCGTTTAAGTACCTATATTAAAGTAAAGTAAATCCCAACTTCATTGTCTCAAAATTTTGAAATGTCTTCTCTAAGATATTGCCAAAATGTCCACTAAAATTATCACTCTGTTGATAGCCTTTGAAGTCAGTATTCCGCAGCACTGGTCCTATCACTTTAATTATAGAACTGTATTCTTTAAAGAATATTGGTTTATTACAGTAAAACCCAGTGAGTTGGTGCTAACTTGTTTTGAGTACTCTAAATTTTCCATGGACTCAGAACTTTTAAAATCTTGTTTTTAAATATCTCTGAGTCAAACTGCAAAAAGCAGACTTCCTACTGTAGGGCTGGTCACTCCTCAGCATCCTGAACTCTGAAAATTTAAATGATAGCTCTGCTATTGAATGCGTTTGCATTTTCCACAGCAGGATAATACATGTTCCTATTTATAAACTCAAAAAATTCTACAGTGCTTACCATAACCTGCCTACACAAATGAAAGCTTATTTCTTTGTGCTCACCATGGTGTAGTTCATTTCTTGAGGCACAGAGAAGGACATTGTACGTAAGATTTCAACACCCACTTCCCAGTTAATATTGAACAAATAGAATGTATGGTTAGCCCATTTAGAATAGAAAAAAGTCAGTAAATACGTAAGAGCTGTTAGTCATATCTGTAACATGCCACATACAACAACAGAATCACCATTAAAGAGGTAAAAAAGCTGATATTAACAGGTCTTGCTTTAGCTTCACTAATTGTAAAAAATTTGCCCTGCTCTTATTTCTCCTCCTTTCTATGCTTCTTGCTTCTACCTGCATTACAAAGACAGCACAGTGATCAGCACACTGATTTTGGCCAGAGGAGCCTTGAGCTGAAAGCACACAAGATGCAAGCTGTGCCTTTCACTTAGTTGTGCTGTGAACATATATGATTTACTATAGAACATGTTTCACAGCACCAAACACAGGTAACACTAAAAGGAAAAAATTTAAGTGAATTGGGAGAGGAAATGAGATGAAGGTTACAGCATCAGACAAAGCAACCACCTCTACTGCTCAGCATTTAAAAGAGAGAGGAGTAAAATGAAAGAATTGTTTTGGGATACTTGAGTATCAATTCCAGTACTGAAGATAGCTTTAGTTTCAACTAACATTTTAAACTTTTGCAGTAAAGTAAAAGACAAACTACCACTTGAATCACGTTCTTAATGGCAATTCTCTATGGATTTAAGAAACGGTAGTGTTTAAATGAAATTATGTTTCATATTTAGAAGCTGAGGTAATTACTGAAAGCTTAACTTGCACACTGGCCTTGTGCTTGGTTCAGTTTCCAGGCCTCACTTTTTCTTTGCTGCTGACTTCTTGAAGGAATAATCCACATTAATTATTTCATGTTTATATCCCCCATATCAAATAATTACCAGGGTAAGTTTTAGTCACTTTCATTTCCCTTGAAATGAAGAAAATAAAAGCTAAGGCAGTCCACGCATTGGTAAGTACTAAGAAAGAGAATCTTAAAATACACCTGGTCCAGGAACATTATAATTTAACCACAAAAAGGCAGTTGTAAAAACTTGAAAGAAAAGTGAAATTAAATCATGGTATTATGTAAGTTTTTCTAACCCTAAGAGAGCTGACTCTTAACAAAATAATTTATTTTTTTATATCAAAGCACTTCAATCTCAACTTACTTTTAATAGATGGCCTTAGTGACTGTATTTGTGATGGCAGAAACCTTAGGGAACACATTGCACCAATGCTGTAGCTCATGAAGAAACAGACGCAGTGTAGTGTATCATGACAGGCTGAAATGGAATTCCAGCCGTGTGAAGGTAAATTTTCCAGCTGTGCTAGCACAGATTGGAATAACTCACTCATGACTGCTGCAGAAGAAAGTGTCAGTCTATATCTCAAACTGTAGCTATCAACCACTTTGTATCACTGCCTGCAGCAGGCAGGGAAAAATTCAAAAGTAACAATGTGAGATTAATGCATTTCTGTGAAGTAACTTGCAATATTATAATATTTTTGCAATCTTTATTTTTTTATTTAAATAATTTTTGCTCTGAGTTTATGAACATTCAGATATTTTATAAATGGGTATACCACTATTGCCATTATTCTTTTTTCCCTTAGATTGGCTGCATTTTTAACCATATTCAACATGCCAGTGAAGATGGTTCTACTAGAATGAGTAATAAGTAAAGTTAGTTATAAAATGTAAAATGGGAATAGAACTGCAAGAAGAATATATACATGGGAGGATTATGCAGGATGATTGCAGAAGGACCTGAGTTATCACAAAATGGACTCTTAAAAATGTCAGTCACTAAATCAATAATGTATCATGTTTTCTTTGAAAAACAATAGGTGAATTTTGAGCAAGTGAACTTGTGGAATCAACAACACTCATTTTAACTAAGCACAGTTTTTCCTTATTCAACAGTTCAGAAGTCACACTTAGCATCACAGGTCTTATTTCTGTGATTAAAATTCATCAGACATTCAGCTGTTTGGCTTATGCTTACAGGAAATGGGATTTCTAAATTGGTTTCCTATCTAATGCAGGCTTGGCGTAGCTTGGAATTCAAGATCAGACAAATACAAGTCTTTGAACAGGTACACAGGAACCTAAAATGTGCAAAAATATCAACAGAAGATACATATTAACATCTCCAAGTTTAGATAATGCCTCTCTCTCTTCATTCCTGGCCTCATGATATGTTACAATACACACAATGCGAGGCATTACCTTCAAAAGGAAAGTCCAGCATAAAACAAAAGAACAGAAGATAGGAACGATGAAGAATGTCAAAATTCTAATGCAAACATGTAAATAGGAAGATCCTTATTAGAATACATAACCTATTATTTTGTCAAGGCTATGAACTCCTTTTGAAGTAATCATTGTCCGTTTTCCCAACTGTGGCAGTACAAGCTCGTTTCTGACTAGGCTTTCTAAACTGATTTCCCTTGGAGTACTTTAGATTTAATGTCATCTTAGAAATGACCAACTTAATTTTAGTTGATGTCTGATCTCAGCATCACTGATTTTAGACATAAAAATCATCAGAAGAAGCAATTCTATACTAAAATGGTGAGAAAATAGCCAGAATATAGATATGTTCTTATTAAAAATTTGTGGTTTTTATATGAAAATTTAGTAGTTTCTGTATCCACAGAAGGGCAAGTATATCAGTCTATAATTATCATCTATACATGTTCTTGGTTGTATATTTATACCTATAAATGAGAACAGAACATTTTATCAACTCTGAAGGCAAAGGAAAATCTTTCTCTGCTCTTATGCAAGAAATACATAAAGTGCAGACATGACTCTCAGTGCCTCACAGCCACTTCTCTCCTTATTACATACACATCTGGGTGTTTTATGTGACTCAGTGAAAACTTACAGTACCTTGGTGGTTCATACATTTCAGTTTGCCTGAAATTAAAGGAAAATGCCTCTTCAGATGATACTGTGCCTTCTGTGCTCTCATCCTTTTTCCAGCATACATTTCACATACCACTAATCTCATAATTTCTCTTTTGTCTGATCTCATAGTGACTTTCTGTAGGACTTGAAATCCTATCAGAAAAACTGTGCAGCCACTCAAAAATAGCATTTCTTCTAAACCTTTTAAACATTTCAAACACCTAGAAAAGGCCCTAGAACAAGTAACTCCTAAACCTCTAAAAACTGAAGTCCATACATATTTTTACAATAGGATTTAAAGTCGTTGAACTGTGTGTGTTTAAACAACATTTATTTCAGTGAAAATCTTCATTAGCTGTTTGGCAAATTCTCTCAACTTCTGCCAGCTGCAGGAGTGGATAGAAAATGAACTCTAATTGGACTTTGAGGTAGCAAATTCAACACTCTACAGAAAAAGAACTATCTGAAAATTTGCAGCTGGGGTTTAAGTTTGTTTTGGTTTGCTTAATTTTGATACTTCTTTCAGCACAGATGCTTTGAAACAGATGAAAATGATTTATTCTAGACCAAACCAGCTTTTCACCAGCTGTATAAAAGTCAAACTGGGTGGAAGAGGAGATACTCATTTTAGTATTCCTCTATTTAAATTTGACTCAAGCATCCATGAAAAATATTAGGCTCCATTCACAGACTATTTATAAAATGTAGAAGGGAAATTAAACTAAACTGCCAGAAAGAAGGTTCATGCCTGCAGAACCCAAGGCAGTGATTTAAGAGTGATTTATAGCACCTGGTAACAGCAAAAGTGAATAATTTTGTCCTGTCTCTCTCTCCTTTGTATTGCTATGCATTGTCATGCCACATGAAAACAAAAGCTACAGAGAAGGCAACAATTCTCAAAAACCTGGCCCCAGGCTCAGTTACACAGAATTGGTGTAACTACTGTGCACCCAGGTCAAAGTAGCCTGGCAGCCTCAGAAGAGGAAACATTAGGAAACCTAATGTTGGAGTACAAGTTCCTATTGAGATGCTGCAAAACCGCTCCCTAAAGCAAAAAACCCACCCACCCAACCAACCAACCAACCAACCAAAAAACAAACAAAACAAAAAACCTACAAAAAACCCCCGATCCAAACCGAAACAAATCAAACTCCCTGAAAAGCAAAAACCCACATGTGACTGTAGGAAAACCTGCATGCCCAGAAAATGAGCTGAATATACACAAAATATGTAGAATATGTACAACAGCAACAAGGAAGGAAAATACTTATGAGAGTCACAGATGCCATGGGTTTCTAGAGCTGAAATACACTTTTATATATTCCTGATAATCCTTGCTGCTCTCTTCTATGCTTTTTAATGTTTCATCATGACCCTTCCAAAATGGCAGTAATGACAACAGACTGGAAAATTCAGTATATATATTCAACATATATACTCACTGTAATGAATAATGCTGTGTCACAATAATGTTTTCCTGGTTTAAAGTTTGGCTTTGGTTTATTTTAACAAAATTTATCACTCTTGAAGAGTGTTTCCTTTTCCAAAGAATTTCCACAGTGATGCCAAGATCTCTTACATGGAAATAACCTATTTGGAAAATAATACCAAGTATACAGAGAGGATCATTATTCTTTATCTGGCTTGCCTTGTCCAGTTTGGTCCTCCTCATATTGACACAGCGTGGTGTAAGTCCAACAAAGATGTGAATCAAGATGACCAAGACGACAAGGCATTGCAGCGCACAGCATATGAGGAGAGGCTGGGATAACTTGGTTTACTCAGTCTAAAAAAGAGAAGATGGAAAGAGATCTGTTACTATCTACGTCTGATGTGAAAACACTGAGAGAATGAAAACAGATTTTTCTTGAATGCTCATGGTGACAGGACCAAAGAGTGTGGACACAATACCTACTGGAGGAAATTCCAGACAAATGTTAAGAAAAACTTTTAAATTATTGGAATAGGTTCTCCAGAGAGGTTGTATAATCTGCATCCTTGGAGATATGTTCTAAACACAACACTGAGAAAAGTAATCTACCTGATCCTTCTTTTAGCAGGTCAGTGGACTAAATGACTCCCATGTATCCCTCCCAAACAAAATTGCTTTATGACACTTTGATTCAGGTAAAAGTAATTATCTGTTTAGCTATTCTGCAATGCTAGGAAATATTCACAGGTTTTTCTATTCATTTGACTGAAGGAGGAATTTCAGTGAAATGAAGATGAGGTCACCTTCATAGCAATGTCCAGTACAGAATTATTACTGCATTCACTCTGCTGAAGGGAAAGCACAGGGAGAGAGTAAAGAGGTAAAGAGAAGCATAGTTTGCATATAATTGGTTAATTGCAGGTATTTTTCAATATTTAAAAAACTTTTATTTCTATTGTGGTCTTTCTGGAACAAAATAATCTGTTCTGGATGCAGCATCTGATCAACACATTCACAGGAAAAAATGATAGAGTTTTGTCCTTAATTTATATATTTTTCTAAGCTGACCAAACATCAAATCTGTCTCATTATGGCAGTCATTTTGTAATCATATCATAACTCTGAACAATTTTTCTCTCAGTGGTTCAGTTCTACCTGTTCACATGTCATAACAATGCTTGTGTTATTATCTAATGAGCCAGATCAAGAAAGCTAAAGATAAATCAAAATGAAAACCCATCAGTTTGCAGCCAGATTATTTGCATGAACTGGATCATTGCATGGGAATATGAAGGAGATTTTGGGAGAAAAAGTGAGACCCTTTCATGTCTTATTAAAGCAATGGCAGAAGTGGTCCTGATGATGATGAAAACAATGAGGATAACATACATTAGTAATGTCAGAACCTGGCATGATACTTGGTCAGAAAAAATCTTTTTTTACTGCGGCAATTGTATTTCGTGCTTCAGAGAGAGGAATAGCTGGAGTTATAATACTGCCTGAGCAACATGGTGGAGACTAATTTCTGATAATGAATCTCACTTTTTTACATTGCTGACTTCCTCCTTTCCTCCTTTCCCTTTTTTTTCCACTGATGGTTGAATCTTCTCCATGTATTTAGCTTGATTGCACAATCAGCATTCTGAAGAATCCCATTTTCTCTCTCCATTCCCTTTCATCGTTTTTACTGTCCATAAATAGAGGCAAGCCAGGAAGAGGAGATAAGTATATATCTATAATTGTAACAGCATAAAAACAACCCTCGAAACATATTAATCACTGACTAATCTTCCATACTAATTTATCCCACTTGTCTGACAGCAGCTCTTCCCTCCTCTGATCTTTCCTATTCTGAGACTGAGACTTCATGATCATATTCCTGACAGGCGGATGCAGTAAATTGGTATTACTATTTGAACACAGCTTCCTGTTTCCCATTTTATGACAACTGTCAACTTTCTGCACAGTCAGGAAAATATAAATTCTCATTTGGGAGAGGAGAGGAGAAAAGAGAAGAGAAGAGAAGAGAAGAGAAGAGAAGAGAAGAGAAGAGAAGAGAAGAGAAGAGAAGAGAA
>JANRGV010000001.1:26245492-26277156 GCA_024734035.1 Alethe castanea
AAGAGAAGAGAAGAGAAGAGAAGAGAAGAGAAGAGAAGAGAAGAGAAGAGAAGAGAAGAGAAGAGAAGAGGAGAGGATTTTTCCTAAATGTGTTAACAATGTCAAAGTAAATTTTTTTTGAATTGTTATTTTATCTTTTGAGAAGCATGAGAAAGAGACAAAGGAGACATGAGTGAAGTAGGATAAGAAAAGAACAAGCACTCAACATGAATATTCTCACCTTTAACACAGCTAAGAGCACAAAATACCAAATCCCAGGACCCCTATACCCAGTCTTGCTTTCTGCAATGAGACTTTAGGCCAAATAAAATTTGATAGAACTAAGGAAATCAGTACTTGATTGTAAATGAAATGATTTGTCATAAAAAAAAATAAGTTCTAACTATCTGCCACTTATCCTGAACCTATATTAAGTAAATGAGTTAAGGTTAGGTACTAACAAGTGTTAACAATACATGCAGGTACCTGGCATAGCCGGCCCTTAGTTTGAAAGTTACCTTCCTCTTTCTTTACTTTGAAATCAGGGAAACATTTATCCTATATAGTTTCTACATGGTAGCTGCAGAAACGAAAGAAAAGATTGTATGACCCACTGTTCTCTACAATGGCCTGTAAGTCAAATGGATTTGACCCTTCTCCAGTGCTTTTTAGTTTGTTGCTCATTTATCTTGCTTGTCAGGGCTCTGTATTTCTTTGTGATGATGTGAAATGTGAAAATGTATCCTCTTCTGTGTCTGCTTTTTATTTTTTAAAGGATAAAAATAGATTGAATCTCCAGACCCTTCCAGAAGAAAAGAAATGGAAAGGAACAAAGTGATCTCCTGAGCTTTATCAATAGGAAGTGCTTTTCCCATTGCCTCCCTCCAAAAACGCCTAGAAAAATAGTGAAAAAATCATTTAGATTTACAAAAAAAGCAATGTGTTTAATTTGTTAGTATTGTGTATATGTGTTCAGTTTTATTTTTTTACTTTAGGTTATTAAAATCCTGGAGGAAGATATATTGCTGTACCATATGCATTTTAAAGATAACCCCTGCCTTTGGTCATTCCAAGTACTGCCTTTTTATATTGACTTTTTCAATAATAAATTTGTTCCACTGTGGTATTTCCCTCTTAAAAGTAGTTCATTGAACAATTTCAGGTCCACTGCAGTAACCAGGATATTGGTGTTATTTTGTATATTTTTCCAATGAGGAAAAATATGAAATAATAGACATTATAATTTCTCAGTACTTCCTTGCTGGAGGCACAAGTCTGACTTTTTACTTCTGAAAAAGCACTTAACAAAGTACAGCATATGATGTGTTAAATATATTTCAGTATGTATTTAAAAAATAGTAGACAGATGCTGAAATTTCGTTCAGAGGAGTACCATGAATTTTTACTCAGAAAAGAAAAATATCTTGGTAGTCAGCTGTACAGAGTTAATAGACCAAATTATAGCCTCATTTAAGCTATTATAAATCCATAGCCACTGCTAGTGAATTTAAATTTAGACTAAGCTTAATGACAGGAAAATTTGGGTAATACAGCAAGGGGAGATGCAGTTCACATGCTAATCAACAGAGCAGGGAGATTTTGATGACAACTGATTACATGAAAAAGATAATATCTATAAAGGACTGGAACTGTGGCAGGACAAGGTACCAGCTCAAGATTAAAAGTGTGTGCACACACCCAGCAATTGAGGAGATACTTGTGAAGTGGGAAGAAACACTGTTCATCTGCTCTGGGTGTGAGTTGTGGAAACCACATAAACACTTCTCCCCCAGTTTTAATGTCACATTTCTGGGTAGCTACATTTTTTGAGCCATTCAAATTTTCTTGTAATAAAGGAATCATATCTCACTCAGTTAACCTACAGACAAAGTGTTGATTAACTTTACACCTAGTCTTTACTTTAGCATCTACTCTTAACAGCTGATTTTATTCAGATGCTTAAGTAATTGTCTGGGCATATCTCACTGTAACATAAGTGAGTTTCTCTGCTTTATGTCTCATAACATGAAATACACACAATGCATGTTTCTTAGTTCTGTCACTGCTGATTTTAATACCTTCTTCACAGGAAAAGGAAAGTGGGAAAATAAAGATCTTTGTAATAGGTGTATCAGATACATGTATTCACATCCACATCCAAACTAAAGAATGCAAAAGAGTTAACAAGTAAAAAATCTCATTTAAACTATAAAGGCATTGATATTCCCTCACACGGATATTACTAGTTTTCAGTGACTTCTGCCGGTTCAACTGGCACAATGCAAAACAACATCAATGTCTTTTTTTCTGTCTTTTTCAGTCAGGTAGTTCACAAGTTCCACAAGCTCATTTTCAGATGGAACAGGTGGGTGTACAAACAACAAATTCTTGGCAATGCTATGCATTACCGTTATCTCTTCTAGACACTAAACAGAGAAGAAAACTAGCTCCAGCTTCTCTTAGTGCCAGACACCTGCTCATTTTTCTTCCATTGCATCTGGTTCACCTTCTGCTATTTTATCAATTGCTCTTGGGCTGTGGCATAATTCTCCTCAGCAAGCAGAAACCATTCCAGCGGGTCTGGAATTTCTCTGGGTTCATGATCAAATGTAGCTGTGTTTCAAGAATGATCTTCAACTAAATGTCATAAGAATATGCCAAAGGAGAAAAGTCCTTTCAAGAAGCAACACTGTTCATCATGTCATAACAAATCAGAACCCTAAACTAGACAGAGAGCTGAGAGTACATTCCCTAGTAACAAGAGATTTTATGAAATCTTTAGAAATCCATGTTGAGAAAACCTTCTAGTTAGACAGAAAGAAAAAAGACCTATGGGTCTGCTGGAATAAAGCAATTGTTCTGTCTTGTCACTTGGCTGTTGATGAAGGCAATGCATACACATCAGTAGTAGGAAGTTATGTGGTTCTGAATTGCTATATATATTCCCTTCAATAAAACAGTTCAATTTCTAATTTATGTCTGGTGGCAGAGTCCTAAATCTTATCTCAGTTAAGGTGATTCCAAAAACCTCAGATTTTGAGCAGATGGTGACAATTTCATGAGTCTGTGTTGGAGCTGGAGAAAAGGAAGATGATATTTCAGTTTTGTTCTACACAAATATACAAAATGACATAATCATGCACTAGACGTATTAAGGAAGATATCCCATCAAGTTGGCCTTTTTGAATGCTTTTAAAGCGGTTGCTTAAATTATTTCAATGAAATTAACTTAAATAGGAAATCAAGATCAAAATTCAGGTTTACTGATAGTTAATGTTTACCAAGCTACACAACACAGATGTAAAGGTTATTTTGATAATCTGTGGAGGGTGGTTTAAATCAATGTTAATCAATTTCTACTGGTATCTGATGGAAAATTACTTCTGGATTTGAGTAAAAAGAACTTCTTCATATAAAAGAAGGACTAATATCATTCTTGAGATGATTACTATTCGCAGTATTTAAGAAAATCTGATATATCATTAGCCTATTTAAAAATGGGTAGAAAGCTGTGGATAAATTTGTCTGTTCTCATTGAAACTATGCTTTACATTAGCCTAAAAGCAACCTAGTGTGTTCACTATAATACCTTGTCAAAAATTACTCTATCCATTTAATAAAGATAGGAAAATTAAGTTTGTTAATTTGTACTATTCTGTAAGAGGACATGCTTTTATTTCCATGAATTTTTTTATACTTTGGTGCATTTTAAACTGTTTTAAAACATCTGTTTGCTAATGATTGCATCAGCTCTCTAGAGGAAAGAACTTTCACGGAGTTTTGTACTTGATATAATGGATATCTTATCATGTTCGTGGGTTGGTTTTTTTTCAATGAAGTGAGATTCTCTTTAAAAAAGTATTTTTAATTTTCCTTACACCTGGGTTCCTGTGGCTGTACAGCTGTTGGACCGAGAGCTTCTTTTTCCAAACTGGCTGTTTGATTTGTTTGTTTGTTTGTTTGTTTTCATTTATTTTTAATGAAAAAAGACCCAAACTTTCCAGCTTAATTTTTCCTTATTTAAATTTGACTAAGTATATTAAAAAAAAAGCCACCATAAAACAAAAGCCAGTACAAAACCAGGATGAGTAAAAAACAACAATCCTTCACAAAGCAACTGGATTAATCTATCTTGCGTCTCAAGAGCCGCTGCTCCATCTGTAAGTGCTCAAGTAGGAGCAACTGCATTATTTGGGCATTATACCCAAGTACACAAGATTCAGTGCTTACTTTCCCTTCATTCTCCTGCTTTTCTGCCACCTTTCCTAAGCATCTTTACACTTCAGAGTACGCAATCTGGAGGAGAGACAGCTCACTGCTAGTTGTGAGGTATCAAGTACAAGTCCCTGGACAGGCAGGCACAGCAGGGCAAGGTGTGAATTCATTACAGAAATATAGAGTGAGAAGTACAAATTGTACAATAGAAAAAAGCAAAGTGAAGCAAAGAAGAAGACAAAAATAGCCCAAATTCTCTGCCTCATTTTTCTCATTTGTAAATCATTTTTATTTCCCTTCTTATATATGTATCCAACAGGAAAAGAAAGAGCTTTCTGAAGGTAAAATCTATAGTGTTTGTTCAGCATTAGCTGAATTATGAGTTATGACTGTAATAACAATAATTAAGCTCATAAAGATCCAGTGCTGGGCTGGCACAATGTTCATGAAGTGAAAAAGGCTTACAGGATTTCTGTTTGTGACACAGGAGGCTTTAGGAAAATATTTAAAGAGTAAATTAAAAATGTAGAACGACCTTAATTTTCGCATTTCTAGAGTTTCAGGTTTTTGAAATTCCAAATGTCATAATGGTTTTTAACAAACTTTGTGGTTTTCTGTACAATACTTAGCAGCTCTAGAATCTCTGGAAATCATTCATTAACATTGCAGAAATCTTTTCAGAGGAATTTAAAATTTGCAGTGAAATAAGAAAAAATCTGATAATATCTATTAAAATTAAAAATATAAATTAAGAAGTACTTACATAGAGAACTCCAATCTTACTCAATTCAAAACTTGACTGACTAAGGCTGGGTGTTAGTTCTGCTTGAAGTCAGAGGCTGAACCAGATGAAATATTTCATCCTTTATGTTTGTGAAAGGGATTTTTCCCTAGGAAGCAACTTGTGTCCACTCACTATCTATAAATATACTTAGGTAGTGAAGACAAGCCTTTAAATATCTTTACTAGATACCTAAAATATACTTCTGATTAATGTTTCCACAAGTCTTAAAGATAAATTCATGTTTATAAACTTTCTATTTCATAATTCGTTCATAATTACAATATGATGATGATTTACACCGATTTTTTTTCTCTTTCCATGGAGCATGACAGACTGAGTGTACTGGGCTATGAGGACTGAGCCACTCCACTCTGTTAACAAAGAGAAAGGCTAAAAATAAACACGTGCAGCAAAACACTTCATGTTGAGGACTCAACGTCTATGCTGTACAAATTTTAGGGGATTCTACTTCAGCCTACTTGTAGTCTGACCTTGTAAGCTGAATGTTCCTTAGCACTTGCACTGTTTTCAGTGCACCTTGAGATCAGACCTTCCCGTTTATTTTCATCTGAAAAGGAGCCTGGTTTATGCTCATGAAGGTACAATGAGCAGAGGTATCAGGACGTTCATTTCGGAAGGACATGCATACTCTGACCTAACACACTAACACAGATGTAACCAGAAGCTGTGCAAGCATCATTAGGATGGAACTTTGCCCAAGTAGCAGCCCATACAATCAGGGAGCTTTATTAGTGTAGGTTCTGGCTCAACACTATGCTAATCACATCCTCCTGGCTCCTGGCCAGCACAAAGTGCAGGCAGAGGTTATTTGCCTCTGCCTACAAAGTACCACATACACATTACCTAAATAGGCATTTGTCCTTCATAAGGCACCATTATGTTTATTGCATTACTGAATGAAAATTTTGCAAGAGTTAGTATTGCCTGGAGGATTTCACTTCAATTTTGCAGCAACTTTAAAAGGTTTAAATGTATTTGCAGTACTGCATTAAAATTAATACATTTAAACAACCGTTTTCAGTTTTAAAGGATGAGATGAATGATCTGAATGATACAGATTATCTGTGTTAGTTAAATCTGGGATGTGAGTGAAAAGGTCCCTTTTCTCCTCTGTGAAGAGCAACCTTGCTGATTAGGAAGAGACATTTATTGAACCTGACCCTTTTACACTTCAACCCCATAGTCTAAGCAGACAGTAGTTTGTGGGATTTGCTATTTCTCTCTGTACTCAGAAATCTTAGAAAGAAGTTATTGAAATGTTAAATAGTGAAATTTATAGCATATTTAATGAAATTGATTGGTATAAATTGCCACAAACCATAAATCGGTTTTAAATAAGACAGCTTTAATAAGTTACCTACTGTTTTAATGCACTGTCCAAAACTATCTCCAAAAAGCTGAGTACAGTACTGCTCTGTCTTCATTAATAGAGAACATATGTTGGCAGTCAATGTTTTTGTAGCTCCCTTGAGTGGTTCTGTAAGTCAGATTTCACTGATAATTGCCTTAAGAAAATCTATTTTAACATAAAGGGCTTGATTTCAGAGGTGGCCTACATTTATTAGTGTTGTGCCTTATGCAGGCAAATATCTGTGCAGGCAAATACCTTTACTCACAACACTAATGGGACTGCCATCCTGGTTAAACAGATGCATAAGTGTTTTGTTGGGTCAAGGTCCAAAATCTAGATACACAGGCAAAAGATCTGAAATGTGTTTAAATCCTGTATGTGAATGGAAGAAAGAATGACTACCTGAAGTTTTAGAAAATAACTATAGTCATGCCCATAAGTGTACAAGGACTAAGCATGTACCTAGAGATAGAGTCTACACTTCAATACTGACATAACTTCTCACCTCTGTATATTCACCATCTGCAGCAATCTGGTAGACAAAAAAAAAAAAAGGAACTCTGACAGAGCGTCTGATATGATAGTAACACAAGCATTGACTGCACCCAGATAGATTGTTCACCTCTGTGGCATGCTGAGCTCTCACTGGATATAATACCAGAAAACAAATAAAAGATTTTAAGTGCCTGTGACTGTTGAGCCTGATGAATAAACTTTAAATATTTCTCTCTGTTAACAGCTAAAAAATAAATAAAGATGCCTAAAGCACTGACATGAAAGACCAGTTATTAAGTCCATTATCCAAATGAGAATATAATTTTTGTTTAGGAGCCAAGAGGGAGTCTTAAGAGCAAATTGAAATTTCTCTGTCAGTTGGTTTCTTTTTTTGGTGAAATGACCAAAGTTTTCTATTGCCCTTCTTTTTCCCCATCATGACCTCTCCAGGAGAAGACAGCCTTGCCATCAAAGCCTGCAGCCAACAGGTGGAGGAAAATAGTTTCAGTCCTCTGTCCAAAACCTTTGACATCACAGGATACAACAGGGAAACTAAATGAAATCAAATGTTCCTGACACGGTGTACAGAAGAAAAAAGAGAGTTATCTCAAGACCTTTACTGAAGTTGGACAGTACAGGCCCTAATGACTTTTCTTGTAGAGAGCCTGAGGTAAAGAAGCAATCATGGGAGGATGAATCTGGCCAGGAAGGAAGAATCAAGATTGCTGCTAAGATGTTGAAACATGTATTTTTTTTTTTTGTGATTCAACATACTGCAGGAGCTTTATTGAGTTTTGGAGAGGCAATCATAAAGGAACACCCAATACATCCTCTCTAATCTGCTGTCGGTTGCCTGGGGAAAGAACACACCATGATTTACAATCCACAAACTTCTTGGACAGAATTAAGACCTTGATTTTAAAAATCTCTTTCCTCCAAAATTATTTTAAAGCCGCATACACTTAACATAAACAGGTTTGTTCCAGATGAAAGACTTCTGTTAATTGCAGAGGCTTTATTTTCATTGTTAAAAAGTGTAAATAGCCCATTTATGTTATTGCTTACTTCACCTCTTCCTGCTGTTTGCAGATTACTGCCTTTCTCCTTTTCCTACTCTCCTCTCCTCTCTTGGTGTACTGTTTCCTAGCCAAACAGAGCTAAATAACCTGTTTCATGCCAGGCAACCCCTTTGCTGAGCATATTGTTGGTCTGTAATTTGTTCAGAAGTGGGGGATTGCTGAGTCCCTTTTAAGCAAACTGCGTGAAAATCTTCACAAATGAGCCCATGCCATTAGCAACAAGAGTGCTAAGGGAGCCATTGTAGTGACTGAATGAATATTATGGATCTCTCTCTGTAATTTAATTCTGGAACTGGGAATGTTATGTAGTGTGTGAAGAGATGAAGTACTGCCCCACCACCCCCTCCTCTCCTGCTCACACTCACACTTGGAAGGAAATCAATGGGAGAAATATCCTTGCAGTACTGAACACATATGCACATTGGCATTTATGATAACTTGTGCTCCCTGTGGGGTGAAGAACGTGTCTTGGAGGAAATTAGAACAGCCTGATACTGGTGCAGTCTCCCTCCCTGCCATATAGGTCATGATTGACAAGGGCCCTTGTAAATAGAGAATTTAAGGAGGTTGCTTTTTAAATTACATATAAGATGGCTGAAATGACATTTAAAATGCCAGTTTAAGCAAGACTGAGTTTTCTGAATTATTCCCTTCATAATGTGTCGTGGCACTTTTGCTGCAGTTCCAGGACATTGATTGTAAACCTTATCCAGTGGCTCATTTGAGAAAATATGTGGAACTAGAGTATTTATAATATATAATGGATTTGCGTACGTAAGAACAGTTATTTACAAAGTACTGAACTGCAAAATAAATTTACATTAATATTGGATTAAATCTTTTCAGAATGCTTTTATATGTAAATGTAACTTGCCAAGTGCAGAGCTACAGTACAAAAGAGAAAATGTCATTCCGTATAAGTATAAAACTGACCTGCAGAACTTCTTAGCGTTGAATTTGAAGGTTTCCTAGACTATGAAATGATAGAATAAGCAAATAAAAACTATAAGAACAAATGGGATTAATTCCAGCAAAGATGTCAGATATTCTGTGTGGGAAAATTAATCTCTCCTGGACTGACAACACTTTTTGTTTGTTGTATTTCAGTCAGAGCTAATAAAACCAATTTTGATTTGTGGTAGTGATCAGTTACCTCATTCATAAGAACAAAAAGAACCCTGCACCCTTATTTGCATAGCACACAATGAATCAATATCAAATTTGGAGGGCACATGTTACAGCTTTCATAGCAATTGTGTCTCAAAAGGTGATTTTTCTATTGTGTGCATACAGATTTAGAATTCTAATATATCTCAGAGTACAGGTTTCTTTTCACTTTTCCCATTGGACAAGCATTTGTTTAGGGGATGCAGATCAGAACTATAGCAAAATGGAGACTAGAAATTTTGTTGGGAATAAATTACATATTAGTAGGCCTAATTTTTTTTAGCATTGTATTGATTACCCCTTGATAAAATAGCTGTTGGAAGAATTTTTTTTTCAAATTAGAAGTCAGTTTCATGTTGAAATACCTTAGTAGGTATGGTCTTCAACAAAGTGAGTCTAAGAGAAATCTCAGTAAAATTATTTTGCTCATGTCTTTTCCCCTGAAAAATTAATGTGTGTCATGAATGATGTAAGACAGCTCAGATTTAGGTACTTTAGCAATAAAGTTATTTGAAGGAAGGAAAACATGTAAGCTCTGTTTGCAAAATTTGGAGGTAGCCCAAAAGAATATCCTCAGAGCCACCATGGAGCTGGCTGGTCTTCACAACATTTGGTCTGGTCTCTCAGTCCCAGTGATGTGATCTGGACTGTAAGATCCTGCAGAGTTTCTTTCCTGACCTTCTCTCTCTTATTCTTGATGCAGCTGGCATGTTCTGCTGCACAGCTGCCTTTGCTTTGAATCCCCATAGCAAGCTGACACTTGCACAGTGCAAAGAAAACAGAGGAAAGTCACTGAAATGCGATGGGCCTGACAGCTTCAGAAGGAACAGCCAAAGAGCATGATTGGAGAGGTTCTTGCCATCTACATCAGGCGAGCATTTTGGATGCAAAGGCAAGGGGCAGACAGAAGCTGTCAGTTTATACACACAGGCATTTGAGATTAGTAACTCATTTGCTTGCTGTTTTCAGTCTAAAAGCTCTTCATGTCAAGTTTTGACAGTACCTTTGAAAGCACTTTACAAACTACTTCTGTATTTCAGCCTTCCTATCTTCCTCGCTAGAGTGAATGGAAAGATTTGATCCTTATAAAATAAAGACATGGGGCAATGTGATCCACTTAAGATATGCAAGTGACTTCTTACTAAGACAAGGTCAGCACGACTCTCTCTTGGTTGATTGTAAGGACTTTTCACTTTACTGTGTGTCTTTTGACCAGGATCAAGGATGCTGTCTGGTATTAAGCCTAATTGCTAACAATAGACATGGCATAAACTGACTATCTTATTGCTAGTATCTGGAACTAGCTCATTTTTAAGTTGTTAATATTTCAAGATTCATAAATTCGATCCTGTTTCATTATAAACGTATCTAATATTTATCTTAATTAAAGGAAAATTATCTTATTGCTGCATTTGAAATAACATAACTAGAAGATTGTCGTATTATTTGGTTTAGTATTATTCTTGCTTTGGCTGTACTGTACACATTTTTCCAAAGTATTTCTGCAGTTTAGTTTATTGATTATTATTTCATTCTTAACTTTGTGATCAGATGCCTAGATTAAGATCAGAGATTTCTCATGATAGACGTGCTATGACCTCATGTGACAATGTTATTCTTTTCTCAAAGGGAATGTTGTAGAGACATAGGTAAGTAAGGGAAAAAAGGATAATATTCACCCTGCTTTCATGTGCATTTTTTTCAGATAACTGTATTTTTCAGATTTAAGGTAAATTCAACTCTTTAATTTATTCCACTGGATAATATTTATTAGCTGATTTCTTTTTCTCATAGGTATTTTTTTCAGGATTAGTCATCCTTTGTCAAAGTAACAGAATAGCTTTTGATTTATTTCTCATGGGATTTATCCAGTCACAACTTTATAAGATAGATTCAGTTCCAAGAATAATAGCATTTGGTACGCTGAGTTGGTTCTATAAAAAGCAGATTGGGATGTGCAAACACAGTGTAAATCAAGAATCTACTTTTTTTTTTTCCCCCAGATGTTTAGAAACAGGAGTCTGAACTTCTGCATTTTGTTGGAGGTAAATGGGGGAAGTGCGAGAAAGCTAAAGTTTGCACTTTCTGCTAAGGTTTATCTGTAGAAAGAAAAACTGGGAGAGGTGTGTGCATTTACCAGCTCAGAATTTCTCTGAGGCAGCAGATGCCAAAAAGAGGAGAAAAATCTGGAAGTGGTAGCTCCAAAAAACTACTGCAACTGAAGATGTGTATAACAAGACAGGCAATACAAAAAAAAAAAATAATTAAATCTAAAATATAAGGGAGGTGAGCATTTGGGCCAAGTGTTAAGTGAAAAGTGGTTTGGAGCTGCGAAGAGAAAACTGCTCTCTGTTTAAATCTAACATAGTCAGGACTTAGAAAGAGCTTTAAAAAAAGTAGAAGTATTTTGAAGATCATGTTTAACTGTCCTCAAAACGGCTCACGTGTTAACTTCCCATATCAAGAGGACATAAAAGGACATGAAAGGGTCATAAAGTTATATTTGTACTCTGTCAAGTTATTTTGGTTATTCCCACTGCAATATAATAGTGGGAATTCCAGTACAAATTGTCATAAGTAGATTCTAGAGCACAAGTTATGGCATATCATGACAATACTTTGCATGTCTTCATCTCAAGAAGGGATTATCTTGAAGCTCACTCTTCACTATACTTACAAATAAGATAAGTTAAAAAGTCCTAAACTGTGTTCCATTTAGATCATTAAACAAAAGCATTGCCTATTGGAAAAATATTATAGCAGAATTCACATTTTAAGTGTTTGGGCAAAATCTGTGGAAGCTCTATCTATTCTATTTAATTGCTAGTAAAGGTAGTAATTGCATACTATTTGGCCAAGTCCCATAGATTTGCTTGGTATGCTTTTTAGTCACATTTTGGTAACTTACTCTTCCACTGATTTTCTTGCCTTCTGCTTTCTTCTTCGGTGGGTGGTTTTGGAAAATTTTTGGACAGTCTGTTAAATTATTTTTCCTGAATTCTTCCGCTTGTGCATCAGCTGGTTATCTTTATTGGATGTCTCTATTCTGTTTTTTTGCAGTAGGAGAGAGTAATATTCTCTTTTCAGTATTTTGTCTGAAACATGTTTATCTATTTTTAAATTATTTTGTAAAATGATTTTATAATATTTTATTTATAATTATTTTATAGTAGTAAAAGTATTTTATAAGAACACAGATGTAACCATATTTATTCAGAACAAAGGCTAACCTACTATCCCATACCTGACTGTGGCCAACTACAAAGAAATATGAGAACATAGTGGAGAAACAGTGTGGACAATTTATCTCTTCAGTTTCAACTCAATGAGTTCTGTAGCTTAACCACCTGATTAAATGTACGTCAAATCTACTAAGTTCATCCAATGCCCTTTATTTCTTAAATTGTTTCCCTTCTTAATCTTTTTCACATTCCTCTCAATATTGCAACCTGTTTCTTATTCCCCTCAGCTATCTGTTGTTCAAACTAAAGATGATAGGTCAGTTAACCTCTCCACTCATAGAGAGAGATTAAATCAATCTCATCACTTAATTACCTTTGTTGACTTTCCCTTCACCTTTTGCAGTTCTACCACTTTTTTTTTTTTTTTTTTTCTTTTTTTTTTACTCGGGAAGCAATAGTTTCACTGTGTTGAAAATGTTTGAATTCTTATGAGACAGTCGTGGTTTTATTTTTGTTCTCTAATCTTTCCCTATTAATCCAAATTAATTTTTTAACTACTAGTGTGCAATGATAGGAATACAAGAGATGTTTTTGGTGTGTAAATCAGTAAGAAAACAGTAAGTATACTGTGTACTTTAATTTTTCCAGGGCATCCATCTAATTTTAGACTTCGCCAGGTCCCAGTACCAAATAGGCTCTTGGTTTATACTATTTTGTTCTCTTTGTCTTTATTTAAGGATCATTTTTGAAATATATTATTAAAACTCATATAAAAGATACAGAAATCATTGGAACCGTAAAATACTTGGAATCAGTCCGTTATATTTTAATAAGAAAATCAGGATTTTTATGATGAGCACACTGGGTGTAATTGAGGCTGACTTACTTCACCCTGCAGTACTCCAGTTCTGCAAGTCAGATTTGACATACAGGTAAGTAACACTGACACAATGAACACAAAAGATGATAGAAAAATTGCAGTATTGGAAAACTTAAGTTATGACTACAGAATATTTACATATATATATATATAAGGAATAGCTACTGAACTACTGCCAGAAATAGCTGTAACCCAAAATATTGAAAAAACAGTATTAAGGAACATATGATTTGGACTCATTTTTTTAAAGTTAAATTCTGGTCTGTTCCTTTTTGCTAGCTTCACTGGCATTGGTTGATTTCAAATAAAGCAACAACCTAAAAATACCATTCTTTAATTTAATTTCCAAACAATTTGTTTCTTGTTGCTCCAACTTTCACAATTCAGCTCTGCCAGATTTTTTCATAGGTTTCTGAATCTCAGATGAGTTTCTTAAATCTTGTCTAATCTTGCCTACATGTCTCCCAGATTGTTGCCTTATTTATCTTCCTTTTCACTGAAACAGCACAACCAGGAACTTTCACCAATAAATCTGGCCATAATTGTGAAGTGTTAAAAATCCTGGAACATAACTTCTTGCCTAGAAAGAATCTTGGTCCTTTCCTTTTTTGTTTTTTCTTTTCTTTGCTCCTCTTTCTGATAATTTCTTTCCCTTTGGAAAAATTACTGGCAAGGATCTCCAGAAAACATTATGAAGATCAGCAACATGTCATTTCTCTCTCAAAACCTGCAGAATTCTCAAAAGGTTTGCAATGAAGTTTAAACCTACTTATGTCTGTGATTAGAAATTAGAGATTAATAATGATTGACATGAACATTCCACAAAGAATCTGCAATTATAGCTGCACAAATGAACAGGGAAAAAATACAAAGGGACTATGATGCCACTCAGCCCTCTCTTTTCTGTATAAAATTAATGAAATTTTTCCAATTTCTTTTTCGGGGACTGATCAGAAAAGTATTCTGCTGGAAAGAAACCAAATGATGGCAAATATGCAGGATTTCTAATAAAATATTTGCATTTTAACAGTAATATATTCTCCATTCTGATTGAACGTTTTTATTTTTTTATAGTTTGGGTCAAAAAGAGATGTCATTAATCATAAAAAGGCAAAAATGTATGAATAATAGCTACATAATCAGGGCAATTCATTAAGTGAGCAGAAGCAACCTTGACAAGAGTGTGATATAGATACAGAGCACAACACTTTACATATATATATAAGAATTTTTTTTAACATCTGGAAAATCTTCATAGTCATTGTCCTCCATAATTTTTCCATGAGATGTTGGTTCAACTACAGCTGTTTAAACTACACAGTCTCCAGACAGTAAACTTCAGTGTGAATACAAATAATCCTTTACAGTCCTAAGTCTCAAATCTCCATAGCCTGCAAGGATTAGCAATAATAAATAACATTTTTCCTTACAGACAAAAAAGGAAGGAGAAACTAGTCAAAGCTACTCGCATTATTTTCTTTAAGCCTCATTGTTCCTAAGTGGGTAAATAAGGTTGCATCCTGAGAAGTGCACCTATGGTCAAGCTGAACCTCTCAGACTGACTCCAGGTGACTGAATCCCTGCAATCCTTTGGAGTAGAAATCAATGTGAATGTGAACCACTGAGTCCTTTGCTGTGTTTCCTCACCTGGAGAGACAGATGACTTGCATCAGTTTAGATTCAACATGACAGCTAATGTGTAGATGATGTGGAAACCTGGGCAACTCATGAAGGATGATCTCAATACAGTCAGCTGAAGCCTGTCAATATAGCCTTCAATCTTCAAATTTTCTAAGTAAAAATATCCATCCTGAGTCAAGTTAAAAGACCTTCTAAGAAGAAGAACCAAGAGGAACTCAGAACCATTCTCCCCCAAAAAAACCCCTCAAAACTTAATAATCCTGGGAATAATTACTTTTGGCCACTGGAAGCTTTCACATTTTTATGATTTTTCAAAATGATAAGCTAGGGGATATGTTGGAACTCCAGATACATTGTTGTAGAAGAAATGCATGGACCTCATCTCAAATGGTTAGGCATCAAACAAATTTCATTAAATAGATCAATATTATAGATGCTTTTGAATCTCTGGCAGCAACTGATATGGAAACTTTAAATATAAATTCTGTGATTTTTAATGAAGACTCACTCATCCTCTGGAATACTATTGTGTATACAGGTATGGAAACACTTGAGCAGTCTTTGAGAGAATGTCTTCATAGTGTTCCATATTACAGTGGATGACAAGTTTGTCACTGACAACAGCAGTTATTCAAACAGGTTCATACAGAGACTGAGAATGACATGCACTTCAAGAAGCCTCAGCATTACATCTGTAATTGTTTATATGACATTATTTTTACAGATTAAGTGAAAATAACCATCATTTACATTAAATAGACATACAGATGTATTTTATATGCATTATATAATAAATACCTACTGTTGCAATCTTTTTTAATGCTTTTAAAAGACTGACATTTTTAGATTTTGCTTTGTTTTTTTAGCTTATTTATATATACACTTATAAAAAGAATTTTTCTTTTTAAAATACAACTTGAAATCACTGGAATATGTGAGTGGTAATAAAAACTTACTACTGGGAACCCAACCACCTGTGCTACTTACTGAAGGCCAGTGAAATTAATAATGGCTTATGAGTAATAAAATATTGATATTGTTAAGAGACAAATTACTGCCCAAAGTAAAATGATATGTCTTATAAACACAGCTTATGTAATAGTTTATGTATTAGGTAGGGCAACAACTTATTCAGAGCCAAAAGATTTCCACCTTATTGTATTTTTTCCTTCAGGACAACTTTAAATGTATTTTCAGCCATTCCTGCATGTGTTTTTTCAAAATAAAACCACCAGTTTTATTACTTTTATAGTGCCAGAGGGAATTGCCTCTTACTTTGATTGTATGTATTTATTAAACCACCTTCTTTTTATGATTATGAAAATTATCTTCTTGATAGCATAGCATGATTTTTAACCAAAATTACATAGGCAGCCTCCTCAGCTGTGTTGCATCTTTTCTCCTTTCCTCTTTTTTTTTTCCTTGTTCTTTGTTTCCTTCACACTTCTCCACCTTTACTGAGACTGCCCCCAAATATGTCTTTTGTGGCTTAAGTTTGTCATCTTCCTGGTCCAGACATACTGACATGTACAATATAGATAGACATGTATTTTTATTATTTTTTGTAATTCTTTCTTCCTCCCTTTCTCTTTTGCATTGTAAGGATATCAGCCTCTGTAGTCCTGACATCTCCTCACATCATCATGAGGTGCTTTTTTCACTATTTCCATGATACCAAAATATGATTCATGACTCAATTGCAAGCTCAAGAGCAAGACATCTTTTTCAGGGAATGACAGGATGAGAAAAAGCACCTTTCTCTCTCTCTAAGCATGTGAGCACATAGTCCTGGAGATTTTGGGGCTGACTCACTGGTAGTGCATGCCAATCACAGATCTCTAAATGCACATGTACATGCACATGTATCACAAATATATATATATATTTAGGCACATACATAATCCAGAAATATAGATGTCTACAAAAACTCTATTGATGACATCCTGTTGTCTAATTTTAATTTGATTTTGATCTAATTCATATTAATGCCACGTGAATACTCACATGGTAAATTAAGAAACTCAAGAATAATGGGTGACAATAAAATCACAGAAAATCAGACAAAACAAACACAAAGTACGATATTTAGTCCATAAAATGGAGAATCTGCCAGAGCTTGTCAATATTCCGTTAAGAAATCCTGTGGTATTTCAGAAGCTCATTGAAATGAAGAGGCCTCAGTGAGGGTTTGCCAATCCATCCGTGCACTCTGCACTGCCCGATCAATAGGTAATGAGTGCTTACAAAGTGACACTATCAGCAAGGGAAGTGTTTGTATTAATGAAGAAAAAAGGGGACCTAGGCAAGGAAATCCTCGTATTGTTACTGCATGTCAGCTTAAAGTTCTTAAAGAAACTGAGACTGGACCGTTAATGTGTGGGGAATATTGCATGTGAAAGCCAAAGAACAAGTGTAGTAAGAAGAAACTCAACAGCATATACATTCTGGAGCATTCAATGCTATCTCATTAAGAGAGATTTTTGTTACTAACAGCTTTTATTATTTTTGAAATATCAACCTTTTTTAGCAGTGTAGTACAGTCTGGGGACTTTATTCTAGAATAGGTCTGATTAGGTTTGAGACTACACATACACACAATAAAAAGGACAGATCCTGTATAGAAAACATAAAGGTTAGCAAACTGAATCCAATAAGTGCTTCAACAATGTAAGTGCTCAAGAAGTCATCTGGGGCTTTTACCAAAAACGCAATATAACTGATTTTACTCACTTGTGATTGTTATATATTTACTGCATCAAGGCAAAATGTCAAAGCACCTTTACTGTAAAACTGTAGTGAATAGCAGCATAAAAGAGCTGAGCAACTGCTCTGCGGTGAGCTTGCTGAGGATACACAGAAAAAAGCACATCTACTACATCTCTGTAAATCTTATGAAAAAAGAAGCAAATGAGAACCTTGAACAGAGGCCCCATATGATTACCTACTGCTTTGAATGGGCATCTGAGTCTGCAGCTCACTCCCAGACTTGGGGTTGTACTTCATTCCTCACCTCATCTGGAGTTTTTCCCCCATGGAAGCTGAATGTGGTATTTCTACCTGTATATGCTGCTGATTTAAAGTTGCATTCTAGTATTTCAACATCCACAGCAAAAGGTTTCATGGTCATAGTTGGAGCTGACTTTCACCTTACTAATCTGTAAAAATGCATTATGGAGGACTGCCTAGAAATATTCAGTGACTTTTTTCAGGCAGAACTGGCATATATTTGTGGTGATTTATTTAAGTTCAGTCACAGATATTTGCCTTCAGTCTTAGCAGAATGTCAGTTTTTTATATCGGATTTTTTTTAATGTTGCTTGCAATTATCAGGCATGATGTCAAGTCAAGAAGCTTGTATCATATGAATCATTTTCAACAAGAACACCAGACTTAGTAGAGCTCCTGGAAGTTAAGTTTATGCGGCTCTAATGCTCAATACACTCCTATTCAAGGTGACTTACTATTTTACACCCACTAAGAAAATGACATTGTTTAAGAATCTCTGCAATTTTCTTATCCTGGTCATTTGACATTGGCTTTTTTAGGTGGTTAAAACTGAAGTCAGGGAAGCATTGACATCAGTTCCAAACCCCTATTTTTCTCTACAGGAAATCTTGTACAAGGTTCTCATGTTCAAACTGGGTAAAAGCACTGCCATTTAAGTGATGGGCAGTACACTTCATTTAGTGGAAAATACTTTGGGTGCCTATTGCCTTCGGAAACAAGCAAAGAAGCCATAGCTGGGAATCAGACACTACTGCTGTGAAGAAGAATATGTTTTATGCTTCCTTTTATTCTTTCTCAAAGCTACTAGGGAGATCAGTCTTAGTCATCAGTCTTAGTAAGAGCTATGAGATTTTAGTACAAGCCTCTGTTACCTCTGATGTGAAGAATAATAGTTAACAATCAAGTTCTCCATTAGTCCTTCAAAACAACACTAGAAATATAAGCAGACAAAAAATAATAAATAAAAAATTCTTAGAACAAAAAGGCCTCTTAAAATATACATGTCAGGAAATATAACAGATGAGTTTGTCAAGGAGTCAAGTGATAAGCAAATATTAGCACTGTCTTTATGTATTTCTAAGGTACAAAACATGATTTCTTCATGGATTCTTTAGAAAAAGAAGGACCTGAAACCAGATGATTTCTGAAACTGCTACATCAACCACATCTATAAAATCAGATCAAGAAACATAAAGATCAAAATTGCTATATGCTTCTGTGTTCTCAACCAGAACATAGCTGCTTATCGGAACATAATTTAATGTGTACAACTGTTAATTTAAAGAATGCAAGACATAATTTAGAAGTTGATTTTGATTTTATCTTTAATGATATCAGGGAAAGAATATGCATTTTTGCTTAAAGTAGCCAAAGAGGGGAAATTTTCCTTTGTCCTCCACTGCATTGTGCATGGTGCCAGTGAGTTACTCAAGTTATCTGGGTTACATGTGCCTCAGATAAACTTTTGCTATGTAAAATAGTCAACAGACAGTCTTATACTACTTAGTTTACAGAATTTTACCATACTGTATATCTTCAATCAAGCACCATAGGTAGTAAGAAAAAAAAATCTATGGCTGATTTTCTATGTAGCCTTCAGTATTTTTTGCAATTTTTTGTGAAGACAAAGGCACACAATTTTTTTGTAAAAGCAGACACACCCCTCTCACTTTGAGTGACATGAAAAAAAAGAATTACAGTCTTAACTGGTAAACATTGTTTTAACAATAGTAACTAGTTGTATTGGTATATTTATGTATCTATAAAAACTTTCAGTGCACTCTTTAAATGTGAATTTGAATTAGTTTGCCTTGTATTCTGTCTTTCTGACAACTGCAGATGTTTTGTTATTTTTTAATTGTGACTGTATAAATTTGCGAACATAAAACCCACACAGCTTTTGGCAACTGTTTATTTGTAAGCTAGTTAATGTACAGATTTCTAGCTTTGCAGTTCATTTTGTAGCTGCTCAAATAAAACTGAGCCACTTGCTTTTGTGAGTTCTGAAATCATGTGAGCAAAACAGTTAAATCAGCAGTTTCCAGGCAAAATTACCTGGGATAAGAGGATTTGGGAATTATGCTTATACATAAGGTTGTGAAAATATTCCTGTTGCTTTTATGTGCTCTGATGAGCCTCATTTATGACATGACAACAATGTATGACTTCTGGGGTGGGCTACTGCTATCCTGGAGAAAAAGTGGTTTCTCTTCATTTTTATAACTCTTTGTTGACCATATTAAAACCTGTTGTGTATCTGTTAGTCATGGTGGCATGTTTTGCAACATTGATATACCTCCAATTACACATAATTTTTATTACCCACCTTCACTCAATGAGCAAAGTCTTTAGCCATCTATTCAGTATCTATCTGGTTTTGTTAGTGATAGCAGCCCACAATTAAAAGCCTTTTAAATGTCACTTTATCTCAGATATAATGCATTTTTATACACTATAAAAAGAAGCTATATTTTTCTTAATTCTTGAGATATTGCTTGACATTATTAGGAGAATAGTCAGACTGTGGTTTTAGCTTTGTATGTCATTGAATTACCCTTAGCTGTAGCATCTCAATAATTTGACACAACATGGAGGGAACAAATTAAGGAGGAAAAAGGAACCCCCGACAACTCCAAAAAAAAATTCTTTCTCCATTTAATTTGTGACCTTTGCAGACTTAAAAAAATAATTTGTTTGAGCCAGTTCGGGTCTTGTTCAGAATTCAGATGTGACTCTGTATCACTGATTTGAAAAAGCCATTTGGAATCAAATTCCTGACTATGCTATGCTCCAGAAATGCTTTTGCCTGAATGATATGCAGGTCTCTTCACAAAGAGGGCCACACACAAAAGATCAGTGATTAAAAACATTAAAGATATGGAAGTTTCTTGTGAGAGAATTGAATGTTTCACATAAAGAAAGACAGAGCTTGATGATATACTCAGTTCCTTTGTATCTTTACTCATTCATGCGGTACAAAATTAAGAACAAAAGGGACTTCTTGATTAACGGCCTCTGCTAATCATTCCAGTAGAATACACAGAGACATTTTTTATTTGATTCCACTACCAAATTAAGTTTGTGTTAATCATAAATTTCACTTGCACAAAAATCACACATAAATATTCAGAGTGATCTATATTTTATCAGTTATAACAGAATGCTTGGCAGGCAGAGTAGGTTTAAACAAGCAATTAGTGAATAAGTTATTAAACATTTTAAACAAATGTGATGCATGAAACCTGAATTAGAGGAGTTCAAAGAAACTTAATAGTGTCTTGATTATACAGGTGCCAGAGCTGGGGACAGATTTACCACATATGAAAAAAAAAAAAAAGAATATTCATTACAATCTAATGTGCCTCAGAATTTTCTTTCCTTACATTTCTTTCAATCTCTCTGATAAAGACTTTTGAAAATTCCTTTGGTAAATCTGACAAAAGCAATTTCTGAGTCTTTTCATTAGATTTGAATTTGTATTGGTTTTCCTCATGCCTCCTTTCTTTGCTCTAAATTACCATTTTTTAAGCTGTTTATGACCATAAATTTCATGGAAAACACCATCCAGAGAAAATCTCTTAACACACTACATATATTTTTTTTCTTTTTTTTTTTTTAAATTGTACTTTTCAGTATTTACAATAAAACTGCCTTCTTGTTATTTTACCAAGACACAGTGTAAACAATGGAGGGAGGTTTTTCATGTTTTGGTCCCCATGGGCTAATGCATTCTTCTTTAAGTAGGATTATTGTTTACAGATTCCTAATTGGCTTTGGGGAACTCTGTTGTTACATCATGTGATTTAGAACTACAAAGAACTACAAAGCTTGATCCTCTGTCATTTGTCTGAGCAAACTCCAAAAAATGGTCATGCACAAATTGATAAAGATTAAGTCTGGAAGTGTAAAACAGAAACAAGAGGTTGCCTTGTAGAACCTCATGCCTGACCTCATAGCAGTTAAATAGTGTACAATGGAAACAGGTTTTCAGCCGTGTGGGGAATGAATGTTCAGGTGTTTATTCTGGAGGGGAAATACTGCTTTTTAAACCTGAGAGGCTTTGTGTCTGGGAAGGTACTGTATATTGTGTGTGTATGTGTGTATAACACATTATATATAAGAAGTTACTCTGCATGGTTACACAAGATATCAGAGTCTTGTTGAATGAAGGAAGGATAGTAAGGCTTAGAAAAGTCTGTGGATGGAAGGATTACAATTGTTTCTGTTAAGACTCTGTTTAGAACATCACACATGTTTAAGACTTTTCTTCAGTTCTCAGTAAATGTCCCTAAGATTAATATTAGTCTCAGACTAGGGCAATTAATTATTTACTTATAGGGCTTAATTATTGACTGGGGTTTATAACCCAAAATACAGAGCTATATGGCACTCCCAGGCATTCATTAATCTCCCAACAGTGTTTCAATCTGCATTGCTTAATTAACATTACATTAAATATGATAGTTTAGAGATATTTCAGTATCAGAATTGAGTAAAATGTTCTTCTTTCACTTTCCTATATCTGGGACATTTATGGTTTTGTAAAATTGAAAGTCTACAAGCTGTGACAGTCTGGATCTCATGGACTGATAAGTATTTTCTTCATATTTGCATTGCATCAAAGTGTTTACCCAAAGGCTGAAGTGAGGCAATTAGATTCCAAAACATAGAATCTAGAACATTTGTTCTTCGAACCTGCAGCTAAGAAATAGGATTCTGAGATTCCACATCACTGCTCTTATGCCCATCCCTTTAGCAGATGAGTAAGGCAGTCTGCATATTTCTTATCAATTAAGGAAAATTCATTAATAATATCACATCTAAATATATTCCATGCTTAAAATTAAGATGTAATCAGCAGTGCAGATGAACATGTGGGATTTTCAGCTCTGAAACTGAATGAATTTGACTTCCACTTTTCACTTCCTTGGTCAAATAGTATTGCTTAAATTTTTTGGTGAACCCAATTCATCTCCAACATTTAGTTTTATATCTCCTATTTTTGAAAAAAAATTCACTCATAAATTAAATGAAAACTTTACAGATTTCTTCTTTGGCTAATAAAATTGTGTACAGAAAGTGAATGTGTGACTATTTAATCTTCCATTTGTGTCTAATTCAGCCTAAGGCCAAGAGTATGAGACAGCATTAAAGCATACAGACTGGGAAGGATACTAGAAAAACATTTGACTTACAAACCTGGACTAGACAAATTTTTATCATTTTAACTCTTTCTGGATCATACTCAGCCTAGCACTGCTTTTTGATAGCCTTGGCCTGTGATTCACTTTTGTCCTGTTATAGAGGGTTTTATCGCATGGTATCTTAGCATACTGTGGGTAGGAAGCAGTAACATGCCAGATACTCAAGCAGTCCAGGTGAATTTCCCTCACCAGGGAAATAAAAACAAACCTCTTAATGCTTTCTAAAGCAACCAATAAGGCACAAAAATCAATACAGGGTAATATGGAAGACATAGTAGTCCATTAAATACCTGATGGTTTCTCTATTATCAATACATTGTAGGAATCATTATAAATTGAATTTTTAAAGTCGAGATTGAAAAGAAGATCACAAAGTAAACTTTTAAATAAAGAGGAAGTGAAATCATTAAATAAATAATAAGATGTTTGGATAATTTAATAGAAAAACTATAATAATTACATGAAATTTAGTATATTTATTGTAGTGTTTGTTCATTTCTGATGTTAATATAAATTCAAATTGTCCATGAAGGGAATCTTGTCCACATCTATGAGCCAACAGGAAAGTTTCTTAGTCTCTTCTTCCATATAAATATAGTATATGGCTCATGGTTACGTACTTTGGAAGAACATAATTGATGTTGCTCGTGTCATTAGGCCTTAAAAACTTTCTCAATAAGGATGTGGATAATAGAAAGTAATAATATAATAGGCATCATTTCAAAAAATAATTCAACTATATTTCCCATAATTTACCAGATTAGGGTGATGGAATTAAATGCCAGGTAATTGTCTCCTGCATCTACTTATCCTAAAGACTGGAAAACGGCTTATTTGCTGGTCATCTAGTCCATAGAATTTTACCTCTGTCATAAACTTTTATTCATTTGAAAAAGAAAATTTTAGTGATCATTAAGTTCAAATTTATCTCAAAGAATATTGCCTTGTAGTTCAGACCAAAATTAGAATCAAGGATCTATGAATATTAGAAGAAACGTAAGCTTTTACAGGGACAATTAAAAACCAAAATGATCATTTCTCGTATTTGTTTTTTTATGATCAATAATTCCTCAAAGATTTGTTGTTGTAAAGGTCCAATCCATAGAAGACAATGTCTGATTTCCTACAGTGACCATATATATTTTCTTACAGAATTTTTTTTCATGTGTTTCTCCTGTATTTACAGATTAGAGGTATCAATAAATAGTCATTCTGAACTATCATGCTAAGCTCTGAAAAATTTAAATGCAGAAGCTTTGTTGCTAGAAGAATACACATGTACTTAATAAAATTTTCTGCACAGATTTTTCTACCAAAATTACTAATATGAACTAAAAAGTAGGAATACAAAAATGAGGTAGAATCCGAAATAATTATGAGTACTTGAGTATTATTCTTTCCTCTTGCAGACTTTATATTTTGCTGGAACCTTGCCTGACTGACTTAGCTGTGAAAACAAATAAAAAACCAGTGGCATAACCAAAGAACTCCATTAAGAATATTGTATTGCAGCACTTCAGCAAACAATTATCTGCTTTTTTACTATCTAATACATCTAAATTATTAGTTTGAAACAAGCAAAATAATTCTTTAGGATTGAAGCTATATCTATTTAGAGTTCTGATGTGTGTTGGAAGTTATATTATCTGAAAAACATAACTTGGTCTAGCTGAATAATATGAAGTGTCATAATATGGGAATTTTGTGAAACATTTACCTCAGGCTTCAATAGAATTATTATATTCAAAGTTAAAGACTATGAAAAAGGAATATTGGAAGAATATAGAACTCTATAACTTTTAAAGTATTTCCATTATCCATACATATTTCAGAACTTTTAGAGCCAAATAATGTCTATTTCCAGACTGCAGCTGAAAGTAAAATTTCCTACCATTCCCAGTCAAGGTAGATTTGCTTCCAGTGTAGTCTCCAAGTAGCACAAACCCTCCAGTAGATGGATGTGCACATATTTTAGCAGAATAAAGAGCAAAGCAAAAGCAAGCAAGACAGTGGATAAATAATCCTGAAATAAAAATACATATTACCAAAAAAATAATGCGCAGCTTTTCCTCTCTTCATAAAATGATGATCTTCATTGTTTTCCAGCAATTTTTCCAATACATTTTATGGATGTCACTAACACAAATCTTGGGTAGTTAATCTGGATAAAGTTGTAACTAAGCTTTTCTGGCCCTCAGGCACCTAAGTCTTGGCAGTCTCCTGCTATCAATGTAAAAACCTGCATTATTTTTGTATCCCATGAGGACTCTTTAGTATTCAGTATTGTGCGTTTTTATTCTCTCTTCAAAGGCTTTTCATTTCATTTTATGTAGTTAGACTGTACTGTAAGTGGCTGATATCACAACTTTGCTTGTCTCAGGTGGTTTTTAAAATGTATAATAAAACGTCACCCACCAGCAACAGAGTAGCTAATATCTGTTAATATTTCCATGTTAGGCTCCAACACTCAGTATTTAACAACACAGCTGAAAAAATCTCAAGGGCGGAAGCTGACATTGAAAATGAGTTAATAGGCAAGAAAAGTCTGATATTTTTTTGAAAATACATTATATCTAGTGGCACTCTGCAGGTTGATATATATTAGTTTTCTGAATGCCTTTTTTGCTGAAGTACATCTGGGAAAGGTTACATACAACTGCCACTTGAGCTTTGTGACTACTGCAGGCATATATTTTTTTCTTTTTTTTCCTCATTGTACAGAACTTCCAAATTACATTAAATATTGCTATGCCTATGTACGTGTTTTGTATCAGTGGAATGAAAAATGATTGGTAAGTACATAGTTTAGTACATAGGCAAGTACATAGTTTAGAATATTAGCTGGCATTATATATAAATTAAAACTTAGAATTAGGTGTTTTACCTTTATATAACACACATATATGTGTAAAGATGGTGGTCTCCATTGAGAAATTATCATTTATCAACTGTAGCTGAATCATAGCAACATAAATTAATGCTTTTTATTAGAGGAAAATACTATGATATCTCAGAATTCATGGGGATAACATTTATCAACCTCTGACTTTTCACTGCCATTATCTTTTAGTATTGCACGTAACCTAGGGAGGACAAACAAAAAAATTGAAAAAATTTATAATAAAAGAAAATCTGATTTTTTTCTAGTGTATCCAGCCTTAATTATTAGTTAAGGAATGAGAGCTTCAGGGAGGAACTCCAAAATGTGTTCCATCTCTCTCTTATTTCTGATTATGAATCTAGAATTGCATAGACTCTTGGAATTTTTGAGAATAAATAATGCTTTTTAATTTAATACTTTATTAAAGCTAGGAGAAACTGAGCTTCTTTCCACCTATGCCTTCCTATCTTTCTCTGTGAGGTGTTTTGAGGTTAGAATTTTTGCAGATCATCCAAGAAATTAAGGACACCAATCAAAATTAGTATCCCAAGAAACTTCATTTTAGTGTTCAATAATTGCAATTTCATCATAATTTGTTAAGTCAAAACTGAGACTAAGTAGGTGAGTGAAATAGCCCATAAATTTCACTGTTTTCAATCTCAAGAAAACCTATTTATTCTTCATTCTCAAATGTCAAATAGTGAAGGTTTGACTGTACTGTAGTAAAGTTTTTTTTGATAAATAATGGTGAGTGTTATCACCAGCACATTCTCTCCAGGGGTGTATTTATTCCATGTTGATTGCTTCAGTAATTACTGAAAGTCATTTTGGCAATTTTATCCTGTAGATGACAAAGTTTTTCTGAATGGATATTTGGTCTTAGTGTTCAGGTTTTCTTTAAGCTACCACAAACTTTTTTTGCTTTTCTATTTTAGCTAAGACAGCTGAATTCATAGCAGGCAGTTACAGTAAGAACCAACTCAAATCTTTGCAAGTCTTCTTTCAGAATAGAAATCACTCACAAAATGCTTTATAGTAAAAGCTAAGGTGTTCCAGAGCTTTAGGTCCAGCTTGCAGGCAAGGGTAGCTTTTGTGTCCTTTTCATTTGAGAACAAAATTGTTGATGTGTGGAGTGCTGTCATTTACCAATTTAGCTGCAAGACAAATTCAGGCTGTTGGACTATGTTAAAGTTAGTTTCACTTTACATTAGTTAAATATTAGACCTTAAAACAAAGTTGGTAAGACAAGTTACTGACAGGTTTCCAAAGAGCTGCAGAAAAAAATTTATCATTAAAAACATATGATCTTACTTCTGGTATAAAGTGCCAGTGCATCTTAATTGAGTATCACTGTACTGAATATCCAAATGCATCGGGTGAATTCTCAAATTTACAAGGTACCAATCATTTTAAGGTAAGTAGATTGGGATAATGAACTATCAAGGTCAAAATTTCAAATTTTGTTTTAGATAATTTTAAATGTTTACATATTGGGTAAATAGATTGCCACAGAGATAAAGGATAAATTGTTTCCTTAAGTTGAATATATTGTCCCAACATTATGAATTTTAGACCAGGTCCTGAAATGGGAAGAGACTATGGCATGGTTGCTAGTGTTTCTTAAGTATATTTGTGAAAAACGGCTAAGAATGAAATAAAAAAAAAAGAATGAAGCAGTGTCAAATCTTCAGTCATTCAGAAAAAATAGAGGAACTGAGCTAGCAGTTTAAGATATGTCCTGTTCTTAAAACCATAATATTTGAAAATTTCTTCCTTTTTGGAGACTATCTAGTAGCTACTCCAACAAAAGAAGCTACTTCTGAGCAGTTCTCAAATTCTAATAAGTGTTTTACTCCTTTTTCATGTTCTTTTTAGTTTAAGGTTTTGCATTTTTAACTATTTAATTGTACTTTATAAAAACTTAGATTGTGATCTAATTTCAAAACAATAAAAGGGAAAACATGAAGGATCTCCTTTAAATATTATTGACCTAAAATTTTTTTAGAATTACTTATTCTAATTAGAATTAGAATATTAATTAGAATTAATTAATTAGGTGGAACCAGAGGGTTTCACTGCAATTTTTTTATTTTATTAGTTTCTTCCAAAGAATTTTTGATAAAGAAGTTATTAATCTAACTGTGGGAGGGGAGAGAGAGGAAGTATCTGTACCCCAAACCCCAATATAAATGGAATGATCAACCACGAAAGAAAATACTATTTTATTCTAAAAATGTCAGAGCAGTAGATTTTGACATTAGCGAATTAGTATTTCCCCCCATATGTTTCTCTCCAACAACATTCTGGTATGCTGGCATTCACAGCCTATTCTGTTTATGATGTGATCACAAGCTGAGCAAATATGCTTCCTTCAAAGTGCCACTGCCTGGATCCTTTCCAGGTTCAGTGGTTCAGCAGAGAAGCAGATCCTACAGGGACCCTGAGCAGGGCTGCAGCTAAGTGCCAAGCCTTTGCCCAAAGGACAGTGAAGTGTTCTTTTGATCCAATTTCTGCATGAACATAGAAGAAAATGGACATGTGATTGACTTAGTGGGTTTACTGTCATCTGCTATGGGATTTGCCTTCGTGTCGTTTCCTAAATCTTTGATGTAAATAACATAGGGTAGTTTCAATCTGTGGTTTTGGAAAAGGATTTTGAAACTTGATTTCTAATGGCAAAATGAAGCCATGTAGCATGAAACAATGGATCCATTTCACATGCACTTTTTTTTTTTAAGAAACTTAAATGTTTCATTTAGACAAATAGCAATTTGGACTGCTTCTTTACATGCTTTTGAATGCATTTGTGTTGATTTTTTTTTAAGCTACTGATAAAAAAGTTGTTTGAAACAAAAGTAAGCCAAAGGATCACATCTAAAAGGGCAAGACAACGTGAATAGGCTATCAGGAAGTCAAATACATAAAAAACAGCTCTGATAGCAAATGCAAAGCTGCCAATATTATCTGGAAAGTGAGCCAAGAAGCCACATGCTACCACCAAAATAAGTAGTCTAGTTCTTTGGAGTTGTGGAAGTCATAGTTGTAGGTCTCCATCCCTCTGAAAACCCTTCCTCTTGATCAACAAGTTGACATGAAAGGAAAAAAAGATTAAGAACCGTATGATGTGAGAAAGCCCTTGTGCAATGTTTATCCAACACAAAGGAGCCCAAACAAGGCTTTTCCTGGGCCATCCATTGGGCAGAAATGTAGAGGGAGTGAACTCAGATTTTGGTCAGTCATTTTTTCTAGTATGGCTAGTGCTAGGAGTCGAAAGGCATATAACATTTTAATGGCTGGAGCCATTAGGTATACACAGATAAACAGTATGCACACTATGAATACAACATTACATTCTGTTGCATTAAAAAAACAGGTCAAATTTGCCAATGTAATATCACAGTCATTAATCATAATTAATAATAATAATCAACAATACCAGGTTGGAGTGATGCAGCAACTGAAGCCTTATCAACTATGCCAGATTCTAACACCTAGACATTGCAAGGTCTGCAGTTATGATGGACTACCTGAGTCGATAACACATGGAATTGTCTAAACAACATTTGCATATTTGTGTAATTATTTCCTAAGGTTAATTAGCTCCTGCAAAGCAGCTTGCCCTTTGAGACTGCTTACTGTGACAGGTTCATGTATTTAGTGCTTCAGTGCCAAATTTTAGTTTGGGTTTTGTTTTTGTTTTTTTTTTCCTCCCAAAGTAGCCTGTTGCCAGAAAGTTACAGATGGGGCAAGATGTGGAGGCCTTGAAACACCATTAGCTTTACTGAGACAGAGCAGCTCAGATCCCCATCTTAAACTTCTAATACATCAAAACTAAACAAAGTCACATAAAGAAAAAATAAAGACTAAGAAACCTAGCTTTCAGATCTGGTAATCTTCTACTTTCAGCTGTTTTTTTTTTTAATCAAGCAGTAGGAATCACATTTTTCTGAGACAAAAGAGAAGTGAAATGCACACAAATGGGGAAATATGTCATAGAACTGAACAACCTTTTAGGAATTTATTTGAAGGTGGTTTCTCTAATTACCACTTATCACAGTAAAACAATCTCTCCTAGCTCGATAAGCTACTGTAACCGTATGGTATATGAGTTAAATATGGGAGAACAGAGCTGCACACTGGCTGGGAGGCAGAAGGCTCTGATGTCCTGTCCCTGGATATGTTAGATCTTTCCCACCAGAACACCTTGACAGTCACGTACAGTTCATCCCATTGCCTCAGGGAGCCTTGGGGCAGGCAAACTTTTGTAATTCATCCCAACTCTTCCAAAAAAATGCTACCTTTAAATTCATATAAGTATAAAAATATCCTGTTACAACAGCACCCTTCATGACTACTAAATGATGCTTATCGCCTCTTGCATTTTTCTCATTCCTTTTGCAAATATTTGCCTTACATGAGACAAAAACCACTTTCACTATGGAGAAACAAAATGAAACTTCACAATGGGTTACTACCACCAGAGCAGCTCCAAAATTTCCATGCAGGTCATGGTCTAAGAGTTTTTTGTCATGGTTCAAGAATGTCACTTTCTAATTTAGTGACCCCCGCCAACCAAGACTTGTCCAAACCAGAGACCATTCCTCTCACTTCTCTTCTGGTGGGAGACACAAAAGACAGAGGTTATGGGTTGAAATAAGAATTTACTGGAAACAGCAATGAGATAAGAAAACAAACACTAACACTAACAATATTAATAAGAAAAGTATACAGAAAAGAGGGTGATTTACATGAAAAAAAAAAAAAAGGTCACTGAGCCCAAGCTGACCCAGTGCGACCCCAAACAAATGAACAAAATGGCAGACAGACCCTCCTCACCTGTGCTCTTCTTCCTGACCTCAAGCCATGCCCCCTCCTTCTGGGAAGCAACAATTCCTCATTTCTGCCCCGACAGTGACAAGAGGTGATACAGAACAATAACCTAGACATGCCCACATGGCTCCAGACTCCGTGCCCTCATAGTTACTGCAAAAAAATTAACTCTGTCCAGGATGAGAACCAGGATAGCTTTGAGACCAAGAAAGATGAAACAAAAGTAAAAATAGCAGCCCGTATATGATTTCCGCCCCCCCACCCCACACCAGACAGTAACTATGGATTAAAGCCACAGAGGAAGATTAGAGTAAGGAGAGGATATAAACTGAAAACAGGAAAGGAAGGAAGCAAGCATTTTGTATCAATATACTTTTGCAGCACGAGTATGTGAAGACTTGAAAGCGTCTAGCACAGGACATTTAACCAGATTCTGCCTTTAACTGAGAAATTCCAGTGTATTAGGAAGTATCCCATCTACCTGAAAATCTTTTTAACCTTTTCAATCTCTGAGTTGGGAGAATTCTTGCACAGTTATTTGGGAAAGGTTCTCTACTCCATCCAACATGAGAGGTGATCCCAGGAGACAGCAATACCTTTTACTAACAGTAGGAATGATATTTCTGCTTTACTTACTGACACAGGCAACACTAATCTGTACACGACGTAGACGGAGATACGTAAACATGAATATGGGTTGGCTCTTGCACAACTCTTAAATAACTGAGCTTTCAGGAAGCATGGCAATAGCCATACCACAGCAGTATATTCTATACAGGGGAAATTGCAGCTGGGTGAAACCAGACAAAAGGATGCTGCAAAAACAAACACCAAGACCATCTCAGCAGCAAAGCAGCTGAGAATGGGGGAAATAATAGTGGAGGAAAAGTGATAGTGGAGGCAAATTTACACCGAATCTTAAATCTGACAACATGCATCTGAAATTCAG
>JANRGV010000001.1:26277809-26302749 GCA_024734035.1 Alethe castanea
TAACTGGAGTAGATAAATTTCTTGTGCTTTTTCTCCAAATATTTATTTCCTTAAAGTTGTTATCAATGTACTCTTAAAGTGCTGATGCATTGTATATTAGAGGTGCATTGTGTTCTGAATTATTACCAAAATTTAGCAGAGACGTGTTTTAAAATCCCTTTAGTCCACTTTTATGGATAAAGAGTGGAATAGAAGAATATAATCTGTAGACAATTATCATTGTGATAATTATCATAAGAATATTGACACTCTCCTGGAAGAACATCTGGAACGCATGAACCAGTACAGATAAAAGTTAACTTTTGAGTCTGCATTTTATTTTAAAATACCTTACACCAGTATGTCTCTTAGTGTCATATTTTCTCTTGAGGGGGCTAATGGAATTTTCCCAGTGGTTTTGTGTAAAGATTATTATTGTGATAGCTCATTTTCATTTGACTACATTATTTGAGGAGTAGAAAGATAATTTTAATAGCCTTTTAGACATTTCTGTATTCATTCTTTAAACACAAGGAAGTTCTTTGAATTTTAGATAGATGGTGAACAGAATTGAGGACAACTGGCAACAGGGAATGAGAGGGCAAATAGTGCCATTCCTCATTATGTGACACAAAAACACATTTCCAAAGACAAATATTCTCTCAGCAAACCGTGCTTCCTAGACTACTACCAGATTCCTCTAAGCACCAAGATTAGAGTGCAGATAAGATTTCCAACACCAAAGTACAAGACACTGAAAAAAGCAGTGATGTTTTGAAGGAGAAAGACCTTGCTTTTTAGCAAAGAGAATCTTCCTCACCTACACAATTACTCAGTATGTTTTTTTACAGTAAAATTGCATCTTAAATAATGCTGCATTTTAAACCTGCGCCAATTCTCCGATACATAGGAAAGACCTTAGAATGCTTATTTATTCTCAATGTATTCATTATTTTTCTTCAGGGAGTAGTGTCCTAAATATCAGTGACTAGTTATTTCACTATCATGAACATCAACAGGGCTTTTTTGAATTCTTAGAGTTTTAAAGCATTATCTTCAGAGATTAGAACAACTGCGGAAAGGAGTAAAACCTTATCCCCTACTAGATAAGAAGGGAAATTTTAATGTCACCATAATTTTCCATTTTTTCTGTGTCTGCCATCTAAAGTGGTTGAAATTAAATAATGCTGAGATCAGTTTCAGTAGGGAGTTATGAATCCAGAAAGTGAGTTTATAAGTAACAGGGAAAACTTGTACAGAAAACTGTAGCACATCCCACTGTGAGTAATGACTTGTGAAAAATATGTTCACTTACAGTTGAACATCAGCCAATTACAATTTAACTCTCTTCATAGCATTGACATCTTTCCCTTTCTCATTGCATTCTCTTTATCTTGAAAGAAACTGCATGATTTTATGTTTTGTTCCTGAACTGCACAACTTTGCAGTAATGCAAAACCAAGCTCCAAGCATACATTTTAGTTTAACCTACTGATACCACAAAACTGGCGCTGGCTCTGCAAAAATCTCCTCTTTAAATCAAGGAGAAAAACAGTGTGACTGCAGACCCATCCTACAAGTCTGCAGGTAAGCATGTTAGTATGTCAATAATATGTCTACACTAGTTCATATAATGTCCCATTGTGTCTCAGAATACTGTACATCTGTGACCAACAGAACTTGTTTCGATTTCAATTTCTCCTAGACCTTTGAGAAAACAGAAGATGGCACACTGTTTGAAATTTTAGATTTTACAAGTGTTGGATGTATTATATGCGACACTTTATGCACCTGTGAAAGTGATTTTTACTGTCTGAGATATTGCCTTCTGATAAAAAGATGCAATTTCAAAAGGATAAGACTAAATGTTTCTTTCCAAAATTTCTAAATCACTTAGTCACGAGCCTCCCTAAGCGTCTGTCATGGTTTGACTTGGGTTTGCCAATTTTAAGACATTCAATTTCTTTTAGAGATAGGATTTAGGAGCAAAAACAAGGCACACCTAAAACTTAAAAGGGTATAAGAAGAAATTTATTAATAACACAAAAAAAGAAATTTAGAATAAGATTTCCAGATCATTCCCTCCTCCCCCTTACCTCATCTTCCACATTTCTTAACAGCAACATACAGAGAACACTTCAGTCAGTTATTTAATTAAATAATCATTTCAGTTCTCTCTAGAGAGAAAAGTTCCTTTTTTTGGCTTAGGCTTAGGGGGTGTCTTCACTTTCACAATCTGCATCCACCTGGAGAAAAATTGCCAACTGTGAATTTCTTCCCATCTTCACGGTCTTTCCCTAGCTATGTTATGGGTTATGCCACACACTTGGGGGTATTACTTTTAAAGGCAAGCTTCTTAAAGACAAAATCCTCCTCATCTCTTTTCCTATTAAATGTCCCTGTCCATATTTCCAGTCCCAAAACAGAGAGCCCCATTCCCTTAGGGCAAAAGATCCTCTTCTTAAGCACCTTAACCTCCCCCAAGTATTTTCACAGTTTAAAGGAATGTCAGTGTAGTCACAGTCCCCTCATAGCCCACAAAAAAAGGTTTTCAGCTACGTATCAGTGGCATCTCTTCAATCTCTTTCCATCTGGAAACTTAGTCTTCATTTCACTGACTTCAGTCGATCCTTGCTTTATTCTTCTCATTCAGGGGAGCTCAGGAGATCTAGTCTTATCCAGGCATTAAAAGGGTTAAAATTGCATCCAGAAAGTGAAGGAGCTGGACCAGGCCATGCTGGAAAAAAAACATGCCAGAGCTTCTCGGGCTGGACAGCCACATGGAAGAGGCCGGATGAAACTGCAAAGCTCAGCTGCACCTCCCCATGCCAAGCGGTCAGCTGGGGCCTCTCCTCTCCTGGCTGCTCCCAAAACCCTTCAATTGGCTACTCAGGCTGTCAACTACCAAATCAGCCTTCTGAGGTCCCTGCAGCTCACAGAGGAAGCTCTACAGGGAAAACAGCCCTCCTCTGTTTCCCAGCCCGGTGCTGCTCCTTTCAGGCAACCCCCCTCAATGCAAAAGCAGCACAGTGTCCACACAGAAACAAGGATCTATGAAGATCCACTGTGACACCCATGCCACAAGCTGCAACTTCTCTGAATGAGTAAGGGAAATGACCAAGAACAAGGGTGGTCTCTCTTTTCCTCACAATAAATCACTGACACAGCCAAGAACAAAAATAAAACCCAACAAGACCAAATCAACCCACAAAAAACCAAGAATGTCTCCTAAAGATATGGGATTATCTTTCCTTTGGAAGAAAGGAGAAACTTGGCTTTTTGTGTTTATCTTGTGAATAAGAGGGAAATATTTCCTCAGCTTTGATGTAGACCAAAACCTTTCTAATAGAATATTTCAAAGGGTGAACAGCCACAACCTGGTTTACCAAGATTTATAGATGACTGTATTTAATTCATACTTGGAAGTAGCTAGAGAAAAAATAATTTAAAAAAAAACCAAAACAAAACCCAAACATTTTGAGTAGAGAAAGTTGTTGCAAATCCTACAATGGACTTGGAAGCTGTGCTTAACATTGCCTAGAATCTGCTTTAAAGCAACCTTGATACTTACAGCTAGGTGAAATAAGTGGAATGGAGAGAGACAAAGCTAGTAAGGACAGGAAGACAGAGCAGGGTGTGGAAATTCGAGTTAGTAGGTAATGAGACAAATATTTATTTAAGAATGAAAAATCTAAAGAGACAGCTACTGTTTAAGAGTTTGGATTAGAAGTGTCTTTGAAGAAGCACTGCTTTCCTGAACTGACTGTGTGTATATATATATATATATATACATAAGAACACGGTATTTTAATATTCTCTGAGATCGAAGTAAACACACAGGTTTATTTTGGGTTTTGAAGTGTTCGAAAAGTGTCTATGTCCAACATGAGAAAACAGTTTTGTCATGCTTTTCTGTGTTCAAAATATATTCTAATGTAAAAATCCAGTAATTTAATTGCAGTAACAAACTCACTGATGTGTGTTTATCTTTCTTTTCCACACAGGGATTTACTAAAAATTACCTTATGGAAAAGTAGTGCTATGTGCTAAAATCCAAACTCAATGAAGCACTACACATAAAAGTTATTAAAATCAAATGGTTCCTTTAAACTTTAAATTCAAACTCAGAGCAGCAGCTAATCCAAAAGAAAATTAAGTGAAATGCCCCTCTGGGAAGTGGTAGAACTAGTGCATTTGGGGAAAGAGTTAAATGATGAATCAAACTAAGAACAATGAAATCCCTTGGAAAATGCACATTTTCACAACGTGTACACATGCCTATGTGCACATATCCAAACATTAAATACTCAAATTGCTTAATTACCATAAAAGAATAGTTTTAAAAATCATATGAACACCTTCTAGTTTCTTCTTTTTTATTGACCTGCCTACATTCAATGATAAATAGCTCCTTTAAACATTTTCTTATTGATATTTTTTCATTGTACAAAATATAAATGTCAAACCTTTAACAGAGCAATCATATTACCAATATATAAATCTGATTTATGTTTTTTGACCCTGAGGTCAAGTGTTAGGAAAAGTCGTCCTGCTTCTGACAACCTTTGTAGATCCCACACTCAGTCAAAGGCGCATTGGTAATTTATATGACATGATGATTATCCCATAGTTTCACCATAAAATCTGAGAGCAAATCAAATATTCACAATGTTCAGTTTTGTTCTTGAAGGGCGGCAAACAATAGGTGGATTTTGTTTAATAAGAATAAACCACTGCAGGTAAGCACATATGGTACCATAAAGGACTGGCCAGACTTCCTGGCCATCCATAGAAAGCAACCCCTGTGTTTTCAGTGGCTATGAAAGCTAGGCTATGTCCCAACAGGGTTTGGATACCTGTACATATGACTAGACCTTCTCCTGGTGTGTGGCTTTAGACAGCTTTCAGCTGCAAACATCCCCATCACACCTGGTTCTTCACCTGAGACCTTGTTTGCTTTTCTTAGGAAAGACAGATGCTCTAAAAATTCCCACACCATACAAATAATTTTCTCACTTATATCTTTAGTCTAAAACCATTGATTTTTACTTGTGGTGTTGTTATTCAGTATGAATGGGCACCTCATTAAATGCCAGCTTTGCTCCAGAAACACAGAGTTGCAATCACACGTGTTTTTGCTCTTTCAAAGCTGGATGTTTAATAAATCAGTCTAGGGGGCTTTTGCATCAAGAAATAATAAAATCATTATCCTAAAGCAGATTTTACTTTCCCTATGATCTTTTTCTAGAAAGATATTATTTTAACAATTTTGCCAATGAGTAAAGGAAGTGGGTGAATTTAGAGATTGATGCATTTCCTCTTTAAGAGAACTCACCAAATGCTAGTACTTGTTTAGTCCTGCAAAGTACATCTAATGCATCCAATAAAATCAGATTTCTACAATATGTTATTGAGTAATTAGTGCTTAAACCAGAAGTTCTACCTCTTATTAGTCATCTTTATGCTCAGATTGCATAAGCTAAATTGATTGCTTAAAGATCCACAAATACCATAATCACAAATTTTATGGTTTTATGTAGGATATTAGGAAAAAATTACCTCATTGTCTTCAATGTAAAACAAGATTACTTTTCCCTAAGCAATGCAGTAGAAGGTACATAAAATCAAATATGTGAAATCATTGGTTCCCTAATGCCACTGTTCTCAGAAGAGATAATTGCTTCATTCAGTTCATAAATTCTCTTGCTTGTTTGCATCTGTAGCTCTGCCACAGAACCTCACATCAGTGAACTAATGTTAAATGTTGGTTCAGCTCTCTTATTTCTGATTGAAATATAGTAAATTGACAGCAGTTAAAGATGGATCCTATATCATTATTACTGGTTTTTGCACAGAGATCAATCAAGATCCAACAAGATTTCAGTAATTTATTTGCTCTCTGATAAGGTCTTAATCCTCTCTCACCCTTTCAGAGGGCTTTGTCTGATTTTTCATTGTGTCATAAATGAAATGCCCTATGTTTTTCTATGTATATATATTTATTTCCTCTCAAGAGACAGAGTATATTAATTCTGAGGGGAGCTCTGGATAAAAATAGGAAGAATCAAGCATTTCTTCTTATTATTTGATTATATTATGGCTGAATTTGAGAAGCTCCAACTATATAACTGTTACAACCATAGAACTTACAAAAAGAACTTGGAACATGTTATATATAGAGAGTTATGATTTTCAACCCTTAATCTAACAGGTTAATTGTTACCTGCTCCAACAACAGGAGTAACTCTGACTTTGTAATCAACTATAGTTTTTTTTTTTTTTATATCAGAGTGATTAATATTAATTTATACTTTGAACTTATTTTTGTTTGGCTTATTAGTAACAAAAAATATTTATCAGCTGCTCAGAATATTGGAGACCACTTATAAGCTCAATTATATTCCTTCTACACTGCTGCTGTAATTTTCATGTCCATATAAGAATTTGTGTATTAGAAAAGGGCTCATTTGCTTCCACTAAGCCTTTTATTTCTGAACTTTTCAGAAGCTTGACAAATAATCCCATTTGCCTTTTTGGGATCAAGCTGTCATCAAAATAATGTTTATTACTAATTTACTTTTATTTATTGAACTAATTGAACTGTTTACAGCTTATGCTGGCATCCATATATCAAAATCTCTTATTGAGCTACAACAAAGAAACTCCTCAGTAATTTCCTTTTATGCTGGTAATATTGGTTTCTGTAAACTTCACCTTTTTTCACTGTTTTAAAACATACATATATCAATTTTTTGACCTTTGAGATCAGTCTATATTGGAAAAACACTTTAAATTTCACCATCTCTGTGTCACAAAGAACTGCTCTGACCATTTGATTCATAATGGAATAAAATGGTTACCGTAGTTCCTCTTTGATCTTTTTGATCGTCTTGATTTCTTTTCTGGGAAAAAGAAAAAAAAAATAGAACATTTTAAGAATATGAATACAACAAAATTTGAAATATAAATGGTTAGTTTTCACATCACTCTTTGAAATAAATTATATTTGGGGGTCTTTCTCAATGGTAAGAAGAATTCAAAATCAGTGAAAACCTCTTCAGCCAAGTTCTGCAGTCTAGTGAGGAGTTGTCTTTGTCACAATAAAGAGCAATGTAGTACCTTATTACTTTATAGCACCTGGTATTTTTCTTTAAATTGTGTATTCTGTTTTGTTTTCTTCTCTTAAACTGCTCATTTTATCTCACTAGAACAATTACACAATTTCATATTTGTAGATTTTAGAGTTTTAGGGATGCTGTTATCCCTGCATCACTTTCCATAGTATCATTTGTATTAATTCAATATAGTTGTTCTTACTTTTCTTCATTTCCCATTTGATAAATGGTGATATTCAACCAAACTGCAGGGCTCATCATTCACAGGCATAACTTTTGAGAAGGGCTTCATCAAAGTCAAGTATCTACTCCAATGCATCAAAAGTGTAGGCATTTGTGATTTTTCTTGTAAGTTTTCTCTTAACTGCTCTATGACATGAACTAGCCTGCCCAATGGAAGTGAAGGAAGCAACAGTTTCTTAAACAGCGATTTCAATGAGCTTGCAATGAGCCATCCAGTTCTCTTTGCAGAATGAGGTCTGAATGTGTTTTTAAACAAATTTTCCTTACATTATTCAAGAATCTACTCTAATTTGAAAAACGACAATTGTTGAACTTGTGGAATGAATACCAACAGAAGATTTTTATATTTTTGCTGTTTAAATTGAAATATTTTGTTGCTAATATTAATTTGAATCCAATATTTATCTAGATCAAGTTCAAACAAGATAAGAAAAAAAAAAATAGAAAAACTGAATGAGATATGCTCATTTGGACAAAACAGAAATAGCATATTTCATTTAAGCTGTTGTGGTTTTCTTTTTACTCAGAATACCCTGGGCTTTGTTTTGGTCTGATTTTGTGTATGTGTGTATGTGTGTGTTGGGGGAGCATGTTGTTTGGAGTTTTTTTTTTCCCAGTTAAAGAAAATAATATTTCTTGGTTTTGTTTTATATTTTCAATTCTTATGGAACTAAAACCCTAATTATTCAAACACCTCTATATCAGTTTCTCTATCTGTTTCTTAAATTTAGGTTGTTCCTATGTGTAATGAAACTAAAAGTTCTGACATAAAGTTTTCCTACTATTTTGCGTCTTAGAAGATGATTCTTCACTTGATAGGTATTCATCCAACATTCATCACAGACCATTTTTTGATTTTGATTAACTCCTATAAGATCACAGACACTAAAGATTCTTCAGTTTTCAATATCTATCATTCTTCCTTTTATTTTGATGTAGATTTTAATTTCCTTTTTTAAAATGTAAATTAGAGTTAATTTATAAATTTGCAAAGCAAATATCCAAAATAAATTTTTGGGAAAGAAACCAAAATTTAAAAAAAATACAGAATTTTTAATAATCTGAACTGTAGTAGAAATTGGCAATCTCACAGAATCTTTCTTCTGGAAAAGGTAAAGGAGGTTTCATTAAACCCCTCTGAGAGTGTCAGTCACATGCAGTTAAGAAATAAGAGTAGCTCCATTAGGGGCAGCTCCTTTTTGAAATGAGTGTAGTGAGTAACTGAAGGTTCTCCAGGTTTTCTTTCTTTACAGCACCATCTTCAGAGTAATATATCATCTCAGCAGCACCTTGTGATGATGTATTACTCAGATATATCATGAGCCTGAACGGTGTTTCAAATGATTTATAGACCTGGTAAATCATTAAAGTGAGGCACATGGATGTATTATTTAAAGATGGCACCACATGGGTAAGGAGCTTTTAAATGCATAGTCAACACAGTAATAGAACACAGCATCAAGAACACACAAATCCATTCCATGCAGAAGGCAACTGCTCTAAGCTTGCAAAAGAAGGTAAATACCAAAGGAGCTCCAGCAATGATACAGAGTTCTGCTCCTCTTCTCTCACAAACCATGACAGGATAAGTGGAAATGGCCTCAAGCTGTGCCAGGGTAGGTTCAGGCTGGAACCTCCATCAGGAGGAATTTCTTCACAATGAGAGTGGTTAAGCATTGGAAGTCGTCATCCCTGGAAGTGTCAAAAAATGACGGGACACAGCATTTGGTGTTATAGTTTAGTTGACAATGTTGGTGCTCCGTCAAAGGTTGTACCTTAATGATTCTAGGATTCATAAATCTGAACACCACTGGATCTATACAGGAAATACTTTGAAATAAGAGAGATACATCTGACAAGTCTCCCAAGTGGAATAATGGACAATGAGATCCCCATACTTATCCTTTCTAAAATTTTGTAGATGTGCACTTATCTCAGTGCCAACACATCTTAAATATCCCCCTTCAACACAAGGAAAGGGAACATATTTGTGTTTATGCACAGGTGTAAGTGGGTAAAAGTGTGCAAGGAGCGCAATAATGAGCTTTGTTCTGTTGATTTTGAATACAGTTCTGGGTCATTCTTTTAAATGGATGCAGAATCAGCACACCAAAAATTTTCTCACCCCTGATTGCAGTTATGGAAGGCAGGCCAGTCTTCCAGCACATAGCACAATATAAGAGTTTGTGAATAGAATTTTGTCCGTAAGAATTTGACAGTAACTGGAAAAACTAGAACTTTAGTAACACATTTTATAACTTTTCATTTCTTGCTATTGAAAATTACTTCCTATCCCACAATAGCCAGATAATACAGATCTAGTTCTCTTACAAAAAATGCTCTCAAGGAAAGAAAAATGAAGTTTAGTATGACTAACACTGACATTTTAGTTACACTTGAATGTAGCAGTTTCTCTATACACAGCAATGCCCTATTAGATGCTTCGTAGCTTCTCTGCTTCACTATCTATATATTCTGTGGAAATATTTATTTCTGATATGAACAGGTCTATTTCCTTCCAATCCTCTGACTTGACCTTGAAATTTGCTTTCAAGTAGCTTGTTGCACCTTTAACAATGGTCCAGCACTGTGTAAAAGTAGCAGAAAAGAGCAAGCCAACCCTTTATGCACATGTATCTTAAACTTCACAGTGAGGATTTGTGCAATATTTCTGCATGCAGCAAAGAAAATAATTAAAAGCAAAATAGATCAAGTTCAAATGTTTTCAATGCCAAAAACCAAACAGGACTAAGGTCAAAAGTTTATAGGAAAGAAACTTCTAGTCCATCAAAAGATAATCACAAAAACCAACTTTGAGACATCCAGCTGTAGGGGTCCACATTTTTAACACACAAACACAGCAAAAGAAAACCAGTAGGATTTTGAGGGAGGGTTTTGATTTTTAGGTTTTGACAAGAGGAAGTGCATTTCTAGATTTGATTATATTTGGGAAATATGTGAATTTTCGCAGTTTAGCTTCTTTTTTGTCCTCTTTCTGATGGCACCTTTTAAACTCCATTAATAAGTGACTCTGCGTACCTCTATTTAAACAAATTTGCTTGTCCAAATATGTGCATTTTGTGTAAAGGAAGTCTAAATACATCTTCAACACACCAGAATCTTTGAGCATGTGCTGCATGATTCATGAATATGAATACCAGTCTAGGAAATTTGGGAAAGAAATAAAGGAATCTTAATCAATATATTCGATAGGTCAAATTCATGGTTGCAATATGAGGCTTTGCAGGTGGATTCTCAGACTGAAAGAAGATAAAAATAGAAAAAGTGCCAGATAATATGGGTTTCAAGCATGTTATGCATCACCTGAGTAAACAGTGAATGCAAGAGTTTTTTAACAAAATAAAAAATTCCCATTCAAGATTTAACTGTGACAAGTGTCCAATTTCAAGAAGCCAGATAATTTAGCATTTGTTGACATTCATTATTTCATTCAGGAAAAACATTTTTTCCCATGAGACCTGTTTTCTGAAGCTACTCCGATTTCTCAGTGTATTTCTTATCTCACCCTCAAACTCCCAGATAATTTAAAATTCCATCAATTTATCATTGTGAGATAACATCCAAAGCCTTTTAAGTACCCCTTAGTATGACTAATGTACAGATATCAAACATGTTACTGTAGGAAAATGTGGCTCATATTTAATTATACAGAGCTAATTATTGCAAAGAAAAAAAAAAGGCTTTCTGTTGAACCTTTTACTCATTACATATAGGCCATGTGGAAACATAGACATCTTGTATGAAATAATTGAGGCGTATCTATTTTATGTCCTGAACATGAACAACTCTATTAAGAGTCCTATTTTGGTGTAGAAACAAAAGTGAAATGAAGACATAACCTGATATCAATACACAATTTTCCTATTTTGTTTGAGTTTTGATCAAAATAACTTGATTCTAATAGTCATAGCACAGCAGGAATAACTTGATTTTCTTAAAATCTAACAGTTTATTTACTTTGTAATAGTAGAACCTTTCAGGACCATTACATTGATGTTGTCTCATTATATAGCTAGCAATGCTTTAAACTATATTGCTCCCTAACCAATAATTGTTTTTTTCTGGAGTTGTTCACATTCTGAGTTCTTGTCTTCTTACAAACACTTAGACTCTTTAAAAAATCCATAGACATGTGTTTATATATAAGTAGCTCTTTAATCTCAACATCTACCATGCTCATATAACTTTGACAGATCTAATGGAAATAAAAGTATTGTATTTTTACATCAGAAAATTGCCTGTCTTCTGCAGATACTCAGAGATAAAGGCGGTGACCTCATATTACTTATATAAACTTCTAAAGGGGATTCTGAAAATATCACTGTATTTTAAATTGGTTTATTTAGTTCAATTTTTAAAGCAGTAATAGACTATAGTGCACAGAACCTCTGTTCTACTGTAGACTAAGGGGCAAGAATGTAGAAGACAAAAAACAGAAAAAGTAGTTGTCATGAATTTGCAAGAAAAGACAGGAGTTGAAATTGTGAAGTACAAGGAAGAAAAGGAGTTGCATTTGGTAAATGAAAAAATTATAATGAAAATAATTACTTTATAAGATGTCTAACATTTGGAGGAAAACTGCAGGAAGAACTTATCTTTTCCTGAACCAGGGGAGCAGAAATGTCTGTTGCTTTCCTACTTAACAGTTCCCTGAAATGGAAAGAGATCATACATTAATAGAAACATCAGAGACCAGTAATCTTAACCTAGAATAAATTGCTGTATGTTTGATGATTTCAGATTTCTCATATTCTAAGAAATTTGATGTTTAGAAATTGAGATGTTTAGAAGGCTCTCAAGGCATTTAACAATTATTCCATAAAAACATAGAGTATCTCAAGCTGAAAGGGACCCATAAGGATCATCAAATCCAACTCTCAAGTCCTGGCAGGAATACCTAAACACTCTTTGTTAAGTCTTTCCCTTAACTTTTACCACCATGTTCACCATCCAGCCTCCAGTTATGTATAACCCATATTACCATGTCTGAGTTGGAGAATCTAGCACTTGCTATAGTTAAATCTCTAAACACTAGTGACATACAACTAACACTGTAATAATTTAAGGGACAGACAAATACTGAGTCTTTTGTTATATAAAGATGGCACCAGTGAATTTTAGACTGAAACAGCCTAAGATGGCTGACTTTCTGACAAATTACTATGAATGTAAAAGAAACAGAAGACAAGAGTAATAGCCAATGAGGAATCTTCAGGAAGAAATTATATTGACTATATTGGATTAATTTTTATTCCCTGTAAGAGTCATGAAGCAGTTGTTATATTTCGTGATTTGGGTAAGAGCTGGTTTACTTAAAAGGTGCTATTTTTGTGGCATTCTTATAGATAAGTAGAGAAGACAGCCTAGATGAAGCTTTACTTAGATGGGGAAGAAACATGTTAGGAAACAGTATTCACAGAGTAAAAGATGTATTGGAAGACACCTCTGAAACAGTCACTCTGTAGGTTTCTACAAGGATGTTTCTGTCTATGTTTGATGTTTTTCAAATGTTACATCCACAGAGTGTGCACATTTTCTCGTTATTTTCACTGTGAGAAGAGCATTAAGCTGAGGGGAGCAAATAGTTTGTTTGAGTACAGGACTGGATTTAGAATTTTACAAAAAATAAGATGAAACAGAACAAAACAAGTAAGAAAGTCTGTTAGTAAAATCTAACCTGGTTAAACATCTTGATTTCAGGATGCAGGGATTATAAGTAATCACAGGCAGAGGACAAGTCAAATACAGTTCTGTGAAAGGGTAGGCATTACACTGTGATGCATAAAGCTTTTGCAATTCTCTAAAAGCAGAGTTTTCATTTGAGTTTAGAAGTCCAGAGTCCCAAGCCCCAAGATTGAAAGCAAGAACTGATGTTATTTGCCAGCATACAGAATAATTTATGACAAACCATATCACACTTACTACAAATATACAGCTGATTTGAAGATAAACAATCTCATGAGTACTGTCTATCAAGTACAAGCTGCAGCCATGATCTTCTGAAAACTTACAGCTTATTCTGTAGGACATAGAAATCAATCCTTAAACTGTAAGGGCTCAGCTGGAGTACTTACATTCAAATGTTGTCCGTAAGTCTTGTAATAATTTGAAAAGAAACAAAAAAAATCGTGAAGGAACAGAAATATTCAGAATGTCAGAAAGAATCATGTAAAATGGTAATGTTAAGGTCTTCACATTTAATCAACAAAGAACAACAGTGACAGGAGACAAAAATCTTAAGTGATTTTTGCAAAGACATTGTCTACTATGCATAGAACAAGACTTAATGGGCTTAAATGTTATCAAGGGAGATTTAAGTTATACATTAAAAAAAAAAAATCCTAATGGGGAGAACAGATAAGCAGTAAAATAGGTTGCCTAGGGAGATTTTAGAATCTCTGTCATTACCCCAATAATTATTTGGAATAATTTAAATATGGTTGATCCTACCCTGAGGCAAGTTAACAGATGAAATGCTCTCTCAAGGTCCCATCTCATATTTTCTTTGAGTCTGTGCTTCTCTCTACACCCCACAATACGTACATTGAACATTTTCTGTCTTTCATACCATCATTTTTGAATTTCTATCCTGCTCCCAGCTTTATTTATCCTTTTTTACATAGCAAGGTTTCTAAAAAAAAAATTTTGATCCATTAGCAAAAAAAGAACAAATAAAACAAAAAAAGACCAACCAAACAAACAAAAAACTAGATATAAAGCAAGACTGTTTAATCTGTCAAAAAGGAGAAATCACAAATACTTCCATTGGTTATCTCTATAAAACATAGGATTCGTTCCAGGAATGAATTTCATTACATTTTCAGATTACAAATGAAATAATAATGTTACTTACTAGAGTTTATAAAGTGTATAGAGACAATTGCAATACATAGAATTTTTTTTCCTATTTATAAATTAAGTATATCAAAACTTACAGAGAAGATCACATGGTTGGAGAACTGATTTCGTGTCGTTCTCTGTTAAGTATTACTGTGCAGAGTGCATTACATTTATGCAAATTTTAGAAGAGCAATTCTACTAAATTCTCAGTCAGGAGCTTTAGTGAACTTCTTTCTTCATATTTCCCGAATTTATTGCATTTTTAGTGTGAAATTTCCTAATGTGCTAATGAATCCAGTCATGATGTTTTCTATTACTCATACATGAAACCAAAGTATAGATAAAAGAAATTTTTAAATTTCCATTTTTATAATTAACATTTTTGTTTGAAAGAATTATTTTTGTCAACATAAATAATTCATGCATGTCTCATGTCAGTAAAGAGGATCACAGGAACCACCATCTTAGTTTTCTACTCACAGACAGTTCTTCTTCCCTCCTTTTTAAAAATGAAATCTTTTAAAATATATTCATCACAATTTTCTTGAACAGATGAGAAAATAACTCATGCATTTAAACTGAATCTCTATAGAAGACAGAAGATATCCTGCACAGTAAGAAAAACATATGTCTTGTAAGACAAAATAGAAAGTCGTATGCATTGAAACTGCATATTCCATTTGTTTTAAAATACTCTTTTCTAGAGACTTCTCCTTGAAAAGTATTTTGCCTGTTTTATGACTTGGTTAACACATATTTTTAAAAATTGCATATGTTTTTGGATTTTTTTGTTGTAATATGACTAAATTTCACCAAAAACTTCAGCAATATCACAATATGTAAGAAGTTTGTAGCATTTTTGTGGCTTTTACTGTCTGATGATTCTTCATCTCAAATGTTTACACCAAGAGATAAAGGTTTGAGAGACAAATTTGACGAATATTTTTTTAGAAAATGCTTTGAAACTTTACAGAAACTTAGGAAGAATTCTGACAGAATTTGATTAATGAGGGGAAACCAAGATGAGCAAAGAAAAATGTCCCATTTAAATATTTTCTAATGCTTTAATTTTTCAATTTTAATTTTTAGTTTTGATTTGAAGAATTTTTTTTAAATTTGAAGATCTTTTTAATTCCAGGTTTTTCTCAGTAGCCTAGATATGAATCAGTAGCATTCTTTTGGACACCTGTCTTAAAAAGATTAGGCTCCAATGACCCATTTCACTTTGAAATGTAATCACTGTGGTAAGGGTAATGGGGGTTCTTTGCAAAAGAAAATTATTCTCTCGGGTCTACTTTGGTAATTCAACCATATAAATTCCATGGTCTTAAAAGCATGATTCTGTGGTCAAGACAGATACATGGTCCAAGGACTTTCCACCTTGGGCAACATTTTATTTTATTGTTTTTTGATATTAGATGTCATAATAGTTTTCCTAATATGGGGTACAGAGAAGATAGAAATACATCACTGTTGCCTCCAAAACTGCTGCTTTGGGGTTCTTGGAGAAGAAGGAATAATTTGTATGTATATTTGTATGAATGCATATTTTTTCATCATTTCTGGACTTATCTGTACATCTCAAGACATTCAATCATATTCAACTTCAAAAATCCATCAGGGTGCTCTTTCCTTGAAATAAACTTTACTCAACAGAGGAGTTTTGTTTCTCTAACAGAAAGATTACTCTCACAGTTTACTTAATTTGTTTTCAGAAAATACATTCTCTCTTTCCTCACTGAATACTGTTTCCCTCTGACATGCTTTTTTCACTGAAGCATAGATTGCTTTTTAAGTAATGTGCCACAAGCAGCTCATTACCATTGAAAGGTGAGAGTTGCCATTTTATGATCCCATATTATAGCACAGTATTCCCAGCCCCATCTGCTCACCTAAATTTTCTGATAAATGTAGGTCTCTGCCAGAGAAAAGTAATTTATCTGATATTTTTGTTAAGTAATTGTTGCCTCACTGAAGGGTTCACACTGCTTTCTCTCACAAACAGCATTACTCATGAAGTCTGTGTTGCTATTAATTACGGAAGTACTTCTAGGTCTCTATGGAAACTTAAGCGCTGCTTAGAAAACCAAGACTGTTTTATACACTCTGTAAGAAGTTCTCTCTGTGGACTTTGAAAGGAGCTTCTGCACAAGACCTTTAAACTCCTTAGTCTTGGTAATGTTCAAATACTACTTTTCAGTAAGATAATCATTTGGAAAAACTCCTTCTTTTTTTGGAATTACTTAGAATAAAACAAAACACAGAGTGAAATGTGCTTGTAGCATTTCTTCTTTCAGGATAAAGAGTGACTAGCAAGGAGAAACTTGATTACATAAACAGCCTGTGATTCATATAAGGTACTAAATAGCACTAAGGAGTCTGGCACTTGTAGGACAAATCCTAGACTCTCAGAAGTTACATGAAAAGTATAACACTTCTCATAGCAATGTGCTATGATCACATGTCTTTCAGAACTCTTATGTTTGCCATCAATAAAACCATGGAAATAGAGAACTTGAAGTAATATTCTGTCCTGCTCTTGGATACCCATTTTCTTTTAAGAGTTTATTTAGGTGGAGAGCTTTTGTTTTTTAGTAATCCTTTCATTCATAATGCTAACCCGCCAAACACTCCCCAAAAGCTTATTCACTACTGTTCCAGAGATTCAACAGAATTAGTAAGGTAAAATTGAATCTCAGAGGTAGGAATTCATCTTTTGACTGGAACATATTAACCTTTTGTGTTTCTGATGAGAAAGAATAAAAATATATTAGTAGCCAATTAAAACCTAAAAATACAAGATTAAAGGTTAGTAACTAGTGTTTTCAAAACTAGTCCAAAAGTTAACATACCTAAACAGTGAACTGAAAATAAGGAAAGCATTACAGATTTGCTTTGTATAAACTCTAGCAACCTTCTGCATCTGCAGATTAATGAATGTTTAACCAAGATGAGTTGCAGTAACTATCTTACATAAGTCAAAATGTAAGTCAGATTTCTCCCAAATTAATTCATTACGATCAGTAGCTAATGAATTTGGTATTGAAGGTCCCTTACATTGATAATAAATCCACAGGGAAATATCCAAGTAAAGTCTTGTAAAGGTTTTACTCAAAATGCAAATCAAATGAAAAAGACTAAGCAGGCTAAGAAGACTAAATGCACTGTCAGTTCCTTGAGAGGAAGGGCTAGATATAACAAAAGGAAGAGGAGTCTCTGGGATTGATACATAAAAAACAGAATAGGATAACCTTTATTTATGGCAAGTGGAACAGGAAAGAAAGTGAACAGCTGATCCATTTTGATTACAAGACATGAAGAAGTATCAAATAAGCTGTAAGCCTTGGCTTTAGCAAAGATTAAATGTAAGTAAAAGATCTGTGACGTGGGTCTCAAAGGTCAGAGTTAACACTGGAAATCCAGCAAGATTATGCATTAAGAAGCTCAATAGCTGTGTTTGTTCAGGTTGGCTAACAGAGGTGGAGGTGGAGATTTCCATTTCTTTCTACAGTACTGCTGTCAGGACTAGAAACCAGGACTTCCCTTGAAAATGAGAGTATAACAAACCATTTAGGACAACCATAAGGAATTTCCTGAATAAGCAAAGTAATAAGCAGTTTTGATAGCCTCACTCAAGAAAAGACAGAACAGATTAAATTCACACTGAATGCCTAAGACAAAGGGAAAATATCTTCCCCAGAAATTAAAAACAAAAAAAACCATAAAATTTACATTAATGGTGATGTGACCTTGTCCAATCACACACAGTAGGAAAGCCTGAAAAAAGGTCATTAAGCCTTCTGTTCCTGTCTGTACATCAACCTTACAAGATCATGATTAGATCTTCCTTCAGTGAAAATTGCTTATATATCAATACTGACCAAACCAATTCAGGGTTCAGTGGAAATGATGGTGATGGAAGTCTTTACACTCAAAATCTAGTGATTATTCAGTGGTAAAAAAAGGGAAAAAAAGTGACATCATATTAAATTTAACTTTTGTCAAATATATAATCCAAATATTTTGTTTAAACAAAAATAAACACAACACAGTAAAACATGTTAATGTTTCTCAAAATCAGAGCATGATTTTCCATCCAATTTTGGATTTTACCAATCCAATATTGTTTGAAATTTCATCTTGAGGAATATTTTTAAGTATTTTCTTTCTTTACATTTTTTCCCCTAGGAGCATAGGACTTGAAAGAACCTTATAAGTAGTAGCCACTTTAACATAAGTGAAAAATGCCCGCCAATAAAACTAGAGAGTTTTTTTTTACCATCGCTAAAATGTTTTTTACCATTACTTCAGATTCTGGAAGAATTAGAATATCGTTGTTCTCTTTATTCTAATCGTTCTCTTACTCTTTGGCTAAAGTTTTTTCAATATTTACTTGTATCCAGTTGTTATTGTACCTCCACCATTATTGGAATGAGGGAACAAAAACCCCAACAGGGTTTAATAAAAAAAAAATGTATTCAGTATTTTAAAACACATTTAGAATAAAGGTAAAATATCCTAGAGATGCAGGTCAATTAGGAAGGGTTAAAGAACCATATGAAGTCCTTAAAGAAAATCTTAAGGAAGTGAAGGTGACTCTAATGTTTAACTAAGTGACATTGATTGGTGAAATTTGAGCTACCATCAGCTGCTTTTCACAAGCAAGGTGGTTGGTTTCTTTAATCTCACTTTTTTCTTTATTTTATTAAAGCAAATAATTACAGCTTCCACCATAATGTTCCATATATGCACAAGCAAGTCTCCTAACATTCATGGTTTTCTGCCTAAGAAGCTCAAACAGTAATGAGAGACCCAACAACACAGCTCATCCATTGTAGGAGTCTCAGATGACCATGATGATGGCTGTGGCATTTCTTGGACTGAAATTCATTACACTGTCACAACAGTTCAATAAATCAAAAGAAACACGTATACCCCAAAGGGTAGAGAGGTTCTTTCGAATACTGTTCCAACTATACTCTCTGCATAAGAGCCAAAGGTCAAGTTTTCCTTCCCCTCCCCCAGACTCAAATGGTAAAACTTGTGGTGCCATTTGAAACAAGGAATGAAAAGCTACGAGCTGTGACAATGCAGTGAGACACCACACAAATACTCTTACAGGGCACAGGGAAAAGTACTTTGAGATACTTTTGCTCTGGAAAAGCTGCAGCTGAAAACAGAGGCAACTTTTTGATTCACTATATAAAGCACAAAGCCCACCCGAGTCCCTGGACTTTACAATGGATCCAAGATGCATGGGAGTCCAGGTTTTCAAGTTAGATGTCTTATATCATGCTTCATCTGCAAGGAAACTCAGAGCTGCTAAGATGCCAAAAATGCCAAGTGCATTTAGACCTTTAAAGACTAGGGTATACTTGAACTGAAATTATAGATTCCTCTCTGCATTTCAAATCTCCAGAAGTGCTTTAATCCAAAACATAAATAAAGGAAATTTAACAGACATGAATACACCTTCTGAAGTAGTTGAATGAAGTTTGTAAAATGTAATATATTTTGATCATATTCATTTCCAGGGCTGAAACTTTGAGAGTTTTTTTGACATAAAATCTAAAATATCTAATATCAGTTTAACACACTGGAATATTCCATCAGCTTGACACAGATAAGAACATATAAAATGCAGAGAATACTTGGGATGTTGGGTCATGGAAATTGTAAAAGAATTTGCAGATTCAGCCCAGAAAGAGCTCTCAGAGGCTATAACTGCCTAAGTAGAGCAGTCATCTATATGAATATTCAGACTGAAATTTTTAGGGATCTAGTAGTTCTTGAGATTTAGACAGATTTTTAAGGTAACTAGATGGTTCATTCTTTACAGTTCTATCAAGTATATTTCAGTAAAAATAAGAGATGGTAGAGTTTCCTAACTGTAGACTTGTGTGTCTTATACTGACATAATTTGTCTAGTTCTGTATTAGGAAACAATTGCCCTATCATAAAGCTTAAAAAATAAGAGGAGAAAATAAGCCTGAGGCAAACACCTGCTGCAACAAATTTCAACACAAATGAGCAAATCTTGACAAGGATGTAAGCAACTTAATACAGGATTTTTAATGAGAAATGTCAGTCCAGTTTAATTTTATGTGTTGCTATCAGAACCACCTATATTTAACAGTTCTCCACTCTCTTGTTCAGATACATAGTTTTTTTCCTGAGTTTATCTAGAATGACTCATATAGAAAGCATCATGCATCAATATTCTCAAAGAAAAGGGTTAATGTATGAGGGCAAATGTCTCTGTATTTCCCGAAAATGAAAGATCTAATTTTAACTTGCTCAGTAGTCTCTATTCTCATTTGACCCATACAACTGGTCTGAAATGAATATTACCTTTAAGGGAGGAATTAAAATACTTTTCTCAACTTTCCTACAGGGCATGAAGCAGAAGCTTTTGTGTACAAACCCTTTGTGTTAGACCTGCTGTATAATGGCTAGTACAATTAATTCAAAAAAGAATCCTAAATTTGAGCTGTTTATCTGAACCTTGTGTTTAGGAGGGATGCAGGGCTTTGTGACTGCTGCTGTTTAGCCTAATGAGTTTTCTGTTCCCTTATTTCTTCAGCATGTTAAAGTCTTCCTTGCATGCAAGCAAAGGAAAACAATTAATTCACAAGAGCGTGGCTCCATCACATGTAAGGATTACTTGGGTAGACAAACGTCATCACTCCAAATGTCCCCCCTTCCTTCTTTTTTCCCCTACTTTGTATACTGAGCATGATGTCATATGGTCTGGAATATCTCTGGCCAGTTGGAGTTACCTGTCCTGGCTTTGTCTCATCCCAAACTTCCCTGCATACCCCTGTTCTGCCACCAGTGTGGCACCACAAAAAAGCAGGAAAAAACTTAATTTTTGTAAGCCCTGCTCAGCAATAACTAAAATATCTCTATATTAATAACACCGTGTTCAGCAGAAATGCAAAACCCAGACCCACACCAGCCACTGTGAAGAAAATTAACTTTAGCCCAGCCCAAACCAGCAAGGACACTATAATGAAAAAACTTCTGTACATATCCAATCCTCAGGTACTGGGAGACATTGTTGGACTAGAGAAATGGATTTCACTCCATAGATTTAGCCTGATCTATGTACATATTTGCCACTTGCCAGCTTATTCATGACTAAGTTGTCTGATGTACAGTATTTTTTCTTGTGTGTGTCATTAAAAACTGTGACACTTAAGATAATATTCAGCTCTTTTTTTTTTCTTTTTTTTTGTTAAAGATTAAGGAATTGTATAGGATCTAAACCCTTGCACTATTACTATATCTAACAGTCTTCTCCATATTTTGTTCAAGGCTGAATCTAGAACTGAAATGTGTGATTTAAAAAATAAAACAAACAAACCATAAAAAAATCACTGAAACATACTAACATACTCTGTTTTGAAACTCATAATTAGATGCTTCTGTGCATATTATCTGTTTTTCCATCATTGCTTGCAGTCAAAATTATGTTGATTTTCTCTTTATACATTTGTCTGGAAACTCTAATTATGCTTTACCATATTACCTTTGGGGAAAGCATAAATCATCTGCATCTTATTCTGCATTGGAATTATACTGCTAACTTGGTTATTTAAGAGGACTCAGGACAACTCTTACTTCAGTGCCTCTTAAAACATAACTAAAGTGGAATAAATTTTGAGTTTCTAGGAATTTTTGTGACATCATTCTAAACTGTAATGATGTGATTATTCATCATATGCTAGAGTCATAATTACATTCTAATTATGCAAGGAGAAGTATTTATACTAAAACAGGCAATTAGGTGTAATTACACTAATGATGTAAAAATGCAAGAATTAACTGAAAGTGATTTGAAAAGGAACTAGGGAAATGTGTACAAATAAAACACATTTGATGTTTTAAAAAAAAGTAAACCTCTCAAATGTTTAATGATAAATCTTAATTATGTACTGGGAACATCATGGAAGAAGATGCCCCAAGGTCATTTTTCCCCTCAGAGCTCCTACTAAATGTTGCTATTCTCGATCCCTTAAGGAGAGGGAGAGATTACATTAATTTTTTTCTAGATCTTTTGAGAGATGGGCAGGTGTGGGTCCCTTAAAACTCAGCATATTCTGTGATTCTGTGACTGTCAATTTCAAAACTACAGGTAATAGGTAACAATATAATAACATAAGTCACAAGCAGTAGTGAAATGCAGGCACTGAAGAAACACATCAAAACTCTTTCTGGCTCAGCAGAATGAATAGATTTTCCAGAAATATTGCTTACAAATATTCTTCTCGGGAAACAAAATTTATATTATTATTTTGTGCTTTTTGTCAGCTGTCGGCCCAATGAAATGCTATTAAATATTGTAAAATACTACAAAGAAAAATAACTTCAAGATTTTCCATTTTTACTTAATTCCAGTCACACAATAAGTTTATGAATTTGTGACATGATCATCAATTCAAAAGCTCTTTTAAATCTCAGCATGAATCTTTATCAGTCATTACTCTAGAAAAGGGCAATTACATCTGTCTCTGGAAAGTGTAACACTGAGAGAAATGATCTCTCAGCACAATTTTCAGATCATGACCTGGGCTGTTCTGACACAAAATTGAAAACTTATGCTGCTATTCCAGCCCTGATCTCCTTTGCTGTCTGTTTCTTGAACCTGAGAAACAAAAGGTGCACTGTGGTAGATGGATGGCTGATCTCTCTTCTTCAAAAATACCTTTGTATTTCTTTTGTATGTCTGCACTGCATCATTCTGGTTTACATCTTGTAGCTGTAATAAAATCTTTTTTCCCACTAGGTACTTTGCTAAATCTCGAGGAAGAACAGGGAGGTTGCTGTCAAAACTCTCCTCTACTACTTAAAATACAAGACTTTGTAAAGAGGTGAATAGATATGCACATAATATAATAGGATCTGCTGCAAAAAGCAGCTGAACTCTGGCTCAGCAAGAGTTGTTGAATATTAGAACTCCAGTTGCTTAAGGAAGTTGTGTATTCCTTGCCCATTTGTGAGCCCTTTCTTCTCCACCCACCTCTGAGCATAGTAATAAATTTCAGTGATTTGTGAAAATAGATAAGAAATTACAAAGCAATTAAATTGTCTCTGAAGTTCTTTCAGCTGGGCTGATGCAGGACTCAAAACTCATCTCCCTCCTGAAATACAGGCAGTAAACTTCTCTATAATTATAAGAATATATATTATGTTATGTTATGTTATGTTATGTTATGTTATGTTATGTTATGTTATGTTATGTTATGTTATGTCGTGTTGTGTTATGCTATGCTATGTTATGTTATGCTATGCTATGTTATGTTATGCTGTGTTATGTTATGTTATGTTATGTTATGTTATGTTATGTTATGTTATGTTATATTATATATTACTTATAAGCAATTATTCTCAGGACAAATACCTTGCTGCTGCCCTTAACAATAAAAGAGAAGTGGAAGGCTAAGTGGCAAGAGGCTCAAATCTCTAGGAAGCCAGGTTTCTTTAGTGCCTATAGTGTTGTGACTCATCTTACTGAACTTACTGCTGCCTCTTACCCTTTCCACAGAGTTCCACAGTTTCAGCTGTCAGATATGTAAACCCACATCTTCAGGATAAAGCTTCAATTCCAGGGCAACAATTTTTCTATATGCATAAAAGTGTTGTAGCTAAGTACACAGCTGAAACATTACAGACTGAAGAAATTTGTATAAGAGTGAAAAGTTAAGACAAATAAGGGAATATACATCATGACAGGCAAAATGAATTCCCAAAACATGTAAAAGTTTAAACTGATACTGAGAGGTTTTTTTTCTATATAATGTGGTTCTTTTGTTTGTTTGTTTGTTTGGGTTTTTTTTATTTTATGCTTTAAAAATTGTGATTAGAAAAAAAGATCCTTTTTTACTTCTGCTTTACTGACTACCAGCAGCAAAATTATGTTTCTAAGAAGTCACTCCCTGGGAGAGAAAAGGAGCAAATATTTTCTAATGAGCTCCTCTTATTCAAAACTCTTTAATTCAGGAATAGTACTTGGAAGTAAAAAAGTAAAAAGCAATTTTGATAGCAGAAACTAAAGACAAAGAAAATTACTGCATAAATGCAAGTGGATTTAAATTGGAAATAATGCTTCTTATTTCAAATCTAAAAATGCTCTGCCTCAAAGGTTTTCTTTTTCAAGGTATTATACATCCAGATTAAGGGGAGGAAAAAAATATTTGATGGGAAATCAAGGGCACATGAAAAAAAGGAATCAAAAACGTGCTGTATTTTGCCATAGAAGCTTTTTCTTCATGAAGCCAGCAGTGATGAAACTTGAATTTTTTAAAAATATGGTGATTGAAATATTAGAATTACTGTTACATTTTTGAAACAACAGGATACAGCCAACAAAAGCCAGTAAATATAAGCCAAGAACCTAAAACGATGTATATTTTCCTCTTTAAATGCCATTAACTCCAATTAGAGCAAAAAGGCACTTAAAACAACATTACTTATGCTTTAATTTTTGATTGGCATACATCTCAGCCTTGTTTATATAGATACAAAATTGACACTGGACTAAAGACAATGAGGGATGACACTCCTGGTGTGCAAAGTTAGATAATATTGCAAATAGATCTCAACAGTTTGGGTTAAAGTTGTTTTACTAGTATGTTCCACTAATTTTCTAGTCTTTTCTGAGTCAATGCCCCAAAAAGATTTCATTAGAGGAAGAACAAAGAGAAAGTAGTTGCTTACTTGAGGCTTTGCAGCAGCTAGGT
>JANRGV010000001.1:26302849-26315274 GCA_024734035.1 Alethe castanea
GGTCTAATATATACTGCAGAATTCTTTACTATTTGCAAAGCTGGCAATCTCTCAACTTTAAGGAATTCACTAGTGTGATGTTGGCAGGAGATAAGGTATGGAAACAAAAGGGCATGAACATCTTCATCAGAACATTCAAACAAAAGCTGTTTGGGAGCAGAGTGTGATTCAAGAGCTGATTAGTTACAATGGCTTCCTAGGAGGTTGGATTACTTGGTTTTCTATTTTTTAATGCTTGAGCAGACTATAGATTAGCTACAGTGAATGCCAACTTATAGGCTACTGTAATTTCATGACTTCTGTCAAAACCTAATAAATCAATTTGGGAAAAAGCCCGAGTTGAAATCACATCCATCCCAGGAACATTTTATGTGCAAAAGGAGAAAGAAAAGAAGAACCATTTCTTTCAGAAATTCTCTTTCTAAAGAAAGAGTGACATGCAGAGAGCAGCCAAAGCTATGATTCACAAGCCAAGTTGGAGTTTCGCCTTCTAACCAATAATTTAGAATGCTTTTGTGGAGTGCAGTTAAAGCATAATCTTTCCTCTGCATTTCTTATGGGGTAAGTTATGAGGATTCTTTCAGTCCTCCCTGTGTATGATGCACTTGGTCTAAAGTGGTTTATTTCTTAGTCATGGAGGGACCTCAAAATCTAAATTTGCATCCTGAAGGGTGCTAAGGAGATGAAGAGCTGCAACACAGCATTTTGTCACTTATTTCTTTCTTTTATGAGCTGAGACCAGCTGTTTAAATGTGATTGATATTCTTTTTTTTCACTAGAAACATACCAGCTACAGGGCAGGCCTCTCTTTCAACATCTGTTCAGCATATTACTCATATATTCAGATTTTCCTGCTCACTCAGCATGTTAAAGCTCATTACAATACACTAAATATTCTCCTGGAATGAGCAGGAGGGGTTTACAGGCTTCAAGTCTGCTGGTTCCAGCTACAGATGATCCTAAATCCAAAACAGTTTTGACCACTGTGATTTCATTTGTGGTTTCTCTTATATGTAGTTATTCATTGCAGTCCTAGTATGGAGATAAAATGACAAATAGAAAAGGTCCCTTAAAATCGCACCACAGGACAAATGGCTCAAGCTGAATGAGGTAAAAACTCCATGCAAAACATCATTATTCAGTTGAGATACTCAACATTCAAACTGGCAGAATGATCAATTTTAAACAATCTTTACAGCAGTGTGCGAACATCAATTCAAGGGATTTTTCACAAATTATTAGTTTGGTTTCTTAGAAGGCAAGATTTGTCTCTGTCTAGTCTTTTCTTGCTTCTCCTTCTATATTTTACATAAACTATTGGTCAGCTTTCATCAAATCTTGAAAAAAAAAAGAAGGAATGGTTTGACAAGTAAGTTCTTGTAATGTGGATTGCAAAATCTACTTAGAAGGAATTAGCTGGCCAAGCACCATGGACAGACAGCCATCTAGTTAGCATGAATCACTCAAGATGAAACAAAGTACATAGCATCTCTTTCCTATATATCCAAGCCAGGTATTGCAGAGAAGTTTTGTCATAGTTTTTATGCCCCAGAAGTCTTTCATGTGGAAAGCACACTTGAAATTGGAGGAGTTCTGTTCTCATTTTTTTTAATATACATAGGATGGTTTTATTTTTTCAGTCTCACCTTACTGCTAATATAGATCTGGATTCAAAATTGCCTACTTGCAGGCATAGTCAAAATGAAAGTATATTGAAATATATTAGTTGTACACTATTATTTGTAGAATTTTGTACTGGTGTTGTCTTTGTAGTAGCTGATAAAGGGCTGCTTTGGCTTTGAGTTACAAACAGTATTGGCAGCACAGGGATGTTTTAGTTACAACTGAGCAGCACTGACCGAGCACCAAGACCCTTCTGCTTCTCACCCTACCCCAGCAGTGACTGGGCTGGGGGTACACAAGGGAACACAGCTGTCCCCAGATGACCCAGGGTATATTCTGTACAATATGACTTCATGCTCATATTTGTTTTGATCATATTTTGTTAAGATGTTTGGGGTTTTGTTGTCTATCTTCCCAAATAACAGTTACAAGTGATGGAGCTTTTCTTCCCTGGAGATGGCCAAATGCCTGCCTGCTCATGGGAAATAGTGAATTAATTCCTTGCTTCATTTAGCTTTTCTTGGGTCTGCAGCTTTTGTTTTACCTATTAAACTGTCTGTATCTCACTACATGGGTTTTCACAATTTAACCTTCCCAGACCTCTCTCTACCCTCATGGGGAAGAAGAGTGAGTGAGAGGCTGTGTGGAGCTGAGCTTCCCACATAGGTTAACCACAAGAAGAACATGAGTATTTCTATGGTGATATGGACTATTTTTGTTTTTTATTCTTCTAACTACAGAGAATCATAGCATTAGTCACGTAATATTTTAAACTTATTTTTCTTTTGGTTTTCTTCTTAAGGTGAGTGTGTGTTTGTTTTGTTTCCAGGCTTTTTAATAATCAAAAATTAGAATCCATGCCATGTTTCCTCTGGTGAGATACAGTGCAATACACTATAAAAAGAAAAAGGAATAGTTATGTACAATCTAAATGTTAAGTCTGAAGCATACCTTGAACCTTAACACTTTTAAATATAATTTACACGTAAGTTCGCTATCTTCATTCTGCTACAGTTTGTACTGATACTGTTAGAAAAGAAACACTGTCCTTTCAAACTTCCTAGAAATTTATATTATCATATCTACCTGGCATCTCTTTCTCTCCATTATTATTTTGGGCCATTTTTTATTGTCTATAATCATGTTTTTCTCTTGATCAAATCCATCAGTATCTAATAATAGAGGTAATTAAAAGAGAGGGTCTATGAAGTACAATATTTTCTTCTTGTTTTTGTCCTGATTTCTATAATTGATTCTTTTTAGATATCAATTTTGCTTCATAAACTATATTATTTTGAAAACAAAACAAAAAAAATGTGTTATAAAGCCTACATTGAATATAATAAAAACAAGCTTTAAGTATCCATTGTGAAATCCATCAGCACATGAAAGTTATGTGAGCTGCTGAATAACTGCAGTGCCAAGCACTTGTCCTCCATTACTATTACAAGGAGGTCTGTGTGTTCAAAAACATTAGCAGAAAGTGCTAAACTTGACATATATTACTGAAATTAATTCCTGCTACATAACCTTTAAATATCAGCCTCCCAGAATACAGTCTGAAATTAAAAAAAAAGTAGTTCTCCTCTGGTTTTCAGGTGATAAATATGCAATTTTACTAGAAACAATGACAAAAAGACACAAACTTGGGAAATCTTTCAATAGCATACATGACAGTAGGATTAAATAGATATGCTGGAATCTATGTACAGTGATTTTTCTTTTATTCTAAGATCCTGAGTGACATACTGTAAATGGGGATCTGTGAAAATCACAGAATAGCAGGAAGCTAAAATGGATTTTTTTTTAAATCAGCTCAAATAATTTCTCCACTAAGATATAGACCCAATTAATTAAAATACATGTATTAAAATACAGGTATTAAAATCATACAGGCCAAGAATATTAGTTGTGGTCAAATGATTTTCTCATCAGTATTAGACTATACATGCAAAGGTTTTGGCCATTGTGTTCTCAGCTGGCAGACACCAATAACATCTGGGCCATTAACATCAGAATTAATAATCTAGAGAATTGTTCCTTCTATCACTTCCAGTAAATACTGGACTCCAATTAGGACTCCTCCAAGCCCACCTGCAAAAATTTTTAATGTGATTCAAATATTCAAATGTCACAGATTGTGAAAGGTTATATGAACAGAAATTCAGTAGTGTCTTTGATTCTTTTTCTAGAAAGACAAAAAGGTGATTTGCCCAGAGTTAAAAACATGGGGGAGGAGGTGGGGGGAGGGGAATAAAATATAGGGAAGAGAAAGTGCAAAACAGGCAAAAATGTTTGAATACTTGATAGGTATCAAATATTTTCACTTTGCTGTGCCTTTCACCAACCATTTGAAACCTCCAGTTTTTATAAGCTGAAGTCTCACTTTTGTGCAAGTACCAGGATAGGAAATTGAAGGCTTCCTGTGTTCTTCCCCATTTAGTCCCATCCTAGCAAGCAGCATAATATAATCTTTTTTATTAAACCTGTACTTGATTTCCTTAATCAGCTTTTCCTTTTGTTCTAAATGGAAGAAAAGATGGGTGAAAGCCCTCCATTATAGTGGTAATTAACTTTTAATGGCTTTTGTTGTTGAATTCCCAGCAGCTGAGGAGAGCATTAGTGTTGTTACAGAATATCAATTAGAATTTTGGACTGTAGAGAGTACATAGCAAAAATTGTACTTTCTCTATAAGGGCACATGTATGTCAGGTAGGATGTTACCACTTCATTATGAGATGCCTGTTGAGCAGGAATAGAATTACTAGTGTCCCTTGAAATGAAGCCCACATCTTAACAAACCAACACCTGAAAATGTCAGGAACAGGCAGCTTAAAATTTAAACTGTTAACTTCAAATGCATTAGTTATTTTGGGGTTTGTTATCATTTCTATTTCTTGAATAATAATAATAATAATTTATATTTTTTGAATTTTGAATTATTATAAATAACACTACAATTAGGTGCAAAAAAGTGGCTCAAACTTTCCAAATATCTCTCATTATGTATCAGAATTCAGAAATATTTTAGTTCTTCAGTGCAGCCATTCTTGAGATACAGCTGAATTATGTAATATAAAAGAAGATACACTTTCTACTACAAATAATATACCAGAAGGAATTGCCACATGGACTCTGAGAATTAAAAACCCCCTATTTTTAATGGTTTCTTCTTCAGTGTGAAATTCTTCTCTCCTGAAGCACATGGCTTTGCACCCTCTATGAAACCTGCAGTTCCTTAATGCCTCTAAACACTAATAGATGATGTCCATGTAAATATGATAGTTGGATTTGGAAATTCATGGTGAATAAATTTATCCTTCATGGTCAAGAAAAGATTCCCATGCTAAAATTTTCAGCATAGTTTTTTTTTTTTTTTTTGTAAATTAATTATTCTTTACCTTGCAGATTTATGGAATGTAATAGAATGAGGAGTTTAAATGAATTCAGGTCTCATTTGCTAGAAACTAGAATATTTTTCAAGTGTTGCTCAAATCAAGGTGTTTCAGCATAATGAGAAAAAAAGAGAAAGACATAAACAATTAATATAATTAACAAAACATGATAAATCTAAATAATTACAGTGAAAGCAGACTTCAAGACATAATTGTAGAGGCATTAAAAAATCAAGAGTTATCTTACCTACGGCAACAAGCAACCAACCAAAGCAACTGAAACATTTTAGTTATTCCTGACATTTTTAGATTAATGCCTTTTTGGCTGAAGGTTTCTGTATTTTGCTTCCATTTCAAAACAAATATGTTTTAAAACAAGACAGAGAGAGATGCCTTTTTAAAAGGCTGCCAAAAAAACACAAGGCACACAATGTTCAAAATTTGTGTTTCTGGAGGATATAGCAAAATATCTCCTGAATTCTTGGAACACAACATGGACTGTTCTGTAAAGAATAGGATGTGATAAGTTTTAGAAATCTGAATATAAATAAATAGATTTGTTCATATAAAAACCTGAGGTTACAGTGATGAAAAGCATTCAGTTAATCTGTTGTGATGAGAGTGTTTTGTTGAATAACTACTGCTGCAAGTGAATCTTTCAAAGTTTTTAAATTATAACATTATAACCACAGCTAACCAATGCTAGTCATGGAGTAAAGGATTTGGAAAAAGAAGAGCTAATTCGTATTTTCTCCTTCAGTGTAGAAGCACTAAGACTCATGTATATCCCAGCAGTATAGGAGATATGGAATTAGCAGATTTGAAGTTGTCAACAAATACTTAATGTGGTGAGTTTGGCAATTCAGATGCATTTAATGAAATCCTTTGCTTCACTTCAAGCCTTAAAGAACAAATTGTGGCCTTTTTCATTCCCTTTATACAATCAAAGTCTTAGAAAAGAATTCGCAGATCATCAAGTCCAACCATTAACATTAAACTCCTAAATCCACCCCTAAAAATGGACTTAAATGCCATATCTACATGTCTCTTAAATACTTCCATATGTGACACAACCATATCAGTGGCAGCCTTTTTCAATGCTTTACAACACTTTCCATGAAGAAATTTACCCTAATAAACTGTCCAAACCTTCTCTGGCTCATCGTGAGGTCATTTCCTCTTGTCCAGTTGTTTATTACTTGGGAGAAGAGGCCAATCCCCACCTGGCTACAACCTCCTTTCAGGCAATTGTAGAGAGTGATAAGATCTCCTCCAAGCCTCCTCTTCTAATTATGACAAGGAAAGAACAGGTTAGATATAGATTTCACCTGCTTGGCACCCTTGAGATAATGAATTTTCTTGGACGTTGGCAACTTTGCTTGCATCTCTTTCATATTACTATGTTCAAATAGTGCTGTTCATTAGGTGGTATGAGGAACATGAAATTACCCCATTTTATATTTTATTTCATAAGGTTTTCTGTACAGAAGGCCTTTGAACTGAATATCTTGATGGGTCATTGAAATTTTCTAGGTCTTTTATAATTTAGTTCTTTTTCTGGTGTGTTTTTTGTTTTGTTTTGTTTTGTTTTGTTTTGTTTTGTTTTTTGGAAGGATAATCCACAATGGAGCAGCTTAACAAATTATGACATTGATAATAATTATTATGCAGCAGAGAATCCTTTTTGGTTCTAATGTAGATTTTCCTTCTTGGGGTCAAGACCCTAAGACCCTGAAATTCTTTTCAAATATTTGTAAAATGGATGTAACTGTATTTATTGCTGACACCAATTTACATGTTTGAAATTTCTTCCAAAGAAAGATGACCCTTTCTTCAAGATGAAAATATTGATTGGAAAACCCCCAAAGGAACAGCTTTCTCAGAGAGTTGTTAAAGTATCTATACTTTCAGATATTCAAAATAAAACTAGACACAGACCTGAGCAAGCTGCTCTGGCTGACCCACCTCTGATCAGAGGGTTTGAGCTAGACATGCCTTCTAAACTCAATTATTATGAAATTCTCTGAAACGTAAACTTCAAGTTCTTATAAGAATAAAGTGATGTCTAAAAAGCTAGTGGTTTTGAAATAGAAAGCAAGAAAAGCTTCTGAAACAGTCTCAGTTAAAATAAAATATTTTCATTATCAGAAAACAGTTCACAAGGAGAGAAACTTTCCCTTACTGGCAACATTTCTTGAGCTTTTAACATTTTTTGCTTTTCCTAATTAATCTTGGCCTCAAGGCCATAGGCATTCACTTACAGTGACAGCAAGAAATATAGTGTGGTTATGTATTTCATGTTCAGTTCCTTTCCTCTGTTTCTCCAATTAAGTCTTCAAATAATTACCATATATGACTGCACTTTAAACACTTTTCGTAGCTGAGGATATACAGTGTCCTGAAAACTTAATTGGATATGAAAACAAATTGCATAAAAAGTTGCAGGGGTCAGAGGACTTTGCATGGTCTGCAACTTAATGGGAACACACAGGAGGTCTAACCATATTTTATAATAATTCATCTTGAAGCTAACTGGAATATGATAGAAAATTTTAGCAGCAAGTACAACTAAAACATAATTTATTTTCCATTTAATTTTAAAGGAAGCTGTCTACCTGTCATAGAAGCTGAACTAGATCAATTTCTATCCTTAGAGATGTGCACGTTCTCTTTTAATTTCAGCAAAGCACCTGTTTCTGATTGGTGTATTAACACATAAAATTAGAAATGACAGTATGTAGAAACAGAGCTTGTGAGGAAAGATAAAATCTCTTAAAAAGAAAATTTAAAAACCAAAACAAAACAACAGAGGAGCAGAGATCATAAACTGCCAGACAGTGCAAATAAATAAATGCATTCATTTGTAGATATTCAAGATCAAATATTACACAATTAGCCAGAGATACACCAAGCTTTAAAGAGCCAGTACCATGCACCATACAAAGATAGAAGGAAGGAAATATGTATTTGAACATCACCAACATACAATAACAAAACCAGAGTTCTGGGTCTTGGTGGGCTTAGTACAGCTGGATGTTCAATATAGAATTTAGCTGTATTAGAATATAAGACCGTTATAAATTCTAGGTACATTCTTAATTTCACTGTATTATAAGGTATTTGCAATAAAAGCCATTCACTACTGTCTTTACTTGCTTTTTGGTTTTGGTCTCTTCTGTAAGTGTTATACATATATTGCCAAGTGTGATGCACTGAGAGGTATTTTTTCATATTAAGTGGGAAACAGAGAAAAAATAATTTTAATGGAAAGGAAAGGGTGAAAACAATGGTAGATATCATTGTGTCTGTCTTATCTACTCTTTGATGATACTGTGTACAAGAGCAGCTCATTCTGAAAGTAGCTTTTGATAGCATCCTTGATTTTTAATAACAAAAATCTATATTATTAAAAGTCAGGGTTATTTCAGCAGATTATGTGAAAAACCATAATCCCTACAGTTCTTTCTTTCCATAAATTTGCCTTATTTATCAATACCAGGTAAATGAACTGTGGTTCTTTGAACAAGTGATGTTCAGTTTTGCCTGAAGGAATGAATGGATCCTCCCAAACTTTACTGCTTTAGTCAATGCAATGAGGAATACTCCAGCTCCAACTTTGGAAAACTTCTGTCTTAATCCAAATTCAAATTAATTAGAATAATGTGATTAAGTATCACTGGAAGTTTTTCAGTTTTCATTCTCAGCTACCTTTATTTCAACAGGACATGGGACACACAATCTTTAGTAAAAGCTTGTCCTGTTTTTTTTTAACTGCAGTGTTTGCAAAGGAATAAAATTTTCCATCAGGATCTATTTTCAAAACAAACTCCTCCACTGACTCTTCATTCATGTGAAGTTACGAAACTCACAGTGCCTTCTATCTACTTATCTTAGTTAATATTATTCCTTCTCTATTTATATATGTGCACCCTGCCAATTAAAAGAGCATACTTTCCTTCTGTTTATATCACTGCCCTTAATTAGAGGTTTAGATGTTTTCAAGAGAGATCTGACAAATGCCCATCTGTTTAGGCAGAGGTTTATTTAACATGGCATATGTACGATCTGGATAACTACAGTCATACAATTACCAAACAGCATTTGCCTTAGACAAATAGCTTTTATGTCCTTAAGTGACTTCAGATGACTGGATTCCTTTTAGGTAGTCTTTTATTTACTTCAGATCAGGAAAATCCAACAATTTGTTCATAACTGCTATAATATATGTTCATGCCTGTTAGCTATCTAATTGCCAATCTGCTTGCTAATTTAGGTAATTATGATTAGGATTACACTGTAAGAATTTTACTTCTAAAAAAAATTACTCTATGAAAAAGAAAAGCCTTTTTCACTCTTTATTTCACTTACCAATATGAGGAGCAGCAGTTATATAATTTTATTATTTTACATATATGTTGTTTTTGTGACAAGCTTTTGGTAATGTGCTTCCAATAACTGGGATACACAGAAATTGTATATCATCTGTGATTCATACACTGCCTTTGAGTTAAAGTTCACATTCTAGAAAAAATCACTATACTAAGGAAAAAAAAAAAGGGAGGGATAAGAATGAGAACAGTTATTAATTTTTTAAGTGGTGTACACCAGCTGAGATACTGTGTACATAATACAGTGACAGAGAAAATAGAAGCAAGAAGGTAGATGAAGCCAGGCTAATTTCTTTGTTCCATTTTTTAGAATTTTTTCTGCCTTAAGAAAATCCAAGCCATAACACGGGAACATACTTTCCAAGGTTTTTTTTTAATAAATGAGCTCCTAAGAAGTTAATAGTTATGCTAAAAAATGTTCATATATGAAAGGATGCTATCTAAAAGCAGACCTTTAAGTATTTCTATGCATTGACTATCAGCATAATTCAGTGTCTTCATTTTTTTTCATTTTTGTTAATGTGGATGTTGATCTACCACATTCTTATTAAAATACATTTATTTAAAACTGAAATACTATCATACATTAAGCATGTCAAGATATGAAAGGGAAAAGTGGACAAATAGACTTAGGTGTAAGTGACAACATAATCTTCATAAATGGATAACTCAAGTCTTTGAATTTTGCATAGATTTGACCATCAAAGCTGAATGTCTGAAATCATGTGTGCATTTTTGTTAATGCAAACAAACTCCTTCTGTCTTTGGAAAACAATTCTATACGGGCAAAATTGTGTAAACACAGATTTCTGCTTCTCCAGATTTTGGTTTAATTAACTTTTCATCTTGCTCTTCACTGTTAATTACCCTCAGCTCCCTTTATGAAAATAAGGGACCTCTGGAAAATAGTTCAAGATCATAGCAACAGTTATGATTGTGTTTGTGGTTTAAGAATTATCTAACAACAGCAACAACAAAAATATGCATTTATGCATTTATGTGCATTATACAAATTTCTCAATTTTCTGGTATCTTTGCAATTATGTTTGTTTTGTTACCTCTAATTGTTATCACAGTTTTCCTCCCATATATATGTCTGTAATTCAAGGGACTCCTGCTAAGTTTTGAAGAATTATTTTGTGCTATAAGTGGATGTATGACAACATAGAGACATCTAAGATTCCAGTATACTGAAGAGCAGTACTTCATTCTAGTTCACCACATGGTCCAAAAGCCAACTGTACTAATAAGAATGAGGGAGACATCATGATTCCAGGATACATAGTCTGGACTACAAGAAACTAGTGCTTCCCAAAGATGTGCACATCAAAACAAAACTGTGGTCAGCAGGGTTGACTCATGACACATGTCAAAGAGTTATTTGCTAAAGGAGCAGAAGAACGGCCCACTGATGATCAGAGACAAGTCATAAAATTATATCAAATGTGAATTACAAATTGTTTTCAGCCTCTGCAAAATAATTTCTCTACAGAGGTAATTTTGAATTTTGAGAACCTCTTAAACCATGATTAAAACTACAGCTCACTTGCTTTAATAGGAACAAATTTAAAGTGTCCTGTCTGGTCATGCATTTTTAATTTTCTTTTTCCTGAAATGTTGACCTACTGAAGCAGAGAAGACTTCACCCAGAATCTGCATTCCTCAATGAAGTTAGAGCAAGAAAATTCTCAAGTTCCCAGGCTCCAGTTAGGAAGCTCACTTCTTTTCACTGTAGATTGCAATGCTTAATGCATCTCCATCAGGAAGATCACTAACTCCTAATATTGTCAAACACCGTCTAAATCTTCCAGCCAAAAGGAATAACTGTGGGAATAGAAGGGCAACTGTAGCACTACAATAAGAGACAGTAATAAAATTTAATCCTGTATCAAAAGATGTAGGAAGGTAAGGCACACCAAAATATTCACAACAAACCCTATGTGAATAATATTTTTGCTGTAAAATAAGAGTTTATATACTGCATTCAAATGCTATGAATATTGTCTATGAAAGCACAGATAGAATTAGTACTTCAGAAGGACTCTCAGCATATAATGACACTGCAGGCCTCATTATGGGAAGCTTAAAATGAGTGTTCCCCATAAAATGTACAGCAGTCTGCAGAGTGTAAACATGGCTTTGGACTGTTAATACACTCAGGTAATATAGCACACATGAGTTGAAGTGTCCCTCTTGTCTCTGTAGATACCATTTTCCTCTTCACAAAGATGTTCACTTGCTGAAATATCCATGTTTTCCTATTATCAAACGCATTACTCTCATATGACAAATAAATGTACTGCTCAGGTTGATGCATAAAAACTTTGTTAAGAGAGAACTTCACTATTACCCTGCTGTTGCTTTGCACTTCTGTTGCTTGGCTACTTTTCAGAATGATTCTACTATGAAGAAGCTACATCTTCCTTCCTGCTGCAGAGGTAGTTCCCCACTGCTCCCTCTATATTTCTCCCCTCCGGAAGATAGTGATTGCATTTTCTTTCAATTACCTCAGTACCAGCCTAAGAGGACATCACTATTTCATCTCCCTTGGAACAAGTTACAATGAAAAGCAGAAAAAAGAAACTTACACTGACAAGAAGACCAGGTGTTTCTGTCAAGCTTCTTCTGTGAAACATTTCCACTTTCAACAAAGCAAAAACCTCCTCATTTAAACATACTTATTTTTCCTTATTTGTTTTTAGAATGAGTGGAGATAAGGAATTGGTTTGAAATCTGTCTTGTTATGAAATAACTTTTAGATTATTAAAACAGACACCAAAAGAAGAGAAAAAGGGGATACTGTGAAGAAAGAACAGAAGCAGGGAGACCAAACACAGGTGTATCTTATACATCTTTTCTATTTGAAATGTTTATATTAACTCTAATATAGTGTATATGTACTCCAGTATAGTGTATAAATATACATATATATATATCTATCTAAACTCATCTATATAAAAAATATATATATAATATGTATATTATATATATATATATATATACACATATAGCTTCTTAT
>JANRGV010000001.1:26336841-26349052 GCA_024734035.1 Alethe castanea
TCTATACATAAATATTCTACAAATATTCATCTTTAAGAACAATGACATTATCTTTCAAATGTATAAGAAATGAAAAAGGTAGGCACGCATAGGTTTAATTTGTCCTAGTGGCTTGTAGTTCATATGCACAGCTTGGTTTACAGCCAGATATAAAATTCAAACTCATCTGTGAGGTTTCAGAACTGATATCTAAACATGTCAAAAAGTCTTGAGAAATCACTTTCCCCATGTAAGCATTACAGGTGCTGTATGCTTCTAAATATGGTTTACATTATATAGTACAATGGACGTTCAGCCAATTTTCGCAAAGAATAAACAAAGACTTTACTACTAATTACCATTTCTAATGGCGTAAAACACTGCAGCAGGTGTCTGTTTTTATATCACTTTGCTAGATGACTGTGTGATCTATGGTTTGGTCCCACACTTTGAATATAAAGCAAACTATATGTTCCCCTTTCCTATTCAGGAAAAACAGCATGATTAGTCTTTTGTCTTGCTTTTTCACAGTGGAACTTTGCTATATCTGCACTTTCATTTCACAGTTGCTGCACATTGACCCTAGTCTGGAATCCTTATCCACCGAAAGGGCTCCTGTCACTGTTCTCAGGAAAAAGTGTTGCAGTTCACAAGCAGATTGACAGCAACTTTAGGACAGAGTCAGGTTTAATTTTGCACACTGATGCAAACCCAGATAGAGACATTCATAACTTACTGCAGTAAACTGTAGAGGATACAGCAAAAAAAGGCAAACATCTGGAAAAAATAAAATTTACTCAGAGATGACATGACTACTGTGAACATGTGCTCAGATGTAAACTTCTATAGCTATATGATGCATTGGTCTTTTTGCAAGAACCACACAGTATAAACTTGCTCACTCTGCCACAACATGCCTGTGTCCATTCATGTTTATGTACATAAATGTCGCTGGTATAGCAGCAGAAATAGCCATATTAAAAGAACACATCCTGAGCAGTAAGCTATTTTCTTCTAAAATAAGCAATGAATCATTGGGTTTTTAAAACATCTTTTGTGTTTTCTTTTATAGATGATTCCCAAAACATATTTTATTACAGTCTTGAAATATACAACTTATAGTTCAGTGCAGGTTAGCAGATTAGACTAGAAGTCATTCTTGGTTTTCTAGCCAAGCTTTCAGAATGAATACTTTAATTTCAACAGTTTCTTAGAGGGAAAAGAAATAATTTGGGGTGCCCCAAGATAAGCCTGCTCCAAGACAAAATCATGATTGTATTCAAAAAGTGTTTGCAAATACTTTGTTGCAACATTCAACCAAGTTCTAATCATATCACTTCACTGTTTAGACTGCAACATGAGTTGGAAAATTAAGCTAATTTTTACTTTATTCAAATCAGATATAGTTACTGGGAAAAGCTACTAGAACTAAAGAATTTGTGTAATACCCAGAAACATCTGAAAAAAAGTTCATATTTATCTGAAAAGCCTCAGTTCATTAACATTCATACTAATTACAGTTGAAAGGGCTTACCAGAAAGAGCTAACAAGACATCATTGCACTTATACCCACAGAAAGACTGGACAGTGACTAGAATCTTCATGTACAAAAAAACCAGATTTTTTCTTTGGCCATACCTTTTGCCATTTTTTAACTCATTAATGACTTAATAGCATCATATGCATATCGTATACATGCTCTTTCTATCCAGTCTGAAAAGAGAAAAAAGAAATATGCTTTGCTTTGCTCCTCTCATTTTTTCACCATCCTCTCACTAACCATCCAACAATGTACACTGGGGGAGTGTTAATATGAAAAGTATGCAGTGGTTCTATGATTACATTAAACATGTTTGCATTTAATTTCTTTCCCTGTACAGAAAAGAGGTGATTTTTTCAGTGTTATAGCTAGTGAGAGCTCAGTGTCTTACAATAATTTTTATTAGTTGTTTCCAAGTTGTTTATCCCAGGAATTTGTAGGAGTATAAGTTACCACATTTTCGACTGCATTTCAACTGTATGAGTAGATGTCATTTTGTTATGCACAGGGGTTTTGCTTATGGTCCTTCTGTGTGTTGGAGGCTGTCTGAAAAGTCAAATGTTTTTTGTCTTCCAGAAATTCTGCAGTATTATTGTTTTTACAGTTTTAAGACACTGTTTTATTCGGGTTCTGCAAAGACTAAGACCAAGAGTTTTGAGAAAAATCACATAATAACAAAATTAAATAATAAGTCAAAGATTTGTTATGATTGAAATAGATAGTGCCAATGTATTTTAATATGATATTGTTGCTTGGAGATAGGTTTTAATTACAATATTGCACCAACATACCTTACTGCATCTCTTTGATTTCTGTAATCATGAAATGTAGTTATCAGCTCATAAGAATTAAATTCTGATCAACAGTTTTGGCATTGTTTGTTACATTGTGCAGCCTTACAGCCTCACTTGCCAGGCACTCAGACACTTTGGAGATAACAGAGAGCACGTGGCTGCTTCACCACTCTGGAATAGGAATCAGATTATGCCTCCTCAGAATCAACAAAAGACAAGTTTGCAGACAAGGTGACCAAGGAGAAAACTCTCTAACCAAGACTTTAAAAATTATTTTTAATTTTTTTTTTGCCTCCTCTGTTCTAATTCTGCATAACACTGTTCCTGAGAGGTCCATGAGTATTGTGTGAATAGATGTACTTTTGAGCTTTACTCTGCCGAAATTATTGTTGTTCTGAAAGGTCCCTCAAGATTGCATTGTGTTGTTTCTTTAACTCTCCTTTGCTGTGTTATTAAATTGCTAAGACAATGCCTAAGCATGATTACTAGCATTGTCTAAAATGGGCAAGTCACATTTAAGAAAGCAGAGGTATAAATGGCAACATAAGGAAAAGAGAACAGAATAGCTCTTCTAACTACCTCAAATAGACCAGGAAAGAAATGTCCTGTCTTCAGAATCTCTTTCAAGGTAAAGGGAATTCTGTTCAGTTCAGGGACTCTGCAGCATTCCCCCTTTGTCCTGTGCAACAATAAGCCTGTGCAACAATAAGCCAGTCCAACAGAGATGGAAGGAATCACAATGACAAGTAAATAGGGGAAATATTGCTGAAATAGAAAAATTCAATGCAAGACTTAAAGTATGTAAAGATAAGATAGAGGAGGAAACAACTGTTTGTACATTACGCCATTTGTCTTCCACTGTTTGCTGCTTTTTTTTCCTTTCCTTTTACTTGCAGCTGTGTCTGTTTTCCTATTTTTACTCAAGCCTTTCAGTCAATCTTAGCAGAGTCTCAAACAGATGTGCAGAGCTATAATATGATAGTAAAACTTTACAAGCATGATTCATTTTTGGTTTGCAATTTTTAGATGGAGAAATGTCTTGTGTATTTACAGAAAATATGGCACACATCTTGTCAAGAAGTATAAAAATGCATTTTGTTTTGCTTGAAAAAGGATTATGCATAGACTTCACAATTTGCCCATCTCAGTTCACAACAGCTACAATATTTAAGGTCATTCATATGGAATATCTTTCAATGAGACAATGAGATAAAGAAAGATATTATTATGTCAAAATCTGCTGTTGGTTATTCCTCTTCAACAGTATTTTCTCCTGATACTTATTTGGAAGAGAAATTGAAAGTGAAATTGATGCCCTTACAATTGAAACTCTTAGAGCTGGCTGAATAGCAGAAATCTCATTTGTGAATAAAAGGGCTGAGTTTGATTTCCTGTGACTGCTGTGGTCATGCCCTGAATGATTTCAAAGACTGGACATGTACATACAACACACTAGTGGAAATGTTCATGGATCCCAAAGCCTTCACTGGCGCCACTGGAAAAACAGAAGGGCTGTGCTGGGTGAGGTCAAGGTCAGGCTATCCCAATACCCTTTATTTAACCAAAAGAAACAGCAAGCTTGCATCTGGGGAAAAATAAAAATGAACCAAACCTATATGAAGCTTTTGTCTACTACTCTTCGAATCCTATTTTGGGGTTAGATATTTTGTGAATTGTTTGTTTCTTCTACGCATCTCAACACCCTGAAGGATTCAAGGACCTTATCTCTACATGAACTTTCACTGATCAGCTATGAAGGTAAAAGCTCCCCATTCTTCTTGATTTTTTTAGAATCTGTTTCCTACTGACTTTGTTTGATGGTCTTTCAGTAGAAGACTGAAGACAACAACCAAATGTGACTATTTTCTCTAATTTTACAGTTATTAGTTAAATAATAAGAAACAGAAGAAAAGCTTTGTGACCCAGTTGGATAATTAAAAACCACAAATAAACAGTGGAATATTTTGCTGAAGAGATCTAAGTGTCTCCAAATAATGTACTTAATCTCTTGTAGATGGACTTGTAAATTATTATTTTTGAAGAAGAATATAACTGCTTCATACATTGTGGAAGAAGGTAGTTACGCTGTGGTAAACGTCTGAGATGAATATTTCAAATGGTTCAGATCAGCAACAAAATTATAATGAACCCTCACATGACCCTCATGCCAGCCTCAGTATGGAGATCAGTTAAAAAAGTGAAAGAAATAGAAAGGGGATTTAATCACATCCCCTCTTTTTCCTCAGTCTTATTGTTGCATGAGTCTATCAACAGCTGTTGTCAATTAAAGTAGTCCTGTAAAAACATCTAGAATTTTTAAAATGCTAAGCTTAAAATAAAGATGAAATAACAAGAAAATATAACCAGTTAGAAATTATGATAGTGTTTTATCTCAAGTATTTTCTTCAAAATTAAAATAATTTAAAGAGAATAATTTTTCAGGAAGTTCTAAAGTTAACCAGACTCAGACCACACAGATATTTCTGAAGAGTTTAAACCAAATCTCATAGCACTAAAAAAATAATGGAAATTTACACATATTTAAAAAGAAAAAAATTGTATTTCTTGTGGTTTTTTTGGAAAAAAAATCCAAACTTAGTACATTGAACATAGGAAGACTTATAATAATTGCTATAGTACACAGATAAGATAAAAACAATCCTTCATTCGATGTCAGAGTGGATATGTGGATCTCTAGATGGAGTGTTCTCAGAAAATACAGAAGCAGTATAATTCTAGAAGTCAGCACAATGAGTGTGTCAGTAAGGATAACAAACTGTCTTATCTGTTTTGGAGAATAGCAATATCTTGTATTCATATTTTTTAAAAATAATGAAATTATTATTTTAACCAGTAATTAATAAGCAAGAGTTTGTATCTGTGAATGTGCAAATAATAAAGTAAGCCATCAGTAAAAATTTGAATGAAAAATATAACTCTCAAATTATGTTGTGAAACAATACCTGTCCATTGCTATTTGAATAGCAGATCACAATGTAAATAATAAATGAAAAACAGTTAATTAAATGCAATTTTTGAGAATTGATGTGTTTGACTAATCCTTTGTCATGTCACAGATTGTTCAAATGTTTCTCTCTTCAAGAAATAATGGTGTATAATTTTGGTGTCATTTGAGGAGGAAGGAGTGACTCTTCCTAAAAACTGAGAAGGATGATCCTTTGATCTCTTGTTACCTCCTCATTTTCATCTTGCCTTGCCAGCAAAATGCCAGCTGCAAAACCTATTTTGCATCTAGTTGTGATTTCAGAATTAAATGCAATGCAATTAGTTCCTTTTATATGTTTGGTAATCTTGTTAAGATAACTCATTAGGTATCTTGGCAATTGGAAATTACTAGGTTTCAGAACATGTGCATTTCCCTAGTGAATACCAATTATTCCTAAATGAGGCAATTGTTCTTTAAAGGAAAGGGAAAAGTGAGTCTCAAAGTTTTCTGAGTTTATATATTGTTCTGACTTTTAAAAAATTTGATCTAGATTTTAGAGCATTCTACATAAAATTCTGGGTATGTATAAATACTGTAATCCTATTTTCCCATTTTTTTAATCTAATCATGACAGAAGTGTGGAAAAAAGGTATAAATTGTTCATGTGAAACATATTCTTATCATTGAAACATGCAATAACCGATTAGATAACTAATGTAGGTAGGACTTTTAAAATTCTACTTTTTTTAAAAGAGGAATATACCATTATATTCATTAATTTATAATTTATATAGTTGCAGGAAAAGGCTATAATGATAACCAGTTCACAGGAAGAAGCTACAGCTGCAAAAAATAGACTATATTTTTAATATTATTAAAATTTTTAAACTAATATTTTGACTATTTTTAAACCAATATTTTAACTGATATTTTTAATATTATCTAGCTAATATTTTAAAATTCAACTTATTAAGTTCCAAAGTCTTAGGCAACATCAATGCATTGTCCCCACAGAGTCAATTTCCAAACCCTTTCTCACAGCCATGAAGCCAGAAACAAACTGGAATTCTGACAACTGCTCCAAATATTCAAGGACTATGCTGAGTACTGTATTCTTCATATGCATCTGTCCAGGCCTCTTTCCTCACTTAGAAAAGAAGCATGTTGAAAATAATTTAGCAGAATCCAAATCTTCAGTAAATATGACAAAAAAAAAGTAGGAAATTTGAGACTCTAAAAAATATTTTTAATTTCAGGGTTAATAGAAAACCAATAAAATTCACCAAAAAAACATATGAAGCTGTATTTTTGTATTTTGAAATATTTTATTTTGCTATTTTTAAGCATCCTTTTATGAAATAATGAAATAAAATTGTAAAGACAGTGATCAAGGAGCAAGGCAGTTTTCGGGAATATAAAATTAAGTCACACCAGACCATATATCAATTTTCCTTTCAAAGGAAAATAATTCTGATTCCATAAAGCCTGTGTTATGAGTGATAACAGAACTCAATCTGAAAGTTATCATTACAGAAAATAGAAAGATATTTTAAGAATACTACTTTCAGAAATGTGAAAAATATTTTTGGATACCTGTGTGAAACATGACCAATAATCTTTCAACATTACTACAATGTAAGATCAGGGAAAAAAAAATCATAATCATAAATGTGATTACTAGGAAGATGTGAAGACAAAAATGCTTTAATATTTAACACTCATATAAACACAGCATATATCACAACCATTGAAACAGGAAGGTTTGTTAAGAGATGCAGGGGGTTTTAATTGCATATAGCAATCCATCAGGAAAAAAATATTGTAGTGTTGGGGAAATACACTGCCATCCTATTTTCCCACTTTTGACCTGCTACACCATTTTCTTCCCAAGCCTCACCTCATTTAGCTTTATTTGCTCCTTCCCGTTCTGAGGTTACTGCCATAGCCACACGGTATCAATACAACCATCAGTATCCAAACCTGAGGCGTCTACAACGTCTCTGGGCAACCTGTTCCTGTTCCATCCTCATCATAAAACAATTCTTACCTATATCTAATTGGAATCTATCCTCTTTTTATTTAATGCTATTATCCCTCATCTTGTCACTAGAAATCTCCATATGCTTGGAGCGGATGAACTCCAAATCAGCCATGCTGCGTCCCCACTGTTAATGCAGCCAGAGGGGAAACAAAGAAAGATAAGAAGAACCTGGAAGGCTGGAGCCAGACCCTGCCACATCACAGGCCTTGGCTTAGGCTGTGCTTTTTCAAGTGGTAAATGGAGTCTCACAAGATGGTCAAGGCTGTAGCTTCAGAACAGGAGTTGGAGGCATTAAGTTTGCAGATGACCCCAAATTGAGAAGAGCCTCGAGGACTTGAGGACAGGGCTGGCAGCCAGAAGAATCTACACAGGCTAGAGGGCTGGGTTGGCAGGGGCTTGATGAAAATGGACAAAGAGAAAATGCCAAACTGTGCGCCCAGAACAGGCCGAGCCCTTGGGATGATACAGGCTGGGGCTGGCTGGCTGGAGGCAGCTCAGCTGGAAGGGGCTGGCAGGACAGGCAGAGAGTGAGCTGAGCATGAGCCCCTGGGGAGCCCCTCCAGGGAAACATGTCAGAGATGTTCCATGTTGTACAAACAGAGGCACAGCCAGCAGCTTCAGAGGAGTGATCATCCCCTCCTACTCAACACCATCAGAGCAGACAGCCTGGAGAAGGGATGGCTTGGGAGGACCTGCACAATTTTTTTTAGGATACTAAGTTTTAATTAAGCATTTGGCTGAAATAATGAACAGACTAAATCTGATTTAACATAAAAAGCCCAGTATCTATCTTTCATTTGTTCCAATCAAGAGATAAGTTAGGCTTTGGACCACAAAAGGGAATTTTAATTTTGAAAGTTCTTTTTAAGTGGTGAGGATCAAATTGGTTCTTGTAAAGAGTACTTTTCCCAGGAACCCAAATATCTCATAATATTCGTGTTTTCTCTGTAGCTTTAGTAGTCTGCTCTTCAACTTGAAGAGTTAACACAATCTGCTCTGCTTACCATCTACTCAGTAAAAGTCTTATGTGTTCAAAATTGAGTTTGAAGAAAGATCAAGGTGACTTCTCCAGAAGAAGGATCCATCAATGTATTGGTAGGCTTGCAAGGAATAGAATACAAAATACACAAAAAATTTTCTGCCCTGGTTTACCTGATGCACCATGTCCTTGTTTTGCATTTACGTTCTGTTTCCCTGCAATTTCAGCTAAATTACCTGGTTTGTGGATTACCAAACTCAAGCATCTTAAAATTTTGTCTCTAGGAATGACGAGACATGCAACTTCTTTTTCTCTTATGTGATTTCAGTCTCTCCAACTGAATTCATTTTGGCTAAAGCAGCACTGTTCTTGCTTTGGTGACAGAAGTAAGGAGTAGAATGTTTTTTTTGTTGTTGCTACTACAGGAAGTAGTAGACACAAAATTTTTAAGATCAAAAGTAATTAAAAATTATTCATAAGCACATACTACTGAAAGCACCACAATCTAGTACAAATAGATAGCAAAAATTATACGTGAGCTCTGTTCTTCTTTTCTTTCCTTCTGCTACATAATCTGCATTCTGTTTTCCTTTCACAGAGCTTTTGAGAATCTTTACCACTCTGTAACTATTGAGAGGCCATTTTCACAAACATCTGTGAGAGAAACAAAACATTAGAATTTGGGGAATATGTGAACTCCTAAGAAAAAAGCTTTAGGAGTCAAAAACTGGAATTTTGAAATTACTTGGGGTTTAGGTTAGACATAAATTGCAGAGTTATAATCCTTTATCAAAGGTTATACTGCTATTTTCAAACCAGGATGGATTTTTATATTTAAGCAAATACAATAGCAAAGACATTTTTCATTCACATATGAAGGAAGCTTGGTCATGTTATGGTACTTCCCATAAATGTTTAAATTAAAAACCATGCATTCATCTGGCCAGGTACAATTATCCCAGTGTCATGCAGCCTCACAGCTTTAAATAAGGGTTGATATGAGGTATGTGTCAGCAAATTCCAATAGATCACTGGTGTCTCATAGATGTATGATATAAATGATTTAATGAGGCCTCAAAGCCTATAATGTTTTGATTTTTTTCAAATTTCTTTCTTATATAAAGGCTTTTTTTTCATTTATTAAACGGTGTTAACCACTATTATTGCAGTTTAGCAGGCGAAACACAGTGGCTACAGTGCATTGCTCTAAAATAAAACTAATGGCATCCGTTCTTATATGGGTGGCAAAACACTTTAATCCATAAAAATAGTGATGTAATAGAAAGTGCTTCACAAAATATATACTATTGAAGATGATGTTTTAAAATAAAAATGGTCTAAATTAAAAGAAAATCAGAGGAGCTTTAAAATCACAATGAATGGAATAAGGAGGTACCATTCTGGATAGGATTTTTCAATTTTTACTTTCAAAGGTTCAGAAAAAAAAAGAGTTGAATAATTTTGAATAAAGTGAAACCTTTCTATTCATTGTTGAACTGATGAAATTTTGCTTGGTCTCAGCCTGCATAGGTGAGTAGGATACACAGCTTATGCCCAGTGTGTTTGAAGATAGCTGTCCATGTGCCAAAACCTGTGTCCCATATATTTGATCATTTGAAAATGGCAAAGTAAAAAGAAAGGAGGAAGAGGATGGATGTACCTCTCACAGATCTGCTCTAGAAAGAGCCACTCATTTGTGATACAAACATATCCAAAAATTATCGTGAGTGTGAGGTGGTGGTGTCAAGCTCTGGCTGTGGTGTTAAAGGTACAAATTAATTTATGGTATATCACTTTGTATTGTCTGCTGTACTGACTGCTTTTATTCTCAAGTGTGCTTGCTTCTGCCAGAACCAAATTAACAGTAATAAAAGCTTAACACACACCTCCCAATAAGGTGCTCATAAAGCCTCTAATTAAGTCATTCCTACTCAGCCAGTTCCACAAGTCTACAACTTGCTGTTTCAATATAATAAGCTTTGTTTTTTGACTACTCTTTTTTTCAGCCATGTGTAATTATGTCAAAAAAATTATCATGAACGTGTTTTATCTCTGTCCAGCGTCTTTTGTGAGGCTGGATCTGAGAAAAACCTTGAAATATTTTTGTGCCAATCTAATTGCCCAGAATGCCTCATGCACCACCAACTGGTCAAATAAAGCTCATGTTGCTACTGGACTTAAATAGAACGTCTAAGAAAATTAGTTTTAAGTCTTTAATTTGCTGATAATTTTGCAAAAATGACAGAAGGAATGTTGTAAGAAACTTTATCCACTATGCCTCACTGACCTTTAATATGCAGTGACTTTTTTTAACCCAGGCAGAAACTGTGTGCTCTACCAGCAGTGGAGTGATCCACTCAGTGTAGAATCAGACTAAATGAAATGAATATGGCACTTATAAACTTTGTTCAGTCTAACTGTACTTTAAATGAATTGTCTAAAATTTGTATCTATACCTGGGAATTTACATTCCTGTTATTAAATGTGCTCAGTAAGCTAAGCAAGTTCTTTTATAATTAATAAGCATTTAGTGGCATTGATTTTTATAGCTCATATTTTTAACTCCTTATCAGTATTGAGCAGATGGGGCATAACTATGAAAAATTGTATTTTAAAGGTGATTACTATACTTGAATTATATTTGAAAAATTTTGTTCAGTGAAGCATTTACAAACACAATTTTACTTCCAGATGAAGCTTCAAAGTTAAGGTATTTTTCTATTTGGCACAATGATATTTAAATAATGTCTCTAACACACAACAAAACCCAGAAAAATAAAAACTATACAAAATAAAATATGTAGTGTTTTAGGAAAAGCTCTACTTAAAATGTCATTTTGTAATAAAATGTTTGATTGATTCTCTATTTAGTATACTTCGCAAATCCGTTTCTTAAACTATCCTTAATATTGTATGAAGAATGATTTTTGATTGAAATTCTGGATTACGCAGCAACCCAGTTTGTCCATTGCTATTTGTATACTTAAAGCATAATCTTTTCATATTAAATGTCCATCTGTACTTTTTCATATTTATTCTGGGGAGGGGAGATTCAAATTTTCTGCATAACCTACTTTTATGAAAAAAAACCGTGTACAAGTAGAAAGTGAATCAATAAGAATTGGACCAGAGGTTACAGATGGAAACCTCTGGACAATAAACCAACACAGGAGATGTCTGCATAAGTGGGACAGACATGCTACATTGAACCAACTTCTGTTGTCCTTTAGGAACCTGTTCTGTTTATTCATAAATCTTTAGTGAAAATTATTCTTCACTGAAGAGGAAATCAAGCCCTTGAACACAAATGTAAATAGTAAAAAGAGATTACTGGGACACCTGTGATATGTTTTAGAGCATAAACCATATGTTCCCCTATCTTAAATCTCAAATTCACCTACTACCTTGTTAAAATACAAGCTGGTTTGTATTCCCTAGAATTCACTTTTTGTGGTTGCTGAAGCATATGTCTGTACATGGATTTAGTGTTCCTGCTTTTTGAGGGACAAGCACCTGCACATATTTAGTTTCTCTCTCCTTTAATCTCTTTTGCTGTTTCTTGAAATGTAAAGCTAAGCTCTAAAGGGCTCATTCATCATTGTCTCACAGTGCTGCAGCTGATCACACCTGTGTCTCACAGATATGAACTGTGACTAAATCAAAATAACACTGTTTCACATGCTGCATCTGTGTAAGTGGGCAAAAATGGGAAAGATGAATCGTGCCTTGGTAGGGTGACATTTTTATAGTAATAGAGTGATGAAAAATAAAAGAAGGGAACAGGAAAACAGGGAAATAAATGAAAATGAAAGGGAGGGAAATAAGTGAAAAGGGAAGAGGGAAAGAAAGAGGAGGGAAGACAGAGAGGGAGAAGGCTTGTCCCTGCGTGTGGGTCCTCAAGTCTGTCTCAAACCCAAAGGAATCAATGGCA
>JANRGV010000001.1:26349120-26363118 GCA_024734035.1 Alethe castanea
GGGGAAAGTGGGAGTGGGGACAGGAGAAGGGAGAGGAAGGGAAACTTCTATCTGAGGACATGTAACTATTCTCAGAAAAAGAAATAATGAAACGATGGCCATGCCAAAAAAAAAAAAAAAAAAAGCTGGAAATGGCAACTATTGCAAAAGCTTGTTCTAGAGAGAGTGGCAATTTCTGAAGAAACCTGGAAAGAATTAAATCAAATGGAGGAGAAGAGCAGTGAATCTCAGCAGTTTATTTAATTCTTCTTTTATAAAATGTAAGTTCTATCCCTAATTTATATTCATTTTCCTTGGAGAATTTTGATAATAGTTAAGGTTTGATAAATGGCCCAGAGGACTGTTACAAGTATATATTTATTTATCTTTTTGAAACATATTCATGTTTATAAGCTAATAAACATATTTTATCCAAACTGGTTATATAGACAGGCAGTTAATTATAAGTTTTTTTTTTAATACTGATGCATTCATCTGTTTTCCTCTGCTTTCTTCTCCTTTGTGACTTTTATACTTATATTTTCTCAAATTCTCTGCCTCAAACCTATGCAGAGCTCCACAACAATTTAGAGATTTTGTTTTTTGGGGGTAAAATTTGGGTTTTTGTTGGGATTTTGTTTTGTTATTTTTGGTGGGGTTCTTCCATTTGTTTGGGTTTTAGGGTTTTGGTTGTTTGTTTTGTTTGGGTTTTTTTTTTACTTTCTAGTAGTTCTTTAGTGCTCCAGGGTCCAAACTGAAAGATTCAAGTAGGAATGGAGTGCGACAAACCCTTAAATGCAAATCAAATGCCTTTTCTATCTTTCTGCATGAAACATGCTAGATTGATTTTCATGGGAGTAAAGACAGGAATAGTTTTGAGCTCAGCAGAAAGCTGTCGAGCTGCAGCTGAACACTTATAGGCTTGTTGTCTCTAGGCCTTCTGCTGGTGATACAGTGGGAAAACATCCAATGTCCTTTTCTGTGCTTTGTGGCATCATGATCACCCACTGCAAAGTTACTTCTGTGAATTACCAAGTAGACTCCCAAAGACTTGTGATTAGTGACCATTTCCTTGTTCTTCATTCAAGGAGGGATTTCTGTGTCAACATTTCAGAGAGCTCTGCCAAAACTATAAATCATCTCAGCATTACCTGACCCGCACTCACTGCTGTTGAGGAGGGTAAAAATGCTGTGTTATGCTGTTGGGCACTGTATCTCAACAAAACCACAGGATTCCAAATTCCAAAGGATTTCTGCTATTATTGATAGGAAAACCTTCATTCCAGAGCCCTCCTAAGATGTGGTTCTTCACCATAAACAAAGCCTCCAGTCTGCTGTACCACTGCAGCTCTGCTTCTTTTCAAAAAATACAGATTATTTCACAGACACTGAAAGAGCTTCTGGTGTAGGGGAGAGATAAGGAGTCAGAGTCTGGATGTCATTTCACAGCAAAGCCTCCATCTCTCTTGGTTCTTTGGAAAACCCTTAGCACTACCATGGTGTATATATGAGGGGTCAAGATAGAGCTCAATTTTTATGTATAGAGCTATTCAGGACAGCAAAAGGAGGAGGTTGTTGCACAATAGATCTGTCTATTCTTGCAGTGAAAATGAAGCTCCAGCAAGGTTGTTTTAAAAGAAGGATGTGCAGCACAGCTGACTCTTTGCCACTGCTTAGCAAAGAAAATCCACTGTAAACGAGAGCAATAGAGACTCTCCTCTGGCAGCTTTTTCAGCTGCTGCTGCTGCTGAAATTCTGAAAAAATGGAAATGAGAAAAAAAAGGTGTCTGAGTTACGCAGGAATAACAAGGTGTTTGAAAACATCAAAGCTATATTCATGTGTGATCTTTTAGACAGGAAACTATTTTACTAGGGCTGGTAGAGATACTTAAGGGGCTGTTTCTTTGGAACATTTTGAAAATAAATTTGAAAAGTTTTATACATGCTGGTACTAAGACTGTGTAATATGCTTGACTTTAAAAATACTTGGATATAGGGTACTCTTCTATATCTTTAAAATATTTTAAGGAGTAAAAAGCAAGAAATAAACAGTGAGTTTTTATTTAGCTTTAAGAAACTGGTAAGGAGTTGAGAAGATTAACTGCCATGTCCTGACAAAGCTGATTGGCTGCAAACAGCTTTTTCCTACAGGCTTAGCAGCCTGGTGAGCTTCTGTGCAAGTGGTCAACTGGCATCAAGGGGATTTGTCCAGGTGTACTATAGGCAAATGGAGTCTATACCTTTTTAATAACGTGCAGGTTAGCAGTTTGTAAATCACAGATCAATCAAAGGAACTTAGGTGCCTTGTAAAAGTTACATCCTAAAAAAGCAAAATCATTACAAAAGAAAACGTAGAGATAAGTCGAAAGTCACACAACAAAGTCCAGCCACACATTCAGTGAGACACACACAGGGAAACAGCTTCTTACGGTTCAGCTGCTCTTGTCCTACCAGCAGATGCTTATCTCTTCTTCTTTATGATTTTCTAGACAGTGACTCAACTCAGAGCAGCATTTGACTCAAATTCTGGATGAAAGATTAGATTCTAACCCAATAAAATTTTCTTCTAAAGACACAGTTTACTGGTGCAGTGTCTATAAAGAGGTTTGTCTGCCTTACATTTTTCTGGTCCAATAGGAAAAATCATTTTTGCCAAGAGTTTGAACTTCCACACTGTCCTTTAAGCCATTTAGCTCAGACTTACCCTGTAATGCCAATTCTTTTTTTTCTGTAGCGATTAAAAATTACAGTAGTATTATTTTAAAACAATTTTTAAAACATTGTTTGACACTTTTTGTGTTACAGCAGCTTACAGAGATGTTAATCCAATGGCTCAAAATTTGGTTTACAAACCAAACAGATAAATAGAAAATAGAAATTATTAAAAATCCAGATTGTAATATTTTTGGAATATTCATTTTAAATAATTTCAAAAGCATTTACAGTAGTCATATGCAATATATTAGTTAATGTGTAAAGCTCTGCTGAAGCCCAAAGTTATATTTCATTCAGGTCTTAAGACACTACTTTGTCCTTTTATTCCGTATCTGCCTTAAAGTGTAATGACTTACTAAATGTCAGAGTAGACAGAATCAGGGAATATCTCAGTCAGCAGCTTCTAAATCAAAAACTAATTAGAAAATTTAGAATGCATCTTATTTGCATGTGCAAATTTCAGCTACTGCAAACATATTGGGGCTGTTCCAAAATCCTTTAAGCAGCAGTTACTGTGGTTACAATCAATGGACAATTAATATTCTATTATTGCTTTAATATTTAAATATTTAAAATCTAAATCTAAACATATGGTAAAAATCTTTAATAAAATATATTTTTAAAAAATCTTTCTTATTAAAGATTTTTATGTTATATGTTTTATAATATTGAGGATGTCTTATTCTCAAATTTTTGAGTTTGGAAAAGAAACAGGGTTGATACTTCTACAAGATGAAGCAAGATAATGAAATATTCTTTCCTCACTGAAGTTTCCATATTCCTGGAGCATTCTTTGTGATTTTTCTGCATTTAACATCATGTATTAAATCACAAACAAATGTACATAACATTACTGAAGTCAATTAATGAATCTGCTCCTTTGTCAGTGGACCGATGGTTAAAACAACCCCGAGCCTGATCCATGTCAAATGCAAATATAAAAAAGATGTCTTGTGAGAAGTAAACCCTGATATCATTCATGGAGAGGAAGGAACTTGATACAGGTTACTTCTCTATCTGCTGAATCTCTCATCACCTTTTTTTACTTCCTTTCTCTGTCTACCCAGAATATTTCTCTAAACTTGGCATGTACCTCTTCTTCCACGTGTTCGGGAACTTATCTCCACCCTTCTAATTCCCACTCATTCCCACACACTTAATTTCCTAAGACAAACATCCTTGTTTCTACATCCATACTGCTCCAACAACATTTGCAAGAAGTCAAATTCTTCTCTTTGCTACTGCAGCAACTGCAGGGAAAGCTTTATGCAGAATTTTGAGAAAAATTAAAAAAAAAACTTGGAGAGGATCCTCACTGAAAATCATTTTAAGAAAGAACCCAATATTTTTACATGTTCTCTTGCAAAAATCCCAGCTTTTCCATTCCAAAGAATATTTCCTACTTAAAATCAACTTGCATTTTAAAAAATCAAATAGTTCTCTTTCCAAAGAATCAAATTAAATTAAGTTCACTATTTATCACTCCTTTCACCCTTATTAATGGCAAATTTAGGAACAAGTAAGCTCCAAAGAGCAACCTTTCTGGCTTGTAGCCTTTTTCTAGGTCACATATCAGCATGACCCATGTGCTAAACTTGTCAGTTACCACTCCCAATCAGTCAGTCAACTTCCCAACAGATTCCTTCTGGTTCTCATCCTTGTTAACCAGCTCTATACCCCTAGTCTTTAAACTATGTCCTTACCTGATATATGCACAAAGCACACTGATTTTGGCCAAGTACAGAAGAAAGAACTGAAGTCCTAGGCTGATTTCTTATAGAATTTTAAAGTATCTGCTTTTATAATACAAAAACATGATGTTCTTTCCATTTGTGAGAAGAATATAAAAATAATACAGTAGACTCAAACTATTTCATTGCTAACACTTTTGTGTTCCTACTTTAATAGATTACAAGAGTTTTGACTGCACGTACGTTTTGCATTAAAAACATTTGATTCAATTTTTAAGATACTGTGATATAAATAGTTTCTTTTATAATTTTAAGTGCTAATTTAAGAAAAAAATGGTTAAACATTCTTTCTAAAGTCATAACTTTCTATTGCGCTGGGGGTATGTTTTCTCTAATTAGCAGATGCTAAAATTTTTCTATAGAATTGCTGTGTAGGAGACCTTATGTTTCAACAAGGAACTGTTTATGTGTTTCAATGATAATAAATAAAGCAATATCCCCTTGGTAATTTCTCCAGGTCCTAGTGGGGTTCTGCAGAGCTTCATTTTAGGCCAGGTTATCTTCAACATCTTCATAAAAAACTTGGACATAGGACCTAAAAGTTTAGTAAGTTTGCCAGTAATACTAAATTGGGAGGAGTGGTTGACTCCCTCGAGGGCAGGAAGGCCCTGCAGATAGATCATGACAGATTAGATGACCGGGCAATCACCAACTCTATTAACACATAAAGGGTTGGATTCTGCAACTGGGATGAGAAAATTCTGGATGTACAGACAAAGTTGGGAACAAGAAACTGAAGACCAGACCCACGGAAAGGGACCTGGGGGTCCTGGTTGTCAGAAAATTAAATATGAGCCAGCAGTGCCCTGGGAGCCAGGAGGGCCAACCCTGTCCTGGGGGGCATCAGGAACAGCATCACAGCCAGGCAAGGGAGGGCATTGGATTGTCCTGCTCTGCTCTGAGCTGGGGCAGCCTCACCTCGAGTGCTGGGGGCAGGTTTGGGTGCCACAATATAAAAAGATATAACACTATTTGAAAATGTCCAAAGGAGAGCTGCAAGGATGGTGAAAGGTCAAGAGGAGACCTCTTATGAGAAGCTGAGGTCACTTGGTCTGTTCAGCCTGGAGGAGATTGAAGGGAGACCTCATTGCAGTTACAACTTCCTCAAGAGGGGAAGAGGAGGAGAAGAGGGAGGATCTCTTCTTTGTGGCAGGACCTGAGGGAATGGCCTGAAGTTGTGTCTGTGGAGGTGTAGGTTGGATATTGGGAAAAGGTTTTCCACCCAAATAGTGATTTGGCACTGGAACAGGCTCCCCAGGGAAAGAGTTGCCTGTTTTTGTTCCCCCAGAATATACATTACTGTACTGTATTGTGCCTATGTCGGTTGAAATACTTCCAAATAAGAAAAATAACTGAATATAGATTCCTCACTCTGGGCTTTTCCTAGATAGGAGTATTATCACGACCAACTTTTTATGTATTTACCTTACTTTTTTTTTAAGACATTAAGTGTCCCAGAAATGTTTTGTTCTGGTGGCAAACTGCTTACTTTTTCTTTTCTTTTTTTTTAATTTTATTTTTAACTTAAGTAGTCCAAGTAGCCTATTTTTATTTAAAATTTATCAACACCTATTCCTTATTTTGAATCATACTTTTCAACATAGACTCCTTAGTTACCTAAGAAATTTTGGACAACATCTGACCCTGCTTCTCATTAGTTTTGTTCATCCAGCCCTGTTATTTTTTTAATCCCTTGTTCTGCAAGGTGTAACTTTAGTACATGTGTTTGGTTTTCCCTCCATATCTCTGTTCCCCACACTTGACTCCATCCTTGCTTTAATCATTGAGCCTAACCATCCACAATCTGGTCCTATTTCCTTTAGAGCTTTAGTTCTACCTCCAACAAAGTGAGAAAAAGATTGTTATCTCCATCTATTCTAAGGGAATGTGAACCAAGTTAGAATTTTGTCTGGATTCAGGTACCTATGAACTTTTAAACTTTTAATAAGGACTTAAAACATTTTCATTTCATTTCATTCCTCATTCATTTTTCCTTTAGATTCTTGCCCCAACTACCTACTACAATCAAATAATGAAAACAGTAACACATCTTTCCACACTGTCCTTCAAATCCAGGGAACAGTTACAGGGATAATCCTTTTTGCGATAAAATCTACTGGAGTAGCTGCTGTTCACAGTGATACCAGTTTAGCTAAGAGATGTTTTGGTCTGCTTAACTTCCAGCAAATTAGAAAAGCAAGGACAATAAATCATCAAAATTGGAATCCTAATATTTATATTTGGACAGGATTATTGCTTGTTGTCTTTGTTATTAATGTTAATAAATGTATTTACAAACATATATATATATGAAAATATAAATAAATAAATAACTTTCTGAGATATTTTAACATAGAAAATTAGTGTTATCATTAGGAATTAACAGAGTCAGTGAGATTTTTTTTTATTCAGAACTGATCAAATTATTTTAAGTTTCTGGTGAGGGTGATTACATGAACAACCCAGTCAGAATAGTCAATGGAAAAAAATGCTAGATTCAAAGCAAAGGCTGGTAATTAGATTTCAAGGTCTACTTTGAGAAATTGCACTTTAAAGCAATAAGTAACTATGGAAAGAAGCAAGTCTTGCAATAGCATCTTAGTACTTCTTGGAAGCAGTTTCTCATACTTCAGAATTGTTTAAGGTGAAAACCATGCTTGAGATCAGGTCCAGCTGTTAACCCAGCATGACTAAGTCCACCACTAAACCATGTGTCTGACTGCCAGATCTACACATCTTTTAAAAGCGCACAGGGGTTGTGATTTCACCACTTCTCTAGGGAGCCTGTTCCAATATTTTTGTGGTAGGCTGCCCTTGGTTTTAAACCAGGTGCCTACCAAGCTGCTCTATCATTCCTCTTCTTAGCAGGCCAGGGTGAGGGAAAATAAGATGGAAAAGCCCCCAAAAACATGGGTCAAGATAAAGGCAGTTAAATTTTTAAAAAAGAAAAAAATAAAGTAAAATCTCTGCATGGAAGCAAAGGGAAAAAAAAAAGATTTCTTCTCTCCTTCCCATCAGCAGCGATTTCCAGGTACTTCCAGGAAGTAGGGCTCCAGGACACATAGAGGTTTCTGCAGAAGAAAAACCTTGCAATAATTAATACAACCTCCCACAAGCACACAATTTTTGCTAGCTTTTATTGATCATCAGACATCATACAGTATGGAATACCCCTTTGGACTGCTTAACTGCTCTGGCCATGTTGCCTCCCAAGCTCTTGCCCGTCCTCAGCCTATTGGTGAGAGGGGAATGCACTGATGCTGTGGTGGCCAAAACACTGGTGTGTTTTCAGTTCCTCACTAGGTACCAATATAAACCAATACAGCCTCCTTTCAGGGAGTTGCACACAGTGATAAGATCTCCCCTGAGCTTCCTTTTCTTCAGGCTAAACAATACCATTGCCCCAAGCTGCACCTTGTAAGACGTGTTTAAGACCTTTCACTGTTTTCATTGACATCTTCTCGACAATTTCTTTATCTTCCTTTTTCTTTCAAGGTTCTGGCACTCTGCCTGTCCTTCCTATGATAGCCAGTGGTCCTCTGGGGTCTGTGGGGTCCTAATAACATCTTTAACAAAACATCCTGAACAGCCACAGTTGTTGATACAGGAACTTGAGTGTGCACTGTAGATCCCATTGAGACACTCAAAACTCTCCACGAGGCTGTTGGCCCAAAATAAAGATTGAAGAAAAATTATAACACTGACGAGAAAGTTGGCCACCACACAGGTTAGACCTGGGAATTGCAAAGGGGGATTTTTAAACAGATGAGGGGTCAGCTTGAAAGAGGTGCAAAAGAAGTGCAACTATTGGTAGCAGTGCAGAGAAACCTTGCAGTGGAAAGGACAGTAGTCAACGCCAGGCTTACCACTACCAGAAATTGTCCTGGGGTATCACAACTGCCCCAAGGTCAGGCAGAGCAGCCCCTCTGTTGCATGCCATGAGCAGCCTGTGGGGAGGATGACAGTGTGAGGTGCAATATCCAGGGACCTGGCACATATGTGCAGGTGTGACCCTGGTTGCATGGGGGTAGCAGTTGGAGGGAGAAGCCCAGATGCACTTAAACTTCCCACAGGAGAGATGTGCAGCTTGGGAGGGTAGTACTTGTCTGACATTTCCCCTCTGTGATGGGAATGCATTTAATTTGGGGCAGGGCCTGTGGATGCAATTCCAGTTTTCTAGGATTGACCACAGAAAGCTGTTCAGAAATGTGCAGATGTATACTACCATTTAGTCAGTGACCATCATGCTGATCTATCTGTTGAAATGCTGGCATAGGTACTAAATGCATAGATCATTAGTTGCTGCTAAATTACATCATGCTGCCAAATTAAATCACTTTTATCCTGATTTGATTTAATCTATGCAAGTTTAGCCTGAAAAAGCTTCCAAAAGAAATCATTTTTAAATGGTTTGCATAGTAGAAAGTTACCAGAACTAAAGAGAGGACTTTTTGCATCATCCGGTCACTGATTGCTGAATACCTGTTAAATGCCCTTCAGAAGGATACAAAAATCAAATCCATCAAACTCACAAAAGCAATTTAAAAACCACCAAAACAAAAATAGTCCTTGTTGCTCAAAATTGCAGCTGAATAAGAAATTATGAAATGAGTAAGATGAACAAAGAAAAACAGTCATCAAAAGTATTGGTGGGTGGAACAAGGGATAGAAAGCCTGTGTATGTAGATTTCCATTATTTAGGTTATATAACTGCTATACATGTTTCTTTTTTATTTTTAAATTCTTAATTCAATTAACAGTTTCTTATAATAGCTGTGTAATTTCATTTTTCTACACTTCATTCTTCTGTAACATTAATCATCTATTAAATAACCAACAAACACAATCCTAAGAATATTACACAAAAAGAATATGAGGTTGCAGACTCCTGGCAAAAAAAAACCCAACAAAACAAACCATCAGAGATGGTTGGAGCTTTTGTCTCCATTTTCTTTTAATTTTTTTTTCTGCATTTAATCTTGCAATTAGTCAAAACCAATTTAGAGTAAGGAATTAAGCTGCTGGTGGGGCTTAACTCTTTCTATCCCATGATATCTGCATTCCAGTGAAATAATTTCAACAACTGAAAAAGTAATAGAGGTGAAGGTGTTTGTATTTTGTTGATGGTGCATATTTGAAAGCTAGCTCACCTTTCAGACAGGAGGAGTATAATTACTTTCAGATCAACAGGGCAAGGAATATGAAAAAGTATCTGGATACAGCAGAAAATTTGTGAGGAAAGTTTTTCCATCATTGTCTAAACACAAGAAACATGTAATATGGTTTGTTTGAAGGCATTTATTTTCTTGGAGTTTTAATTTTTGTGAGTTACTGGCACTTCTTTTCTCCCTTCCACAACTATTTGCACCCTAATTTAAGCTAGTTATATGTCAAGGGATCTGACACAAATACACAATTGCTACTTAGATGTTTAAATTTGCTAAATTGAGCCTGAAGTTAATTGTACTTGTAAATTGCTTGCCAAGTAAAGGCCAGTTTGTCAACCCAGATACAGAAAATATTTTCATGCACATAATTTTCAACATTTGCAATTCCTAATGCCTCCTTACAACGCATGCTTCCTTCCCCATTCAATATATGAGTATTAAATATCCTGTTTACCAAAGTCAATTATGCATTTATCCTTTAGTCTTTTAAAAACTCAGTCCTGTGTCACCTTGTCCCTTACTTCATCCACAGCTCATGGCAGACCAACTGCTATGTGGTTATCCAGATGATCCTGTTCATTCCTTTGCACACTGGTGCACTCTAAAACTGCTCTCAGCTTCCTTGAGTTCTGTTGGCATACTAAAAAATCTACTGGGAGTTAATAGACACAATTTTCAAGATATTTGATAGACAATATCATTCAAACTAATTCTTCTACTACTTTTGGATGAATAATACAGTTTTTAATGTAAAATTTTCCAAAGTAAAATATTGCAGTTTACATCTGCTCTTTTATTCTACTATACTGTAACAACAAAAATATCATATTGTGAAATCCGATATAGGGTGTCATAATTTCGAAATAATCAATTTTTATGTACGGGAGGAAATGGTCAAAATAATACCGAATAACCTTGTTGCAAAACAATTTTTATTATTTCTTGTCAAAATGAAATTCTGAAAAGTAATTTCCAATCTATGTATAAATGATCTTCAACAAAATATCATCCATATGAGAAAAATGGTTTCATCTGATTCAGGCATAGTTCCACCATAATCAAATTCTTTTAAAGAAATCCAGGTCTAAACTATAGGCTTAGTCAACTCTCATTAAAAAAGGTGGGTCTTTTCCTATTGTAATGTCTTTTTTTACATCTGTCCTAAGGTCTTCTGGTAACTATCACCATATTGTTAAATCCACAGTGAGCAGCTAGAGCTGTTGATTTTAAAAACTGTGTCAAATCTATTATGAAGCGTCCCAAGATACTAAGTTTTCACCATGAAAAACTAAATTGATGCTGCTGAAGGCAGATGACAGGCTGGTGATCTCAGAGTTTGGGGGATTTCTTCTAGTTCCTTAGCTTTACTCTTTTTAATTGGTTATCCCAAGGCATGGAAAGACAGAATGACCCAATTTCAAAAAATGAGTTGTAATCACTAGGGATTTTTTATTCCTTTTTTTTGTAGGAGGCATTGCAAAATATAGTCTGAAATCCTGATGGAAATAACAGTGAACAACTCATCAGCCTTCAGGAGGGTGAATCTGAAACGTTTTCTCATACAAAGACAAATCAGGTATGTGAAAACCTGCACTGAGCTGACATAGCTTCTAGGCAAAATGTCTCTTATCACTAACTGTGGAGTTTCAATTCTGAACTTCATATACTTGATGCAAGAGTTTAGGAAGGGTGAGATGTAAAATTGATCTGAGGGTCCTGGTATCTTTAAGATTAGGAAATAGGTTGTAAAGACGTCTTGTTCAGATAGTAATAACACAAAAATATCATGCTATTTTCCACTACAGACTTGATCCTGAAAAAACTCTCAGATGGAAAGAACTGATACAGCTACTGTCAAAGAAAAAGTAGAAATCTATAGCAAAATTCATCTTGATATATCTAGATAAACAAACTGAAACGATGAATAGAAATTATTTCTTTTGGTATCTATTTCTCTCCAGGATTTCAACTTTAAAAAATGAAATCTTTCATAATATAAGAAATCTCAGGAGTCACACAAGTGCACCAGTATCTCTTTTAAACCTCAGGTGTTACTATCTTATTACCTTATTACGTCTACTTCCAAAGAAAAAAGAAAGAAATTTTGATAGTTTATATATACTGCGCAGTTATTTTTGTATTTTATGAACATTATGAAAATTAGAAAAAGCATTAAAAAAATATTTATGCTTCCCAGAAGCAGTTGATAACCAGGAGTTGCAGACATCAGGGTGAAGGAAGATGGGCAGTTTTCATAGATAATAGTATTAACTGAAATTCACAGCAGCCACAGCAAGAAACAAAATATATTGATCCCAAAATAGAGATAACAAAACAAAATTTATAAACTCATAGAAAGTGACTAATAAATACATCTCCTCATGTATTACATGTCCTGCATCTTATGAAGCAATAACATCTAGTAATATCCTAGTGCTGTGGCACAGGATTAGCATTTTCTCAGGTACAGGGTGAGGGACAAAACCAGGACTTTTCCTCTAAACAGTTTGTCTGGAGGCCTGAAAGGCAGGAGATGCTTTTTTAACATAGTTACCATACATCTTTGGTATTTGAACCTAGTATGAGATTTTGAAGGATTCTGAACACCTTACCCAATTCCTTGGGAACTAGCCTCCTTCCAGATGAAGGCAAACTGCCATACACAGTTCAGCCACTTTTGGTATCCATCTGTACATGTTGCTATTTCCCCCTCTTGGACCTATACTCTCAATATTTACTCAGTAATAAATTGTATAGGAAAAGTGGACTTACCTGAGTGGACTGAAATGAATAATGCTTCTACACACTGGTAATTTATTTCAGTTCTTTATTTGGCTTTGTTATTTACTAAATTTGTTAGTTATATTGCCAATGTTTAATCACAAACTACCTGCTAATATCTCTAAAGATCTCAAAATATGAAATAAATAAAGCTGGTTCCATGGAATAATTCTCATAGCTTTGTTTCCACATTAGAATATAACTGTGCTTTATCTGCTGAGCAAGCAACTTTGGGGAGTAAAGAATTACTGTCTCTGTGGTTTCTTTATAGCTTCTAGGAAGAAACTTGCCACTTTTTGCTGCATCCAGCTCTAAATACCTTTCCAAAGGCCTCTTCCATTATCTGTACACAAATCCCAGGCAAAGTAGCTCCCTAAATATATCAGTTGTGCAAAGTGAACCCCCCTCAGGAGGTCATCCTGCTTCTGGAAAGTCATCACACACTCTGGTAGGGAAAGGGCAATGAAGACATGCCAGAACAGAGATCATGCTTCCGTGCTGGAAGCCAGTTCCTACCAACAGACAGGAATATCCAGCATTGAGGCTGCCAAGGGTTCAACCCATCTTGGCCCAACAAGAACTCAGATAAGGGATGTGGCCAGGAGCAAATTAGAGCAACAAGACTTTTCACATGGGCAAATGCTTGTCAGAAGAGGTCCTAAATGGAGGAGGTGAAATATAATGATTAAATTGAATGTAGAATATCATACAAGTTAAATACGTGTTATGGGTTACCTAAATGACAAGTCTGGTAGGTATGACAATCCCAGGAGTAGATAGTAGTTTCCTCTTCATTTTTATTATAATAAACATAACCAGATTCTTTGAAGAGAACTAGAATTTTTTCTGAAGTACAGGAAGTTTTCTTCTGCTTATCTGCAAGGTTGTTGAAATTCCCATTGCCACTCCAGGTGAAATTGGATCCAGTGTCCTGTTAAACTGCAGTGCTACTAGAAGGCTTTCCTATACATGGCAGCTCTGTGTTCTCCTAATCATGTTTCCTAGCATCTATGATCCAAATACAGTAAATCATACAAGCACTTTAGCCAATATCTAGACTATATAAACAATTGGACAAACAATCCAGCCTTTTTCCAGTCATGAAAATATTTTCATATTCCTTCTTTCCTTCCTTCCTTCCTGAATATAGAGGACCAGGTCCAAAAAAACAGAATATCTGTGGCTTATGTTTGTGAATTGTCTCATCAATTTTGCTTTATAGTGCTCTAGTCTATGAATATTGTCACATAATTACATATCATCAAAATGTTGCTACACTTTTTCTTATGTATCTGCATTTCGAAGGGAAAGTTTTGTGTTTGATTTATTGTTCTATCTCCTTTTTTCAATATTTTTAGATCATTGTCTTTGAAAAGTTGCTCTGAGATAACTGGTTTTTCATTACACAACTGATTCAGCAATTAATGTTGCTTCCAAACAGTTTAAGCTTTCATGATGAAGCATTTGCAACTGAAATAGCACAAGTTCAGTCAAAGTCATTTAGTGTAGCAACTGCTATTCAGTCATCTTTTCCTTTCCTTTCCTTTCCTTTCCTTTCCTTTCCTTTCCTTTCCTTTCCTTTCCTTTCCTTTCCTTTCCTTTCC
>JANRGV010000001.1:26392441-26410143 GCA_024734035.1 Alethe castanea
ATGCTTTATTAAACTATCTGTGATTGAGAAAATTAGAAAGATTATTCAAGATCACAAGCTGGACATTCTTGCAGTGATATTATTTAAACAGTGAAATGCGTATTTCCAAATAATGGCTGATAGGGTTTGTTATCTGAGATGTGATATATGTTGCATTCTTGAAATGGAGTACTCCTTCATTAAATGTCAGGCAGTCATCTAGGTACCTCCTTCTGAAGAAATGAGCTGTAGTATTCTGAATGTTTATCATAAACTTTTGAGAAAAGAACCTTTAATTGTCATGTTGAGCCAGCAACTCATCTTTTACATATATTTGATATTTTTTTCCATTTGCAACTACTTACAGAATAACTTTTTTTGCTGTAAAGCATATTTAGAATAAACAAAATAGCAAATATTTGTAGCCAGTTGCTCAAAATCTATGATTGATGAAATGAAAATAATTTTTTCTTATTTCACAGAAGAGGTACTAGAAGATGATACCAGGAACCTGGACTGTTCAGGTGCCAATGTGACAGTGTAACCCTTTTAACAATTTTGGAACAAGCATTTGAAAATATTATATATTTATAGAGAAACACCTCTTTTATGTCAGTGTTGACATAGCCATCCTTGTACTGTCAGGGAGCTACTGTATCATTTGTCACTTGATAGTTCATTGCAATAAAAAGATAAAACATGAATTCACTTGTTAAGAGAATGTTGAGTTGTGCCGGTAGCACTGAAATTCAATAGAATGATCACTAATACAGACAAAAATTACTTTCCAAGATTAATTTCCCATAGGTGTTTGTGCATTTGTTCCCATTCGTATTGAGCAGTGTGAGCACTCAGTTCAAAGGACAAGACTTAAAATAAGTTATTTTGGGTTTTTTCCACTTTGCTACTTGATAGAAAAGACATTCACACCCTTCTGTGCTGCCATTGAGCAGCACATAAAGAATATTGCAGCTTGTGTTAAGTGTCAATTAGAGATAATTACAACCTCAGTGACCTGTCTTGCCACTAAAACACTTAGCAGACTTTATTTTGTCTTTACAACATGAAGACTGTGGGCACAATTCTGCTCCCAGTGACACTGTGGTAAATCAGGAGACACTGCTGTGAAGCCAGCCAAATAACCTCATAAAAATGATGTAAGGTAGCAAAGGAAATCAGATGTTTTGCTTATATGTTGGTTCTGATTTTCCAAAGCTTCCAGTTTTGTATCCTACTCTTGAGAGTTTTTAAATACAATAACTAGGGGCATGTCAGCCAATAGGTGTAGTGGGGTTCCATTGTTCTCCATGCCAGAAAATGAGAGAAAACTAATACGAGATAATCCTGTGGAAATATTTGTCATTTCCGAGATAATCCTGTGGAAATATTTGTCATTTCCAAGATAATCAAATATCTCTACGTCTGTCATCTGAAGTTGTCCAGGGCTTGAACTTTCAGTCATGCCAGAGTGCAGATGTCCTGTTGGTCTGTGGCCTCAGGAGACAGGGCTTTCTATAATAGTAACAACCCAAAATTTCACTTACTTTGGGTCCTCTAGGACAGTAAAATATTTTAATACCAAATTCAGCCATCTATGATCAAAAATATAACCTAGTTTCATTGTTCATGCTCTGCAAGTCTGTCACAGATTTCTGATTCTTTCTTCTAGTCCTACTACCAATGCCTCTTGGTTTTATGTTTTGTATGCAGCAGGCAATCCCTTCCCCAAATCAGTGAGCAACTATATTGGCTGCCATTCTTAATTTCAGACAGTTCATTTGCTATTTCCCTGCTTGAAACCCAGAGGATAGTTGTTTTTTTTTTCCCCTATAAATGAAACCAGGTGAAATCCCCAGCAGGTTTGATATAGTTCCTGTGACCAATAACTGCCTGCTGTTATTAGCATGCCCATTATATTAACCACTGCATTTCATTCCATTTGCATTTCAGACAGGAATAACTTGCTTAACTGGAAGTATAATGTGCAGAAAAATATTTTAGATGGGCTGTTTTGGGTTCCTCTGCTATTTATCATATATATATTTGTGAAAATTGCCATTGTGTTAATCAAAAATAATGAAAATAAAATTAAGGACATTACCAGATTTATACAGTCTTTTATATGTATTTGCATCTTCTTTCACCAGTGTTTGCTATTACACTGTGCAAACCAGTTCATACAGAATTTAATTTACACAGTTGTGTCACATAAGCATGTTGATATTTCTGGCAAATGCCTCTGAACATTTTTACACTTTCATTGACTTTCCTTTTCTGGAAGTCCAAGTGCTGGTTAATGAAAAGCCTCACAAGTAGGAGACACCACAGAGGGCTGCCAAAGGTCCGTTATGTAATGTCTCATTTTAGAATTGGTAATAGAGTGGTGTACACCAATTGCTAAAGGCTACGAACTGGAGATCCTCAGGTCCTGCATCTTTTACATGTCTCTGACTCTGCCTTTCAGCCTCAGTTATATCATTTTAAGACCTGATTGCCCAATTTCCTGCTTTGCCATAGCCTTTCTGTGCTCAGCTTTCTGTCCCTGTGACCTCATTTTCACACACTGTAGCTGACTTCCCATTGACCTTGATCTGAGTTACAGGCCATGGAAAACCAGCAACCAGGCATTTAGGAATGTCATCAGTGAGCAATGTTTGAAGTCAGTGGAAATTCCACTATTAACTTTCCTGAGCTCCTGCAGCAGTTTCTTTGATTAAAAGAGGGATATAATCTACCTCATATGAATATTTTACAGATCAATTCATGCTGTAGGCACTCAGAAGATTCAAAGGACTCAGTTATGGCTATCACATTTACCATTGCCAACTAGCAGCAACAAAACAATTTTAAACTAATTTATAAAACCTTCCAAGGGAAGGCAAAGTGCTGCAGAGAGCCAGTTCAAGTACCCTTCAGACTCACAAGCATAGCTTGTTGCTCAACATTTTCAGCATCAAAGTCACAGCTTAATACCTTAGCCCTCTTGTAGAAGTATTTATATTTATGCGAATGGTGAAAATGAGAATTTTTTTCAAGGTAATGGCCACTTCTTGATGTTGAATTGGCTACCTGGATAAGTTGTATATGTGACAGGAACATAAAAGAAAATAAAGCCAGGCGCGCCTGCTGTTAAAACAGTCTGGCTGTGGTTTTTTCAATTGAGGCAGCCAGGATTTGTATTAAATCTGCATGTTAAGCCCTGGGTTTCTGGTTCTCTTCCTAATTTTGAAAATGAATCATTCTGTGGCTAAGTACTCTGCTTTCTGCATTTTTTTTTCAGCTCCATAACTTGTCACGTGAACTTGTCTCTGTGGTGGGCAGTCATTATCATGATTTTTATTAATTCCCTTCCTTCCAAAATCTTTTTTTCACACCTTTTCAGTGAAAATTACCTCTGCTATATAATATCAATATACAATATGAATTTCAGCTTACATTAATGCACGAGAAGACGTGTCTTTGCCATTGGGTAGGTCTGAACAAAGCATCCCTGGCATGGTGAAAAGTGTTTGTCACATTCAACCACATTTTATAGCTTCTCAGTTAGTGACACTTAACTTTGTTCTAACCATGTTTGTACCTTTTATTAAAATTACAGAACAAAATGTAGCTGTCTGAGCAAGCATGTTGAAGAAAATAAATAAACACCATTCAGGATGAAAACAGTCAATAAGGAAAAATAAGTTCAGTCATCTCAAAGAAAGTGGGATCCTTTTCTTTCCAAAATTAAAGTATTCTGATAATTTGCAAGTACACTTCAATGATGTACAATAATGACTACATCCACTTACACCAAACATGCAAGTTGTCCTAAAAGTAATGGGAGCTGGTAGGTGAAGTAATGGGAAAAGAGGTAACTGCATAGTTTTCCTTCAGAGGAAGGACACACTGGATGTGAAAAAAAGGCTCTGATTAAATAAAATCATCTGTGGGAGCTTGTCATAGGAACCTTGTAAAGACTCAGCAGTTATTGAGTAGAGGTACTGGCCCTGCCCAGGCTGGAATTCCAATACTTACTATTTCCTCAGTGCTCTTGTTTATTATTACATCATAAATAATCTCTTTTAAGCATGCTCAGATAAATCTAGAACTCTAAAATATGGAAAAATTAATTTGGATAAAGAAAAAATTCCAATATTAACCTTAAACTGGAACTGAATGCTTTTCCAGTCATCACTGCTTAAATGATTTTAAAGTACACTTTGCCTATAATTTATTCCTTCACCGGCTGGTTTTGGATAACAAGCAAAATACTAAAGTAAAGAATACTTACTTGCCATTTCCAGCTCTCTTAACACCAGAAAGGATGAATAAGGCTGATATTTATATAAGAACTTGGAGAAATCTCAGTATGATGAGCAAGCTGCTACAGTAATGATTACTAACCCTTAGAAACCAAGACAAACAAGCAAAAGAGGTAAGAACCCTCAATAACAAAAAGAACGTTCTCATTAGGGAAGCCATTATAAAATGGCATGTCCAGGATTGTTCAGTTCACAGCTGCACGCTTAAAAAGCTAGTTGTTGTTAATTCTCTCCCTGGTTTCCAAGGCTATCTCAGGTCTCTCTAAACAGGCAGCCCTTCACAGGATGCAAATTAGCAGGTTATAGCTTGTGTCACAGAAACTTATGTAGCTGAGTACTCCTTCATATCGAATGGCTTTGTTTCCAGGTGCTGAAATGAGGCATCGAGAATTAAATTAAGGCTTTACACAGAATGCAATAACAAAGATGAAGATTAAGGAAAAAAAAATAAAAAAAAGCAAGTCCAGTATTGCAAACAGTGCAAACACTTCAGATTCCAAATGATTGCCAGAGTTCTGCAGAACTTTTAATAAGTCTAGCTATCTTGTTAAACTAAAGGTATTAGAAGTATGGTCTCTAACTCAAACAGTTTCAAAAGGCATATAGAGTAAACTAGTTTGGGACCATGTGATTTTGGCTCAAACTTTGATACATCTTTATTATCATCTACTTTTTCCTTTTACTTTGATATTGGATATCCCTCCAAGAAAAAATCATATTGTGGTGGTTTCAAAACCTTACAGAACTGGGAAGTATGATCTTCTGTGATTATTCTTATGGAATTTCTTTCTTAAGGAACATCTCTGGTAAGTTCACAGTACGTGCCAACTTGAGCACAAAATATTGTTGTGAAATTTGGAGGAAAAGATAAGTTTATAAAACAATCACTTTTCAGCTTTAAAATCTCAATAATTTACTGGTCTCAGATTATCCATCAATGCATTTGTTTTAAAGCAGGGATTTTAATAAATAAATAAATAAATCAATAAATAGTAATAGTAATAATAATAATAATAATAATTTTAGAGGCATGGAGAATTAAAACAACTAGTGGAATTGACTGACAATAAAGTATGAATTTGATGAAAAAGAGTTTTTTCTTAATATTTTTTCTAAATATTTTTTCTTAATATTTTGGCGATTTTTAAAAAACTGCTGTCTATGGAAATATTTTCTCTTACTATAGTATTTTTGGGACGTTAGAAGAAGAGTTCTTCATTAAGGATACCCTATTATCTGAATCTCATTTCTTCCTCTTTCAATTAGGCTACTAAATGCTTCAATTGTCTGTAGCTGTACTTAACAGTGATGTTGAATGCAGTACAACTTTTAAAAAAGTTAAGTAGGACTGACATTTAAGATTATTCATACCACAAGATAATCATGATTTAAGCTTCTTATAAGAAGCAAAATGTTGTTTAACCTAAAAGAAGCAATTCTCTAGACAAATTTTCCAGAAACACTGGCAATATTTTAGAATTAGTATCTGGCAAATTATTTTCAAACACTGGCTAAATAATTTGAAACATATTAGCCATTTGAAGGAATTCATCATGGATGAACTTCGCTTACAACATTAACTTGCTGCAGGTGGTAAAAATGATATTGAATCTGATTTTTGTAAGAACAGTGCAACATTGGCAGCATAGTATGAAATAAAGCTGTCTTTGTCCATGACAGCATAAGTATTTTAAACTTTCCATGTTTTTTTACCTAGTCTCATCTTCTGAGAATTCTCTTAACACCATAGGGACAGGTGGCCAAAAAATGACATGTTGGAGTCTAGAGAATGAGAATAGTTAGATAGATGTTGGCTCAACTGTTCAAATTCTCTACATTTAAGAAGACTGACCTTAGAGAAGCCTATCAATAATCAAGGACATAGCAGCAATGAAGAAAGAGGGAAATTAGAAGGGTAAAAATGGATTTTCAAGAAAAGAATTAAAGAGTTTTAAAACTAATACCCAGAAGCCATGAAAATACATTTTGAGGATGACTGTAATAGAACCAACAGATCTTCTAAATCCCTACAAAGCGGTGAGGGAAGATAAGAATACTGCTGAGAAGTTAAATGACTTTTTACATTAGTTTTTACTCAAGAATTTTTGGAAGATTACTATGAAACCTGCTGTTTTCTGATACATAACAATGTGATGCTCCTAAAGTCTTATATGCTGCAAAACATTTTATGTAACTTTATGCATAACTACCAAGATATATGACATCTCACGATTGTACCCCCCAAATTTTTCCTTACTGCATAGAAAGAGGTGGAAAAAAAATAGTCCCTTATATATTTAAGAAATTGAACTAATGATCATGAAGTTTATTGTCTCTTTCAATAAGGTTTTCTGGGTCATTAACTTATCACCAAAAAAATTTGAACTTTTTCACAATTTCTCTGAAGTACTTTGAGTTTCTCATATTTTAAAAGGAAAAAGAAAAAAAAAGCTTCATAAACCAATCACTTGCTATGGTTAATAAAATTTTAAAAACCCCAACAAAATAATTTCTTTAGATGTTCAGAAGTTCTGACTCCTCAATAAAGGATACTAAATATTTTCCTGTCTGTGTGGGAGAAAGCAGGATCAAAAAACACCTAACAGAAGAAAAAGAAGTTTAGGATAATACAGACTACTTTTATTATAGAAAAAGGGATAAAATGATTGACTGAACTTTCTCATTATAGCTTTACTTATTCTTACTACTGAACTGGAAGGGAGGGCAATGAAACAGAAATCTGAGAAGTGCAGGAAAAGCTTTCTGTTATTCAGCTATAAGGACAACCATGAAGAATTTAAGGGTGAGAAGATAAGCTAGAAGAATGAATACCAGAAAAACAAAATTTATCATTGACAATCATAGTGATGGGAATTAACTACAATGCTAAATTGAAAACCTTTCTTTTTTTCTGTTATAATCAAGAATAAGAGATACTAAATTTGTAAGTGAAAAAATCTGAATCTAGAAAAGTAAAACAGTTTTCTATAAACTATGAGCAAAATCATAAAATGCTTTGCTAATGGAAATAATTCACAGAAAAAACATTTAAAAGTATAGCGAATATGTCAATCAAGACTACTTAATGTTGTTAGCAATTTTTAGAGGGATGTTTATTGTTACCTTCTTGTTTTAACTCAGGCTTTAACAGTAAGTACAGGAGATTTCTTCAGATTACTCCTCCTCAGAGGTGTTTGAAATTTCTCTCAAGTACCTCGAATCAGCCACATTAGGAGACACACATGGCCTTTCATGGTCATTCCTACATTCTGGTGTTTCATTGCAGAATAAAAATAAAAACTGATGGAGAGGAAAATCAGAATCACAAGTTAGAAAATACAGCAGAAATATATTTGCATTGAACAGTAGTGTGTCATTTTACTGAAGGAAAGGCAGTTCCTCTTTTACATGAAAGTTAGTGTGTTTCATCATGAGGAAGAGAGGACTTGAAGAGTGACAAATTGTGTGTGAGAACAGAGCTGGGACTTGTCAGGTTCAGAAGGAAAAAATCACTTTTACCCAGATGGCATTTAATTGTGGTAGACTGTTTACTGTACATTTTTGTGTATGTCAATATTTCTCATAGCATTCAAAACTCATATACTCACAACTAAACTTTAATATACAAAGTCCTAATCCAGAACACCCTAACCTTCACTGTTGTTGTATAAGAAAATGCTTTGCATCCCAGAGCTTGTGACCATACTCCACCAACAAGAACCTTCTTTCCAGATAAGAACTTTGAAAGCACAAATTCTTTCTTCTGCATCTGGAGACTTTTTGTTTTAGTTAATATCTGAAAAGCCATGCTGAGGTACAAAACTTTTGGAAAATTAAGTCTATAAGGCATTCCTAGATTCTGAACTGTAGTAGTTTTGTGATTAGTGTTGGACTCACTTCTCTAAGATCAGTTCACCCATATCTGCATGGATTGTTAAAAATCCACAGATACAAAAGTTCTCTGCAGAGCTAGAGCTGTAAGGCTTTATTATGCAGCAGTATTTTTGTTAAAAATACTAGGATTAATGAATTTAAATTATTTTTTTCTGTTTCAGTAATATATTAATCTAAATTTTGATAATAAATCATGTCAGTAAATAGTAAGTAAGTACTAACAATTCATACATCTATAGTGAATACACTAAATGAGTGATGAAATAGGAAACAGCAGTCTGGTCATATAGACTTTGATCTGGTATTATAGACTTTTTTATCTTGGATCACAAAGCACCACTGTTCTGCCTGCAATTTTCTAAATATTTCTATGCAATTTTCTATTTTCTAAATAGGGAAGCAAACATGCTGCTCTTATCACTTAATGTTTCCTCAAAGTTGGAGGATGGAAAGGTTTTTTTTATCAGGCATTGGAAAACACATAAAGTATGTGTAGAGGATCTGTGATCTCACACCTAAAGAACTGTGCTCAGAAGAAATTAAAAGTATAATCTGAAAGTTTATCTCTAATTATAATTTTCAAATGTTCAATATAAACATTCCAGGTAGTGTACAGAAGATTACAGTCTTCTCAACTAGCACAGAAATGCATTTGCTGACACCCACCAGCTCTCTGCATTGTTGCAAACTATGAATAGTTAAGCATTTGCTGTGATTTAGCTAATGTCCTTTTACCATATAAAATGCAATCCAATTCATTGTGTATGTGCTTGAAAGGGAAAGAGACACAAATGATTTGGTATTAAGCCTTTTTTTCTTCATTTCATATTGCTAAATCTGTCTCTGGAGAAATAAAGAGGCTTTATTCTCTTATTTCTTATAATGGGATTCTAATGAGAACTTTAATTAGTATCATGAATTTTTTTCCCTACTTCTAGATTTTAAAGCAATCGTGCAGTATTTCTCAGTTGTGATTTTCTACTGTATCTCTATCATATTATTTCTGTAAGATAATTTTCATAATACTGTTCTATTTCAGATTTAGTTAACCCACTTTACTGTCATAATAATTGGAATCAAAATAGACAAGAATCATAAGATTCTTCTTAGAAGCTTGATTGTCAGTCACCAACAAATATTTTCTCAATTTTCACAGCTGTGTGTGAAGATTCTGGTAGAAAGACCTTGTCTCTATTCAGTGTATGCATGAAGTGGTCATCACAAGACAGGCTATTCCTCCTCCCTTTATTTCTTGATTTTTTTACCAAAAATAGGTATTTTGGAGAAATCCTTTTTAACATCTTTGCTGCCTTTTTTGTTTGTTTGTTCTTTCCTGTAGAATGTGCCTTTCTCCTGAGATTAAAACAAAATCTTTTTACCAGAACACATCTTTCTGATGCAAACCCTTCTTGTGTTAATTTCTCTACATTTATTAAAAAAACTTACATTTAAAGCATCTAGTGCTGGAGATGTCATATACTTTTCTGACAGCCTGGAATATTACTCCATTTGTCCTGAAAGATATGAGCTTGGGAGATATAAGATATGCAAAATCACCATTAAAAATCTCCATAATTTTTGTCGTTCCTTTTCTGGAATACGTGTTTAGTAGTCAGTAAGTCCATGAAAAACAGTACAGGGAAGCAGATTTTCCAGTATTTTATTGCAATGTTAGAAATCCTGTGTACCATTTTCCACAGGGATGCAGCAAATAAAAAATAAACTGAAGTTGGTAATTAGAGAAACTTAGCTGAAACTTGTTCAGCTTATTAAGCATTTAATTTTGTGTAGAAAGTGAGAAATCATTAGCACTTTTATTATCCTGAGTGCAAAAAACCCAAACACTTCTGGAAAGGAGGTTGTACAATTGGCTTTAAAAGATTTGGTATTCATGTGCTTTCCTGAAGTGTTTGTGTAATCTAACTAAACCTGCAGTTTGACTTCCACAATAAAACTACCAGTTGGTGACAGCAATTGCACAGGCAGTTTAAAAAATCGTCAAATTGTTCGTTGCTCTTCACTAGAAAATAAGGCTTCTGCTTCTGTTTTGAAGGTTGGACTGACTCTGTTGTAAAAGGTTTTTCTGGTAAAAATCTGTTCAATGGAAGAGCAGAGAGGATCAGATCTGGCATCCTCCAGCGAGGACTTGCCCTCACTAAGTGATGCTGCCATCCTCACTGCTGCCTTGGCCCCCAGAGGGGGTTCATTCCTCATCCTGCACACAACCAACCAACTGATGTGACCTGAGCACACCTGGGCTGGGCTACCTGGGGCAGCTGCCCTCACATCAAGGTGGGAGAGTGTGCTGTCAGCCCTGCTGTGCACACATCATATAGATCTCTTAGTTCCCAACAATAATTGGGAGAACAAAATAATTTCAAAGTACAGGAAAGCATTCAAATCAAAGTCAAAATGTGGTAAAAGTGTTAAGTTCTAATTTAAATTATAGTCTAAGCTATTTCAAGTAGATATATGTTTTGAGAGTGTAGGAAAGCGTATATAAAGACTGAAGTATTTTCTCTTGATAAAAAGTGTTTATCATTTGAACTGCAGAAAGGAGCAAGCTAGTTAAATGTGTGCATTTCTCACCACTACTCTGCAACTCCCAAAGTCACACATCAATTCAACTGCTCTGATAGAAGTAGCTCCCATGTCTCCTAATGCAGAGTCTGGTATCCTATCCTAGAAGTCCAAATCCCCTCTGTTAATAAGGTGTCTACAGAAGTTTATTCCTTCAGGTCAGAAGTTTGAACCTAGTCCAAGTTACTAATACCCTGAAGATACTAAATCCAACTGCATGGGTCAGTTCTATTCAAGTGTAGCTTTTGTATCTCAGCAGAGCAACCTAAAGGAAAATTGGATGTGCTGCCACTTCCAAAATACTACTCTACTGAGCTTGTTTTGAGGTCTTCAATAAAAAGTACTATCACAGCTGTCTCCTGTAAATGCATCAGCAGAAAGGAAAAGAATTTCAGGAATTCACAGCTATTTTGAGGAGGTAAATATTGGCAAAATACAGTTGTCTTAATGAAGCTGTGTTTTTTCTCTGCCTATCTTCCTCTCTGTGTAGGGCCCCTCTTACCTAAGGCTGTCACAAGGGTGTCTTCAGTTAGCACACACATTTCACTTTAAAAGGGAAAAATAAACAAAGCTAAAAGCTTTTCCTTCAGGTATTTCACTCTGTTGTTTAGAAGCAACAACGCACTAATGATTTCCTGCTGCGGTTGCACTCCTGGCATTGCAAGTTTGCAGCAGGAGCTGCACGCTGCAGCTTCAGCAGATTGTGACAGGGGCAGGTTTGGCTGTCACAGGAGGATGTATTTGCCCTTGATAGCCACAAGTGCATCCCTGTTTGCCGGTGGAACACCTAGGAGCGCTGCTGGCACAAGGAGGAAGGAACTTCAGAACACTGTATATATTCTGATGGTGAATCTGAATTACAACCCCTGTCCTGCCAACTTGCAGTCATTTTCCCTAATGAGTTTTCCAGTTTGCTAATTCAAAGTTTCAGCGTGCCTGGGCCTCAAACTCTTCTTGTAAGGAGATTATTCCACCACTGAATGTACTTTTCAGTCAGAATTTAATCCTATTTTTCCTCTTTATAACCAGAAATTTATTATTTTTCCCTTGACTGTCTTCTTTGTTATATTATTTAATCATGCAATATACAACCATGCTGTGCCTCTGTAATTCTGGAAGGGAGCTTATTCTCAACTTAGGTGCCCCACATTATATCTTTCTGTTAACAAATGGCTTATAACAGTATAAAATGTCATTCACAGATATCAAAAATCATTATATGGACCCATTGATTTCAGAGAATTTTATGTAAATTAGACCCTTATAGAGGTTGATTGTTCTGTCACAGAAATCATCTGCAAGACTGATGTTTGACAGGATCAAGCCAACAGACATATTATGTTGCTGTTCTACAGCCCAGTGCCTTTGCTGACAAAAATTGATTAATATATTTAGGTTTTTTCATACTACATTGCAATGTCATAGCTAATCTATGATCCATCTGATCTCTAAATCTCTTCCAGCATGCCTGTCTACTAAAATCTCTTCTCTATTGACTATCTATATGTTTGAATTATCTTACTGTGAATGTATTATACTGAATTTGTCCAAGTTAAATTTTAATTTGCTTTTTCTTCCCTACTCTGAAGTCTTGGCATTTCTCTTCCTTCATCGCTGCCCACCACCTTTCATAATGATAAGGAGCAGTATATTTTGGTACTACTTTACAGAATATTTAACTAAAATCACAACCAATTACTATACAAAAAAGTATTTTAATTTATTAGCCGCTAGGAATAATTTTTAGGCTTTTGTGTACTTTATGATATTCCATAATTCACTGACTTTTAGCATTTCCCTCCTGAAGGAATCTGGTCTACTCGACAGGAGGCCTTAATTGAAGAAGAAGAATCTGCAGAGCTAAAAAACCTGGTTCTAATAGGAGTCAGACTTTACAATGAGAAGGTTGAAATGTTGCAGGGAGACAGTGGCTCATTACCAGAAAAAATGTCTGAATCCCAAAGGGTATGCATTTTCCCTGAAAAAAATGAATGTTATCAGGGAAGAGAACTCATGATTTATTAGTAACAGCTAATAGTAGCTTTCCTTAAAAGTGGTAGTGGGTAGTGGTTTTTTTCCAGAATTTTACTAAACTAAGTACTTTTCAGACTGTAGATAACATTATTATTATTTAAAAAAGTTAAATTATTAGTTTCCTTATGTTTAATTTTATGCATTGTTATACATATGCGTAGCTTCAAAAACATAAAATAAGACCATTTATAAGTCTTCTCTGGCACTAGTGGTGTTATATGAGGTTAAGAAACAATAAAGTGTTTTTCACAATTGTCAGCCTTAGATTTCTGTTTGGATGCCTGAGATTTCTGCTTAGATGCCTGACAACTGAATCTAATTTCAATTCTTTTGTCTAATTTAGACATAATTGGTCATGTGGTCTATTTACTCATTATAAAACTAGAAACTCCTGCTGTATTTGTTTCAGAGTAATGTAATATCATCAGAACAACTATTTAAAGAGAAGAGGACTGTTATTTTTTTCTAAGCCTTATTGCTGGTGCTTGCTAGACAATATTAGCATTCTAGGATGTACTAGAGTAATGATACTATCTTATCCATCCTAGAAGCCATAGGTCTTCCAGAAATACTTTAATATCTCCTACATGATGTTCTTAATTAGATCATCTTAGTCAGGTGTCTTCATTTCCCTTCTTTACCCCAAAGACTCAGTTTTGTTGAAAAGAATAAAACACAATTCCTGTTACCAAAAACATTTACTGCAGCAGGACATGAGGAATGTTAGTCTTCATTACCTATGTGTTATCTGGCTTTCACTTTCATTCTAGCTCATTTGCTTTATCACTTGCTTTTCCTCCTACATCGCAGAGGAAGAACATCTTTGAGCCTGGGGCTGTCATTCACTGTGGCCACTTTGCAGCACACTGGAGCCCTCCTTTATTCAAGATTCTTGGCACTTGAGTAAATTTGAGAGTACCTGCATGAAGGTGCTGGAATCAAGAGCTGAGGCATGTACAGAATGGAAAAACTTTTTAACCTAAGCAAGGTCTGGAGCTTCCAGAGTTGTGTCAGAAACTAAGGAAAACAAGGGGAGAAACAGAGGAACTTGGCACCAGAAAATCAGAAGCTGGCAAAACTGAAAATATTGAAAAGCTGCAATTAATGGCTGGCATTAAAAGGCTCAGCATCAGAGAAACCTGCTCCTTCCATAAGGAGGGAATTGTACAAGAAGGTACCAATTCTAGTCTCAGTGAATTATAGCATTGCCTACCTGTATTTGCATATGGTCTGTCTACCTTCTGAATGTATTAGTTGATAGTACAGTGTCGATACCTATTAAAGGAAAGCAACAAAGCAAACCAAAAAAATTTCATCCTACCCAAAAAAAACCCAGCCATGCCACTGCCCTGACACCTCTCAAAAGTCAAAACAACAGCAAAAGTATGCTTCAGAAAATGGATTATCCAGAGTTTACAAGGCAAGAATTTATAAACACCAAAGTGAAGTCAGGAAGTCATTCAAGGCTTTATTGTCTTGGATTTTTCAAAGAAAACCTTCTCTTTCTCTGCATGATCCCGTAAGTGGAATTTTTTGCAGAATTTGGATCACCCTACTCCACCTCACACTGTAATTTTTGTATGTACAAGGCTGCAGAAGACTAGAATAAGGAATGCTGGCAAACACATTTTCTTCAAGGTAATGACAGATCAACTGGATCCTTGTGCAGCCAGTAGCACACGCTAGGAAGAGTACTTTACCAATAAAAACAAAACCTATTTAATAATAAATAATATTTTCTTCTGGGTAGTCTGTCAAATGCTCTACAAACATGCTCTTTTCCCTTTTCTCTATGGACATGAAGGGTTTTTTCCCACCAGAGTTTTTGCTGCCTTTTAACTTCTATCAGGAACCATTTCCATTGTAATCACTGTGGATATTGTGTTTTACTGCATTCTTGCTATGAAGGAAAACAGAAATTTAACTAGAGAGATGGACTAGTTTAATTAAGAAACATTCATCATTAACATTAACATTATTTTCAGTAAACTGAATTTCAGTAAACTGAATTACTATTGGTACAGACATTCCAGGTATGTTTATGCAACGATTTCATAAGAGGACTTGTTTGGGGTTTCTTTTAAACTGGTAGAAGATTTGTTCTTACATTTTGTCTCCTCTCAGGGCTAAAAGACATAAAATCCTCTGCATCTAATGGTGTAAATCCATAGCACTGCAGAATATACTGGGCTACAAAGTTTTGTCAACACAGCTACCATAAAAAAAATCCAAAGAAAATTGTTAATCTCACTAGGAAATAAGGCATATGCCCATTTTTATAATTTTTCTGTATTTATCAAGCCCAAGATTATAAGCTTTTTTTAAGACTTGCATAGCTAAAATTTAAATTAAAAATTTCAACCCCCTTCCAACAGTGGAAAGAAGAAAAGGGCAATACTTTATGTTGGTTTCCATTTAAGAACTCTTTAAAATACATAGAAGATAATTCTTTCTATTTTCTCTAGGCTCTCTGAAATCTCCTGCTTCACAAGATTATTCTTCACTGAGCAACAACAAGTCTTTTCTCAATGTTTTATTGTGTTACAAGTTGTTGTTGGCTCTTTTCAAAAGCACTTCTTCTTATATTGTGCATAAGCTGCCTTCTGCAGAACAGTTGGTACAAAAAGGAACAACAGATCTGAAAAGACAGGTAATTGTGCTCTGAACAGATCAATTAATTCTGACTGAATAGCAAAAGATCTCAGAAGTCTTGCATTTTCAATAGATGGTTTGTGAGATGTTTATTGGGTAAGTATGCATATAGGCATTCTGTGTCCTTTTTGTAGACAAAGATCTTCAGTTACTACTGTAACACAAACAAACAAGAATAGATAAAAATATTTAAATTTTAATAAAATAAAGTAACATAATTAATAATTCTAAATGGAGAAACATATGATAGACAAATAAAAAGACATTCATTTGAATTATCTCTTTATTCTTTGGGTTTTTATGAAATGCCCACTAACAATTAGATTTTTGCTTCTTTAGGCTGAATTATAGGCTAAAGATTTATGCATTTTATCTCAATCTGATTCACCATTCTTGATGTTTCAATTTTTATCAGTAATGAACTGATAAAAATAAAAACATTTATTTTCTGTTCTAATTTCATTATTGCAAGCTTTCAAATGTGGTATTTCTGTTTCAAAATATATAAAAATACAGTAGAAATAAAATGAAGGTGTTAATTTATGTTCACATGCAAAATGTTTGCAATGTTTTCTATATGTTTCTGTGGATTATGCCTCAATCTCAGATAAACTGGATTGCAGATGTCCCTCAAATTACTTCTAAATCACTTTTGAATTACTGTTTTACAACCTTGCATTGAATGTGTATTTCTGATAGTTGTTGGTATAGATTTACTTTTCCAAAACAGCAATATCATAGTTGTTGTTTTATTAGAGTGAAAACACAGCTTTGGGCATGGATTCAGTGTATTCAGTTAGGTGATCAGACTGTGGATTGTGTGAGACGCACTCCAAACATGAACAGTTCGCCATAGGATTCCCAAGTACCTACATGAAAGCCAGCAAATGAATCCTAATTTACTGGTAGACGTTTTTGGCAACCACCAGAGCAAACTCTCTTCATAAATATTTTCAAAAGTGAAGAAAGAATTAGGAGATGGGGAGGAACATCTAGAGTGGAATAAATAGGCAATGTACTGAAATACTTAACTGAATCAAATGACAACGGTTAGTGCAGGAAACAAGCTCCTTTCCAGAAGTTCCCTCTGGCAAATTCACAAAATCAGATATAGTCTTAAAATTAACTGCAGCACTGAGGAATGTTTCTAGGAGAAAGTATGGTTCCAATGTCCTTATGAACTACAGCAATCCAGGTGAGCCTTTTTGGTTTTTTTTTTCCATTTATTTTCCATTTCCTGTGGAATACTTTCTTTTTTTCTCCATTGTACTCCAGATTCTTTCTTGTCAAGCCACCTTCTTTTGGTCTCCATCTATGCCGTTTGCACTGAAATTTACAATGTTGTCTCAACTGCTTGAAAAGGACTTTTAAACAGGGAACTGCAATCCAGCTCTTGCTTTCCATAGCAAAGGCTGGACTAAGAAAATATTGTAAAAATAAAATAAATATTGTTTCAATTTTGAATTTTTGTAATAAGATTATGTATTAAGACTCAAATAAGGCAATGTAACAAATCTAAAATACTCTAAGTATTTTAATCTGGTCCAGATATACAGTCTTATGTCTTTGCTTTTTTATTCCAAAATCGGTTGGAAATGTGGTATTCCAGCAAATCATAGCTGATGTATGCACATAATACCTGGGAGAGTTCTGCTGAAAAGGAAGTGAATGAACTCGGATGAGGAATCTTTGTAAATTATCTAGATTCATGACAGCCACTAGATTAATTGAACTTTTTGACTGCAATGGCATTGACTATAGCTATTCAGTTAAACTTCTGATAACCAACCAGAACTGGAAAAAGAAAGTAATATGGTGAAAAGAACTTTTGAAATATTGATGTTGAAAGTGGGGAAGAGTTCTTTATGGAAAGGCAGGTAGACTATCAAATGAACAAAAGAACTATCTTGCATGAAGCCCTGCATTTCAGCACTGAAGGGAAAACTGACACATCAAATTTTTACAACAAAAGGAAAGGGTTTATCAGCTTCTAAATGCATTATATAAAGATGACTGTTAATTCTTGGAAAAACTACAGTGGCTAAAGGAAAAATAGTCTTAACATAAAGAGCCTAAAAATGGCCAAGTTCAGCCAGATAAAGCATCCAGAGAAAATGAAAAGCAGTGGAAGTCTGTTCAAATGTTCAGAGCTTTCTTCTGCTTGTACATGTATGCAGGGTATACTAAATTTGTATATGTTTTTTGTGAGATTTTAGTATTGTTTTCAATTGAAATGAAAAAATTTCAACTATTGCTGTG
>JANRGV010000001.1:26419550-26439729 GCA_024734035.1 Alethe castanea
AGTCCTTCCTTGCTTCCTGCCCAGGGACAGGGGCCTGGGATTCTTATATTTCATTCCTTCTGCCTCTAAATACTGGACTGTAACAAAGAACTAGTTAACACCATCCCATTGGGAGTTAACACTGTCCTATTGGGCCAGAACAAGAAAATAACTTCTATCTTCTACATTTCAGAAAGAAACACGTTTTATATTTTTAGATGTAAATTATACTTCATATGCAGATAGCAAAGTGTTTCCAAATTGGATTCCTTTGAAGTGTTTGCCATCTGGGGAAAAAATGAGATGAAAGGACATACTTTCATCTGGGATACTCAACATCACAGAGGAAGTCAGTGGAATAGGACAATAAAATAAATTAACAAAAAAAAAAACAAAAACAGAGATGTTTCTTAGAACCAGTCAATTTTATTTCCAACCTGATAGATAAAATAGGAGAAAAATAGAGCATTTCAGGATTGGATGGAGACTGAAAGTTACAACCCTTACATAGATTTAAAGAGATTTAAAGACTATTTTGCTATATTTATTTTAATGATTCAGTACAAAAAAGATCTGAAGCCATTTTTTGTTCTTTGAAAAACTTCATTTAAAGGTATAGCACATCAAAGAACTTGACTATGTTGTTATTTTGCCACTAATAGGTATTGTTACTTTATACTAATTTTTCAGACTACCATCAGTCTAGACTAGCGGCTTAATTATGTCATGAAAGTGGGTAGTTCTACAGACAGACGATACATTACAAACGGAGATGACTCTCTCATTACCAGGGTCCACTTGGCCGAGGTTTTGTATGTAATCTGCAAAAGCAGCTGATTGTGTATTAGAGAAGGAAACCATGGCATAAGTCCTGAACTTTGTGGTTTCTTCCATTTTAGAGGGAATACAGAGCTCAGGATTTCACAGAAAAAGGCTTTTCCTGGCAAAAAAAGTCTGTGCCAACATACAAGGTGGAGGAAAATCTGTTTACCTCCTTTACCAGAAGTAAAAACTTAGCAAACAGATCAACGTATAAATTATTTGGGAGAAAATTAAGTAGGCAACTTCAGTAGCAACTGTACTATGAGCAAATAAATAGCACAACTGAAGTGAATAAACAGTGTTTATTAAGTATTGCAATAAAGCAACAATGAGCACGCAGTGGAACTAACAATATTTTGAAAATAAACACCATTTTCACATGACACTTACTACAGGCTATTGTAAAGGTGAATTAGACAAATTTAGCTGAGTTAGATAAATTCATGGGGGATAGGTGGTATCAATGGCTATTACACACAATGACTTGGATGCAACTGAAGGCACAGGAGGTCCTTTAAGTACATACAGAGTGAATAATATTTTGTGAAAATGATCCTACTTTATCCCACTTCTGCTTCTTTAGCATCCCATATTGGCTGCCACTAGAGATGAAGTTCTGGGAGAAAGCTTTTTGATTGCACTTATTCTGGCAGGTATTTTTTTGGTTTTGGGGGGTTTTTTTGGGTGTTTTTTTTTTTTTCTTTTTTTTTAAATGAGATATGTAGTGACAACAATCTATTTCTTCTCTAGGGTATTTCCAGAACTGCTGTTCTGAGCACACATTTATTTCAGCATAGTTTTGCACCTACAGTAGAAGAGCCAGTTTTCAAAGTTAATTCATTGTGTGTTTTCCTTCAGATTAAAAAATGCTTATATGATATTCACTTGACCTATAAAAGAGAAAATAAAAATATTCTGCAGGTGTGATGCAGTAAAAATTCATTTCCTGACAGTTTTTTCTATTTCCCTACAGACAGTCTTTGGGCCAAAGATATTACACGGTGGTAATTTGCAGAGATGCTCCAGCTATGGCTAAAGCACTATTATAGGTACTTGGATTCCAATTTTATGCTTTTTGACCTCCTCACCTCCTACTTTCCCCTACCCACAACATTCTCAGAACTTCCATGATTCTCATTTCTACAGCAGAAGGCTTATTATGATGATAATAATAATTGTTATGCATCTGGCATTAAAACAGTGGCAGACATGGCAAAATTATTTTATCTGGGGAAATTATGTTTTGCAGCAATTGCCATGGTTGCATGCATTCACCATGCATCACTCTGGTAAGTTCATACAAAGAAAAGGAGCATCCTTTTACCTGTTCCCAGTATCCTAAGAATAACAAGACCAGTGCCAGTGCCCTTCATCCTGTCCACAGCTATACCAAAACCTTAACAAATATACACACAAAAAACCCTTGTCTCATTTATTCTAACTTCAGACAATTCATTACTTTGCTTATACTGTAACAGAAGAAAATTAAAAATATAAGGGTCATAAATTATATCTTCTCATAAAGACAAGCTTGCATTAATATTGTCCTTTATATTCTGGCTTATTCAACAGAATTCAGGTTGCATGCTGATAGATGTTCTAGATTAGATGTGTGTGGATTTTTATTTTGTTGCCCACAGAGTCAGCATTTAAGATAATCAAAGAGACATATAATCATTTAGGTTGGAAAATATTTTCAAAATCATTGAATCCAACTGTAAATCCACCACTGCCAGGTCAACCACTAAACCATGTCTCTAAGTGTCACGTCTACGTGTCTTTGAAATACCTCTAGGCATGACAACTCCACCACTCCCCTGAGCAGCCTGTTCCAATGCCTGACCACCTTTTCAGTGAAGAAAATTTTCCTTATATCCAAGTGAAATCTCCCCTGGCTTAAGTGGAGACCATTTCATTTCATCCTGTCACTTGCTACCAGGGAGAATAGACAGAGCCCATCTCTTTGCAATGTGCTTTCAGATAGTTGTAGGGAGTAATAACTTTTCCTGTGAGGCTCCTTTCCTGCAGGCCACAGAGTCCCAGTTGCCCCAAGTGCTTCTCATATGACTTGTGTTCTATGCCCTTCACCAAAACTTCACATTCAGTCTCATAATAATAGAACCTTATTTTCAAGCAAAATATAACCTATATTGACCACACTAGATTTTTTTTCACTAACTATGAAATACATGAACGTAGTCTGCTATATTATCCAAATTATTGTAAAGGGTTTTTTGTCATTTGGCATGTTTTATAACATACAAATATTTTAGTTCAGTAGCTTGACCTACATGGTACTACCATGCTACTTCTACTGCAGTTATTTATTTATTTATATAATGTTATGTGGCTGAGCTTTCCAGAGATGCAGAAAACAGAAAAACCCTCAACGAATATCCACAGCACCCAATAATTAAACTTCCAGAAATATTTTCACACATTGAAATTCTACTACTAGAGGTGTATCTATGAAAATTAATGTAAAATTAGACAGAGTAATGATAAGGCAGTATCCAGTTTATTTAGAAAGCCAAAGTCGTGTGCTTTGCAAAAAGATCCATGAGACAAGTTACTAACCTTAGAATAGGCAATGTATATTCTGATACTAAGCACATTGATTATTGAACCTGACAGCTGTGTGAAGCTTGTCTTATTGCTTGCTTTTTCCTTTTTTACTCTACTCTCTGTCCATCATCTCTACTTAAATTGTAAGAAATTCATAGTTGATACTTTGTTACACAATATATTTTCCACATTTGCTTGCACAGAAAGGCTTCCAGCTCTCCAAGCACTCAGATAGTCCACCATATCTAAGAAGACTAATAGAAGGCCAAGATTTTTAGTCAGATAAAAACATCCCTAAAATCCAAAACTCTGTATTTAACCAAATCAATTTGTTTCAAAACTTCTGAAGCTCACAATAATCAGCAAATACCTTAACACCTCTGAAGGCTTAAATATAGGCACAGTTCTATGCGTACCTTTTCTTCATTACAGAAAATATGGGAGTTTTTTAACTGGCTGGCTCTGTCCACATTCCAAAATTGCACATGATATGAGAATTAATAAGGTAACACCTTGCTCATTACATCTGAAACTTTTCTTTTGCTTGCTCTAAAGTCTTTTGCATTATGAATGAATGCCCTTTGGACTGAATTCATCCCCTGTTTTCGGTTAGGAATTATTACCTCATCCTGGCTATTATCCCAGGAGCAGCTCTTGATGACATTGCTGAGAATGCCTTCTCTATCAGTCTAAGCCTTGCTCCCAATTTTATTTCAACTACTTTTATGGAGACCACTGCAGTCATTAGTTAAATATGTTGAGACACCTCCCACCCACTCCCAATAGTTTCAGTGTCTTAGGAAAAAGCCTGTGCTCTGTAATTTCCACAGAGTCTAATCTTTGAGATACCATTAGCTACATTTATAAAGAGGAAAGGATACACCTAAACTGCATTTTACACCTTCTTTATGGATCATAACCTGCCAGTTATAATGATGCACCTATGCATGGTGTATCAGGGCATATCCTAGTTGTCTTCAAGTCCAAAGCTTAGATGGTATCTAAGAAAAAAAAAAGTTAGACCAGCAGATGCCTTGTTGAGCTGAGGCATTCTGGCTTTAAGTCTTTACCTGGGTTGGGACAAAGGAATGCAGAAGGGTAAAGCAAACAAGTATGAACCTGAAAGGAAAAAAAAACAAATTGAGACTGTTATAACAGAAGTCTATAAAATCACAGTAGTTATAGAAAGGGGAAATAGGCAATGACTGTTAAATGTTATGAGAACCTTACAGCATAAAATGTCAGGTGGCAAGTTTAAAACAAAAAGAAGGAAGCTTTTCACAGAAGAGCAGCTTTGCTCATCTTCATAATTAGGCTTTGAAATCTCGAAATACAGAAGAATATTAACATTAAAGTGTAAAAAGTGTTCAGAAAGCAAGCAAATTCATGCAATAAAAATCCACTAGAGGTTCCTAAAAATTATGAAGAAAGAAAACCAACAGGATTTCAACAAAATTGTGGAGACTGGGAGATTTTCATGGCAAAGCATGCTCACACTGTACTTCTAAAATGTCCTTTCTGGGTCCCTCTTGGAAGCATAATTCTTGAATACATAGACCCTTGATTTACAGGAGTATATGCTTTTTTAGATAGAAAATGATAGCTTTTGAAAACCTCAGACAACTGGCTTTCCATCACTCAGTATCTGCAGAGCAAAAATTCCATTTTTGTTGTTAGTACAAAGTACATTATGGTTTGTGACAGATCAGGTGGAAAGGTAATGATACAGGACTGGAAATATACACATCCTATAACACCTCCACTCTGCTCCTGGTACTTGTCCTCTGTTATCATGGATTGTCAGGTAGATCAGTAAAGAGAAGAGAAGAATATTAGATAATTTTCTCAGTGTTGTTGGTTGTTTTCTTTTTTCCTTCAATGTCATTTTGACTACATAAAATTAGAGAAGGAATCTCTAACAATTTGGCTGGCTGCACAAAATGATATGTAGACCAATCACATATTTAACCACAAATGAAACACTTTGAAAAATGGTGATTGCAAACAATGAAAGCTGAGATATTCTTGGCCATATCTGTTCCTTGAGACTAAAAAAGTAAAAGGAGAATGGAAAGATGGAAAGATGGAAAAATAATAATGAAAGAAATGCTAACTATATCTACCTTCAGAATCAAGTTTCAAAATTATTACCAATGCCTCCTAATATGTGAACCTATGATATTCAGAGAATGATATAATTATAGAAGACTCTCAGGTTGGTCAAGCTTTACTTCTTCATGGTGAATTCATGCTGACTACTCCCATTTACTTTCTTGTCTTTCATGTGCCTGGAAATGATTTCTAGGTTTAGCTGTTCCACCATCTTCCCAGGGGCTGACATGAATCTGACAAACTCATAGCTCTCTGGATCTTTCTTCTTGCCCTTCTTAAGAAAGGAGTGAGATTTGCCTTTTTCCAGTCCTGAGGCACGTATCCCAGTCACTGAAGATTATTGAGAGCAACCATAGAATGTCCTCAGCCAGCTCCTTCAGTACTTATGGATTACTTTTTAAAATTTTTTACATGAAGGAAATGTAAACCACCTCATGTCCCAGTAATTTGTTCTTGCAGCCTGCTGGGTAGCCATCTTCTGCAATTTTGAAAAATTATAAAAAATTACTAAACAAGCTTTGTTAGCCTAAAGACACATAGTAATGTTATAACTGGAGCTATAAATATTCTGAAACTGCGTAAACTAATTCGCTCTGACTTCAGAGCTTGTTGAAAAGCTTGAGATTCTTGATCAATATTTGCAGGTGGGTTTTGGGAAAGATGACATTTACTTAGCAACAGTAGAGACTTTATACTGTATACTTTGCCTATTGAAAGTACTTATAACTGTACAGTGGTGTTTGCCTTTACAATAATTTCAATATAATGTTGACCATAGAAAATGAGAAAAGCAAGTAGAGAAGATAGTCATATAGTTATAATTCTAGTACATTACACTCACAGTATGAGAATGAAAACAGACTAATATTTCTGTAGCACCCTTATTTAACTTCTTAGTCTATTCTCTGTGTTTTTTACTGCTTCATTTCTTTTCCAGTATGATAATTTATGATTTTTATTTTAAAATTTAAAAGAGCACAAATCTTAAATTCATATTACTGGAGTATATAATTTTTCTCATGCATACTTTGTTTGTAACTTCCCCTGTAATTAATAGGAATTACAAGACAAAGTGTAAAATATATAAGCCCTTTTCTTTCTAAAATATATTATACATAACAAATGTAATTTAAAATTTTGCACCTAGCTTTGAAATGCTTCTCAAATATCCAGTTATTAAAACATGCTGTACTTAATTGGAAATGAGAATGAAAATGGAGATTTTATCCCAGTTATTACTCTTTTCTTTAAAAAAGTTTATGGATGAGAAATTCAATAATCTTCATGCTACTCTAGCAGCAATATTATTGAAGGAAAAATTCTTTTCCTATGAAAACTTCTTCCATGGCTGTATTACGCCTGTAGGGTTGTGAACATTTTGGAAGTTTCCCTGTGTAGTGTATAATGCCTAACTTGTATGTCTGTTGGTGGGTCTTGTTTGGTCCATTATAAATAATCCTTTTCAAAAGCTTATTTTTAGTATTTGTCTTTAAAATAAGAATTTATAAGATAACAAGGTGACATCATCCCACATTGTCAGGGATATTCAGCTGCAGAAAAATGGAAGTCCTGACCCAGAAAAAGAATTGAGTTATACTCAAGAGTGTTAGGCACTGTGAGACATAAAAGTGCTGAGTCTACATCTATAGATTTTAAGGGAAACCTAATTTTCTTAAAACAACTGAGAAAAAAAATAGCATTTCTGTGTCTTAACTGTCCTCTAGAAATTACTTGTTCTCTTTCTTATGCATGCTACTGAGTATGTGTTTGAGGAGGACCCAACACGAAGTTTCATGCTGGCAGCCACTTGCTGAGTAACAATTCTGTTGTGAAAGGCAGCACTGAAGAGAAGGGAAGATGGCAGAGCAGGTTTTGCACAATAATCTTGCAGTTCAGGCATTCATACAAAATAGGAGAGTCCCCAGATAACTTACTTTTCTTTAGGAAACATACTTCTCTTCATCCCAGAAAGCAGTCCTCATCAAGCATGAATACATTTATTTTGGAGTTAATATGAAGCATGACATAATACAGAACAGCCCAGGTTGGAAAGCATCTCAAAAGATGATCTGGTCCAACCTTTTCTAGGAAAAGGAGCTTAGATGATATTATCTAGCCATCCTGTCCAGTAAATTGAAAACCTCCAAAGATTGGGACTCCACCATGGTCTTCTGGAAGGTCATTCCAGTGACTGATTGTTTTTACTGCAAAAAAATTTCTTGCTTATATGAAGATGAAACCTCTCCTGGTGCAACTTGTACATGCTGCTCTTTGTCCTCTGTATGTGACTCCTTTAGAAGGGAGACTCCCTTTCCTCTTTGCAGAGGTACTGGAAGTACTGGAAAATTGTGTTGAGGTCCTCCCTGAACTCTCTCTTCTCCTGGGTAAAATGTCCAAATTTCATGTCTTTTTTCACAGAATAGGTTCTGGGCTCTTTGATTCTTTCTGAACTGCCTTTGAAACCTTCCTACTCTGTCTGTGTACTTTTTGAAATGTGAGGAGTAAATCTGAGCATAGTACTCTGGGTGCAATCTGATATTTCCATCTTTATCTGTTCAAATAATTATTTTCACAAATTAACTCTCTAGACGATTGGTTAGGTCTCCCATTTGGAAGGTAGAGAGAGAAAACAGCTAGTAGACCACATTCTTACTCAGCAGTGGGCTAAAGAATGCTTTTCTTATTCATATTTTTTTAATATATATGCAACAATACCAAGAAAAATTAAATTTTTTTTTCCTTTCTGACCCAGTCTTTACTAATATGAGTACTCTTTCCCAAGAATGGGCTATGTGGATAGGAGTGCCTAAGCAGATGATGACACTGAACTAAAATCTCCCCGTCTTTAGACAAAATGCCAAGTGGAAAAATGAGCAAGTAACCTTTTAATTGAAATAAAAACCTTTTTCATCATTTCATAGAAATGTTCAAGAAAAGGTGAGGACAGTACATCCCAAGCATAGATCAAGGCCACTTTCCAGATGAACTGGGGAATTTTTGCCTGGAATGTGTGGCATTTGAAATCAATCTATTTCTCCCCTGTTGTGTCTTTCAGCTGATCTGTTGAACCCTTCAGCAGACATGACCCTTATTTTGGAATAACTAATTCTCCCGTAGCATTACAGTGGGTACAGTACATTCACCCCACTCTCTGAGCTACAGACTTCAAAGATAAATGTTGGCAACCACGCAGCAACTACCAATGCTTTTCATTAATGTTGCCTTGGAAAGCAAAACAGAATTGTTGTCAGGCAACGTATTCCATTGAGAATCAGAGACTGATATACCTACAGTAAATTTGGAATAAGAAATTGAACTGAGGTTCCCATTATCCAAAATCATTGACCTAGCCAAAATATTTTTTCCACATGTAGTGGTTTAACCCCAGCTAGCCACCAAGCCCCACACAGCTGCTCCTCACTCCACCACCAGCGAGACTGGGGAGAGAATCAGGAGTGTAAAAGCTGGAAAACTCGTGGGTTAAGCTAAAGACAGTTTAATAGTAAAACAAAAGCCAGGCATGCAAGCAAAGCAAAACAAGGAATTCATTCACCACTTCTCATGAGCAGACAGGTGATCAGCCATCCTCAGGAAAGCCAGGTTCCACCACGTGTAATGGTTATTTAGGAAGACAAACACCATCACTCCAAACATACCCTCCTTCCCCAAAATTTATATATTGAGCATGATGCCTTAGGGTATGGAATATCCTTTTGGTTAGTTTAATTCAGAAAAGACCGTGGCTCTGTGTAAGCCCTGCACAGAATTAACAAAATCATCTCTATATTACCCGCCCTATGTTGAGCACAAATCCAAAACTGAGCCCTATACCAGTTGCTCTGAAGAGATGTAACCCTGATCCAGACAAAACCAGCACACCTCAGAATTTATTTTGTTCTCCTACCTTATCAAAACTAATTGAAAAAACCTGAAGAGAAAAACAACAAAACTCTTCTTGGGAAGGATACACTTATAACATAATGTTTTTTAGATCAAGCCTTTCAGTTCTGGTAGTTAATTGTTCCTTATAGCATCCCAAATCAACTTTGGTTCTCATATTTGATAAGACACCTACACACAAAGTATCCTTAAAAAATACACCTTTTATCTTATCTATAAGCCATTGTCTAGATTGTTTTGAGGAATTAATAAGTTTATGATCATTCACCAGACACTTTCAAATTGAACTTCAGCTCCAAATTAACTTCACATGGATTTTTTTACACTGCTGTTTTTCTTACCTAGCTCTAACTACAATTAGTCACTAAAAATTGTCTCTATGCCTGAAAAATGTTTCATCCTCCAGCACAGTTATTTCTTTTTGCTTAAAAAAATCCTCCAACTGCTGAAATCTCAGTCATCTAATGATCACAAACCCATTCAGGAGCTTCCGTGACCACTCTTCATCCTGGAAAAACCCTATAATTGAGACACAGCAGCCATTTATTTTTTTTAATGTCAAATGGCATCTTTAAAAGTAAGGAACTGCTAGCAAGTATGAAAAATATGTTTTCATGCATTTTTAATGACATCTCAGTTATCATAAATAGGATGCAATAATTTATTTTAATAAATATTTCTAGTTCATGTGCAGTTTTAAAACTAACAAGCTACATGCTAAAATTAAATACAACAATCTGAAAAAGTTTTAGTTATATTATTTCTCATTCCTGGTAGCTAATCCAATTAATCTGTTAATGTTTGGTCTTTCAAATTTAAGAGAAAATGCTAAACCAGTTTTATACAATTTCAAGGACTAGAAGAATTTATTTTGCTAATTTGAAGCCATAAAATAGCTAAATGTGAAAGCCATAAAATCAAATTTGTTCAAATTGCCTTTTTGCCTTTGACATTTTATATTTTCTTATGAATGAGAAGTTTTCTAATATAGACTTTGTCAGCAGTAGAACTCTCAGTGAGCATTAGAAGCCACCCATATTTTATCTCTTTTCTGGAAGGTTGTAGCAAAGAAAATAGTGGCAAACCTGGAGAATACATGGAAGAATCGTAAAATCATAGCACTATAGAATGCCTTAGGTTGGAGGACCTTAAAGGTCATCTTGTTCCCACCTCCCTGCCAGGACCAGGCACACCTTCCACTAAAACAGGTTGTTCCTGTTCTAGCCCCATCCAACCTGGATGCTTCTAAGGATGGGACATCCACAACTTCTCTGGGCAGCCTGTTCCAGTGCCTCACAGTAAAGAACTTCATCATAATGCTTAATCTAACCCTACTCTCTTTCAATTTAAAACCATGGGAGAGACAAGGAAAAAACGTCAACTAAACAAGTGCTTTATTCACAGATATGTAATTATTTTCTCATAATGATTCTTTACACTCACTTGCTAGAAGTTTAACATTACTCATATTATGCCTCTAATAATTTATCAAAGAAAAAAGATTTATATTTGGCAAACAGAAGCAATTAATCTCTTCTCTGAGGCATGAAAAAGGTTCAAGTGTCCAATATTATACCTCCTTGTGTTACCACCTTGTCTGAATTCAAAACTACAATTTTACTTGGAAATGAGAAAGGCAAGAAGAATGGAATCCTAAATCGATAAAAAATTCTTCAATAATTGTCTTGTAAATATTTTATGGGTAGCCTTTATGATAATAGTTTTATGGGTTGGATTTTAAATGTAGATAAGTGAAGCCTGGTAAAATGAGTGTTAAAGATGTGAATAAGTTTTGCTTTTGCCTTTAAACTGTGCATCTGCTCACATCATTAAACAGTCTTTTATAAAAATATGAAAAGAAAATAAAATGGAAAAGGGAAGATAGAGCTGAATTTTCTTCTTGAGGTTATGAACTAAACCCCAGTTTTACAAAGCTGGTAGAAAACCTAAGTAAGCTGGTGTGGTGAAGCAGCAATTCCATGTCCAGGGGCAATATGGCTGCAGTGGATTATGCAGAAGGATAATGTAGTTTTACATCAGGCTGCATTATTTCTAGCTCTCAACTCAGCTCAGAAAGAGTGGGTTCAGCTGTGCTCACCTAGCCCTGTTCAAAGATACATTCTCTGACAGACAGTTCTCAGAAGTCAAGCCAACTGGAAACATGGTTTGCGTCAGGGCAGGCATATCAGAATCAATCAAATATTACTTCTGAGCAAATCAGCTTGTACCTCTTCAGCCTTTCAGTTTGAGGGTCACAAAGGCAGTGTGGCCTTCAAAAGCAAAGCTGGATAAGATGGAAAAAACATGGAGACAATGGAATAAATTACCCAGCATCAGGACAATGTGCTTTCCCAGTGCTATCAACATCTACTGCCCAACATCTACCATTACATAAATCAACCCAAACATGCCCTGCACAAAAGGGGCCCAGAGGCATTTCTCCATATAGAGACCATAAGAAATGAGGAAAACTTCTGAGGGACAGCCCAGCTTCTTGTCCAAGTGCCTTTCCAGGACTCAAAATTGCCATGCACTTGACTTAAAGGTTTGTTATCATATTAATTAATATTGACTAATTATCACTGTTTACATGTGAGCAAGGCTTAGAGAAAACAAAATTTTTCACATAAATTCAGCTGAGTCAGACACTTAACATGGAAATTTCAGGCCAGATGTTTGTTTGGCAAAACAGAAGGAGAAATCTGTGCAAGAGTCACCTTGATGTATCTTTAGCTACATTTTACATGCCAGTTTGCTCAGTGCTTCAGTTGCAAGAGTGTTTGAAAAGGTGAGGGCAACAGTCTATTTGCTTGTGTTACGTGGGGTAAGTCTGCTATATCTACTGCAACAGTAAAGATATGAAAATATTACAACAAAAGTGATACAGAATTGTTGAAATAATGAAGCATCTCTGGATAAAAACATAGACAAAAATAGGAAGAATACTGAGAAAGAATAACAAGCACAAAAGAGTATCTAAAATTATCATGATAATACTGGAAGTAGTGGCAAAGAGAGTGACATTTCTGTTTACAGGAGGAGCTATGAGCAGAGAAAAGCTAACTTAGCTGACCAGGAAAAACACAAACTGCCTACCTTCAGCAGACTGGAAAAAAAGGTGTAGTTCAAATTCATATCTGCAAAGGCAAGGTCTATTGGTAAGACTTCATATTCCTCCTGTTGTGTTTCCCCACTGCTGCTGTGCTTCATTCAAACATTCAGAGCTTATACAGAGTTGAGTAAAAATCCTGCTGCAGAAAACATCATTATTATGTACCACGGGACTCTGGAAATCCATGTACCAATCTACTTAAAACATTATTGTTACATTCAGCTTTTAAAAAAACCTTCAATACTTCCTACCCTATGACCATTTTGCAAAAGCAGTTATGTTACTATTGCTTTTTCTAGATAATGTGCTATTTCTTCTTCTCTTGACAGGCATACAAATGAACTTAATTCAGCATTCTCTCTAAGAAAAATAACAAGTTTTGAAAATCAAAAGATTCTGTTCTTCAAGTTTAGTTTCCAGTGGGAAAACACAGGCATCTCTGACAACGTGTGGCTCACTCATAAACATATTAGTAGACATGGCATTTTTTGCATCGAGTTTGATAAGTTAGCACAGGGTTGCACAGAATTAATGATATATTTTTTCTGTTCCAAGACAGTTTTTTTGGTGAATATAAACATTGAATGTTCAGACATAGCCCAGTAGCTGATAAGGTACAAAGAGACTCTCCCATCCATTGACTTCACTGACATCAATAAGGAGAAATACACTTCTCTCTGGCAGAGTACGACTTTGTTGGATCATTTGTAAATAAGTAAAAAGTGGTTTTTAAAAGGTTATGGGAGAACCAAAAAATGAGCTCATTAACTCAGTAGCAATACATGTGGCCTGCACAAACAAAATTCTCTTGATGTAGATAGGTCAGTGGCTTCTTGGTCTTTTATTGAAATTGGCAGGTTTGGAGCAAGATCCACAACTATCTTATCAAGTCAGTAGAGCTGGCCTATCTTTTCACTAAAACAACTCATAAATGGCATGACAGTTGCAACAGAGAAAACTGTCCCAGGCCCAATATAATCATGAATTACAAAGCATAACCATTGTAACCAATGATCTATTCTAAAGCAGGCACCCCATACTGCTTTGGACCAGAAATTATACCCTGAAGTGTAAATGTGTGGGAAAAGCACAAGTTCTGGCAAATCTGAATTATTTGATGAAAAATATCCTGTTTTGGTTCTCTCTCTGCTCTGGTCCTGGGAATAGGTACAATCTATATGTCCCAAGACACTTAAGTACTTTGGCAAGGGTCATGCATGAAGAAGATGTTTGCACAAGCCTTTACAATCTTTGCTTTTAATTCTATTAGTAGATAATTTCTGAGAAAACTGAACACGGACAACAACCTAAAACAAGGAGCATAATTTTTTTTTTTTTAATCACAAATGGAATAATTTCTTATTGATGCTGAAGGCTTTCTTTTTTCTTCTTTTTTCTTCTTTTTTCTTCTTTTTTCTTCTTTTTTCTTCTTTTTTCTTAATTTTTAAATTTTTCTTATAAAATATCTTTTGATTTAATATGGACCAACAAGGAAGCAGAACTTCCCACAGATTTTTTAAAGTATTATTTGGTAGAAGACAGCAAGAAGGTCAATGAACACTGAATGTCAATACATATTTTGAATGTAATCAGAAAAGATTCTAGGAGTTGTGGCTGCGTCTGATTTCATCAGTGTGAGTGTACATAAAGTCACACATAGAATAGAAACCAAGCTTGCTGGGCATAGTGGAATAATGGCAGGATTTCTCAGTTCCTTTCACACACAGTGTAGAAATCTTTTGTATCTATTACAAGTCAGGCCCTATCCTGAAGGTAGAAAAGTAAATGGAATTTTTTAAAAATTATTTTAAAGTTTGCTAATGGCACTCTGGTTCTGTCAAATATTTTATTTCATTTCTGTATTGCACTGATTATAAGTAAATATTTGGTCTAACAATGTAAAACCAGAATAAATTTTAATCCCATTAATTAGAATACCCTTCAGACACCCTAGAAAACAGATACTGACCTGTTTATCATCTAGCAATTACCTTTGTCCTACTTGTAAACTAAAAAGCAACTGAATATCAAAATATTATCTTCAGTTTTATTCATCTTTCAATCCTTTTGAGTGTTGCTTTGGTGAACACTAGATCCTATTTCTCTTCTAGGGACTATTAATCTGCCTCTATATCACTTTGCTCCACCCAGCCCATAGCCTGATGTGTAACTTTCTTCTAAAGAATATCAAACAGATTATAAAGTTGCATTTAAATGGTTATATTTCCTTGCTGTTCAGGAATATCTAAATACAGGATAAAATGTCAAGTTTATGTGCACAGAAATATAGACATTATTTTCTGAAGTTATTAATTTATAGAAATTCAGCACATACTTTATAAAAGAAATAGTTAGTCCCTGTTGAAATACAGCATATGTCACTTAAACATATGCACTAAAGGCTGCTTTCTTGACGGGGATGTTTTAAGTCTGATGCAACAGGAAAATGTGGACACTGAGACACGACTTCCTACTGGTTTTTTTTTATTTTTATGCTTGTGTATTTAAATCTAGTCTGAACTGTGGAGGACTAGAAGAAAGAAGCTGCTGTGAAGGTTACAAAGTTTCTGATTAATTTCTTATATGATTGATTTTCACATTTTTAGGTGGTTTCTTACCTACAATTTCTTCTGGGACTGACAAGTTCTGTATCTGCTGGAGTGACATTTTAAATCTCACTTGGGAGATGCCTTGCTCATTTCTACTGTGTTATGTCATGCTCTTACAATGTGCATTTGGGGTTTTTAGTAAACTGTTTTCCTAGGAGCTATGGAATGATCCTTTAATTTTGAATTATGCACCTGCCGGCATCATATTAAGGCCAAGAAGCTATGCTCCTACTATCTCTTACTCCTCAAATATTCAGATTCAATTAAATGACAACAGTGATCAAGGTGGAAAGAGGGTCTGTGTGATGCTACAGCTCAAGGGTAATGATAATTGCCACCTTTAAAGTTACTCAGCATAAGACAATGATATTTCATTTTTTTAAACAATGGGATTTCTACAACAGTCGTCATGAGATTTGAGGTTACTTCTGTTTTGTGTTGTTTTCTTTCACTGAAATGCAAAACATCTGGTCTAAAAAGCACACACCAATGTGTCAGATGAAGATTTACAGAATTACGATGATTAAAAAGGAAAAGTGTTTCACAATAAACTGACACATCTGCCATGAGTCAATATTTACTTACAGGCAGCTTTTGACGTCTTATAGAAGCATAGATTATTGTTCTTCCTCTGCCTTCTTTTTGACTGAAATCAATACTGAAAAAATAAAAAAAAGAGAGAAATTGCAGTTGGCCAATCTCTTTCAAGACATCATTGCACTGGTTCTAGGTAAAAGTAAAGAAAATTATGACATTCTTCTATTTGTTTCAATATTGATCTATCTTGGCTACATCTGTTCTTTCTACGGTCAGTTTTAAGCTGTCAATAAGACATTGTCCCCATAGCTGCATTTGATTGCTTTGTGTATACAGCTGGGCTTGTTTAAACCGTGTTGGCATACAATACCTATCTGTAGAAATTAGATGTTGCCTTTAAATTAACCCAAAATATCTGTTATATCCCTCTTTCTATAATCTGTGTTTTCAATGGGTAGAACCATTTATTTTGGCACAAGAGTAAAGTCTGCTTTCAACACAAACTGCATGGGTAATTATATCAGATTTTAGTAAGAAAAAAAAGTGAGTTGTGAATCTCAACTTTAATTTTGTCTTTTTTCTTTTGTTTAGAAAATGTGTCAGGTTAAAACAAAAAGAAAACGAAGATAATAATTCCATGGTAGAATATATTTAAACATTCTGCTTTTTGAAGAGAGGTATTTTTTCTCTTTCTTGGAACAGGTAGTTTCTCAGACAAAAAAAGATACAAAAAAACTGCATATGTTATTGAGTATCTCACTTGAAATAATTAAATAGTTCAATGCTTAAATTGTCCGAAATTGTCTAGAGTTATCTCTGTTCAAGCTATCCCTGCTGGACAGGGTAGAGTATTATAGAATGCAATGACAGATTTTTTGAAAAGCAAGTTTGCTGAATACCCACCTCCTAGTTACACTTTCTGAGAATATTTTTAAAAAATTCTAGGAGGAACAATCAATAACTTCAGTAGAAACTATAAGAATACATTTACTTGAAATACCCTTGAAATTAATGTGTATAAGACACACAGAGCTCTGTAAATCAGAATATGTTAGCCCGCTTTTGGGTATGTCATGATTTTGTGTGCCCCACCACAAGCCTCTCAAACTTCCCTAAAATCCTTTTTGAACCTCAATATTTTCCATGTCTCTAAAAGCATATGTCTTCCCTGTATGCACTCTCATATTTTGATAAAATTTGTAGTGAGATAATCTGGGGTTTTTTTTGCCTCTTTTGTTCATCTGATTGTTGTCCAGTGGATTAAAGACAAGAGAGCATATAGACCAGCAGACTAACAAACAAACAAACAGTGTGATTGGACTTTCTTTGCATGAAACCGGATAAAACATGCAGCTGGTTTACCAAGGGTATAATTCACTTACTAAGGAGAAAAAAAAGTCCAACAAGACTTTGTACTCTGAAAACATCAGAAAAGAAATTGCCTGTGAAGTTGTGAATGCAGTCTGGAGAAAAGTGCAGGTAGCATGTGGAGAAGAAAAAGCAGAATAAAAATGCACACACTTTAATGCAGTGATTGTACTTTTAAAATTTCCAGACATTGATTTGCCATAGATCCCATTCCAAAGGATTAAATGCATTGGCTTACTTGAGCAAACCCAATTTAGCCTAAGGAAAAATGGCTCATAGCTTACTGCTTTTCCAGGAATGACTTTGAAGAATTTTAATGTAAGAGTAGACAGGAGATGACTGAATAGCCGTCATAAAATACTTTTAAGCTTTGAACTTGGTCTAAGAACATCTGAGCAAGCTTAATGCACTGAGTACTCCTGGTGCAATAAAAAAATTCAAGAACATTGGATTGTATTGCTAGAGGGCACACAGTATAAATCAAAGTAGTTGATACTGTATCCATGTAAGCTATAAATTGAACATTTCTTAGAATGGTGTATATAGTTCTGTCACTATATTTTAGCAAGAGTATAACTGTGGCTGACGAGAGGCTGTATATTATATTAACCTGGAGACTAAAGTCATGTGTTAAAGATTTATGTAATAATTAGAATTGCAGAAAAAAAACCCCAGACTTTACTAAGATTCATTAATTAAAGACTTTTCATTTATTGGCTACTCTTGCAAACAAGCTATTGACAGCAACTCTGAACCCTACTGAAAGTTAAATTTGTACTTTTTTTCAGTATGAAGATTCCTATCTACTATTTACCACATCATATTAAAGGACAGAATTCAGACTCTCAGCAGTGATCTGTTTTATGACTCATGCCTTGGAGAAGGTACCCCAGCTCAATAAAACTCAGCACTGTAGTCCAGGCAATGGGTGTGATCATAGATCCAGTGAGAGACCCAAACCTAACTGACAGTACAGATCTGTGGCAATGTTCCTTACAGGGTATCTCAGGATAATATGCAAACGATGGAATGGGATAATTTTACAATATATTAACCTATACTCCCTAGGAAAATAGAATTCAATATGTTTGTTATAACTTGAAGACAAGAAAACAGTGTTAGTCTTGTTTGGTACTCGGAAAGGGTGTCAGGAAATACTCCACTGTTTTAGGGAGAAAGCTTCTATATATGTAAGAAAAAAAACTGGCTTTTTACTCTCCCTTGCCAATGAACATCAAGATGTTTTGATGTCTTCTGTTTATTATGTTTTTGCTCAGGGAATTTGAAACTGAAATTCACTTCAATATTATCTTATTTTTGAAACAAATTGTTTCATTCCCTGATCCATCAAGTAAAGCACACAGCACTGGATTAATTTAGATTAAGAGAAACAACAAGGAAAAAAACACAAAGAGAAATCTTCAATGAGACAACAGTGTGAGTGCCTTTTCTATAGGGATTACAGCATTGTTTCTAATCAAAGTAGCACGAGAACTTTATCTGGAAGTTCTGAAATTTAAGGGTGCAGTACATAAGCAAATAAGTGTCATTTTACAACGTGAACTGCACGTTTACATTTATCATTTTTTTTCTTGTTGGCTTGAGTAACAGCGAATTTACTGTTCCATCTTATGTATCTTTGTATTTTCTTTTTATCTTTGAAAATAATTTAAGAATGCATGTAGTAGGAGAAGTGCATAGATTTGTAAAATTTGTCAAGAGATACAGAAAAAGGGTAATAGCTTATGTTGCATTCCAGTGACACTGATAATGACCTTTTTTCCCTTAAATCTGTTGCTTTTGATCTACTGGTTAAAAGTTTAACATATGGCTTTCCTATTGTGGGTCTTCTACTTTTAAGTACAAGACCATTTTCAAGCATGTCCTGTCTTCCTTTAGTCACGGCAACAAGGAAAATAACTGTTTCTATATGCCATTTGAGTAATAATTAAGTGATATGAAAAAAAATGTTAATCTTAGAATCATATGGGAAACAGGCACACACTGTAGAGGTTCTTTTTCCTTTTCTATAGGTTCATTCACCAAGATATAGTTTTATTATATTCCTGCAGTAATACTGCTGCTCTCAACTGACATAAAATCTATACTCATAGGAACTTGGCAAATAGTATCATAAAAGACAAGTTCCTACGGCACAGGTTTCTTATAATACATGTACAAAATTATGACTTTGCACAAAGGGCTTGCTGCAGCCTTCTGTAGGACATTGATCTAGGATCCTGGTTTTAATGTGATATTTTAGATGCTTTAGATATCTATGTAAGCCATTAGAAAGGGTCCCACAATGGGGAGCTGCAGGCTTTTCTGATCACTGTCTTGAATTTATTCATTTCTATTTTGTATGAGACTAATAGTACAGGGCAGATATTTTTTTCAGCAGAGTTATGCTTAAAAGAAATAAAAGAGACAGCAGATATATATACAAATATATTGTATAAAGTCCTTATAGTAGAGCGACGAGGAAAAGAGTCTGATGGTACAGCAGAAATCCTGAAAAACTGACAAATAATTACCTTGCTCGCAATAATACTGTTTGTTGTATTATGTGCTCTTGATTTCAGCTCTCATTGATGATTTTGAATCACTGTCATATAGCAGTAACACTTGCACATGTCTATAGGTTTCTTGGTAAATTTTTAGTGACCTTAAAAAAAGGAATACATTTGTGCAATGAGTTGCAATCACATCAAACATATAAATGTGTCTGGTTTTCTTCATAAGTCTCACCTTCTTGTAACAATTAAGGTCTTTCAAAGCTCCAGCAAATCTCAGAACTAGACACAATACACTTGCAATCTAACTGTGAAACAAATAATAGAACCTTTTTCTCTAGGGACATTTTGAAAGAATTTTTATTCTTCCTCTTGACCTGTCTTTTTGCAGCCAGACCCTACAGTGTCCAGCATTGAACTGAGGTCAATGTTTAACTAACTGGTATGTGCAGTTTAAAAATTGCAGTATCTAAACCATTCATGAAGCTGGAAAAACTGGCATTAACCATTAAGCAGCAACAACTATAATTAAGTATTTTTTCTAATATTATTATTTTTTAAAGCAAAAGAATTAAATTTTTATCAAATAAAAAACCACATCTGAATTAGAACTTATGAAGTTTTCCAGTTACTGCAATTAAAAAATTACTATGAAATATCTT
>JANRGV010000001.1:26439753-26456720 GCA_024734035.1 Alethe castanea
AAAAGAAAAAAAACCCCAAAAGCCCCTCCCCCCCAACCAACCAAAAAAAACCTCCAAAACCCCAAAAAACAGCAAATAAATGAAAAACCCAAACAGCAACTACAAAAATCCCCACCAATCCCAAAAATCTACAGACCTCACTTTCACTTTAAGGAAATATCCTGAAAAATGAATCTGAGATGAAAGATGAACAACTTAATTTAAGTTGTTGTAAGCTACTAAAAATAAGTGTTTCATGATCAAAATGTCGTCTGCTGTAATCTTAGCTCAATTCAATCATGTAATCACCACATCAAGGTTATTGTAAAGCCCAAAATGTTCTATGCACTGTATAGGTTGATAAGGTTTTTGGAGCCAAGATGAACAGTGATTCCTTGTTGCAATATGATGTTCTATGGCTTCTATGATGCAGAATCTTAGATTACATTATTTTAATGATTCCTTAAAGAATATGACTGATAAAATTATGATACACTTTTAATAGAATCAGCTGATAGGAGGTGCCTTCAGTCAGTAATATCTGATACCTCATATTAGACAGCAAAATACTGTACAATAGTTTGTGAATATTTCTCAGAATATTCACCTGTCATTTCTCAGAAAACATATATGCCAAAGCACAGAAATATCATACTATGATTCAAGTCTGTGCTTCCTGAAGATTTTCTGTATTTCCTCAGTGAATGTTTGATGCCACTTCTTTATTATAGCCTCTTAAAAGACTCCCTTTATGACTTTTTCAATCACATGTGGTCTTCAGTCCTTAAATCTTATTACCATATTTATTGAAAGAAATCAAATCCAAACAAACAATTAGAAATAAAAGTAAACTGGGAGGTTACTGCTGTACCTGCAGATTTCAGTTCCCCAAATCATCATTCAAACTCTTAAGACTATTGCAGATCCAAATTCTACCAACTGGCCCCTTCACATCTAACAATGCATTTGGGAAAAATAAATTTTTATGAAAGCTTCATTTTCTTTCTTATAAAAAGCCTCTGAGACACATAAAAAGCATCTGAGAGCCTCTATAAACATGATTACCCAAGAGAGCCAGGCACTTATGGCATACATATAATGAAATATGCACCTCTCTTGAGTAATTATGTGTATATCAAAATGTTTACTGGTAATTGGGATACCTGACCCAACACCTACCCAAAGTGCTGGGTTTTGGTTTGGTCCATGACAAAGTTACCTGGAAAAAAAATGACTGCCAAGGATTACATAGAATATTCTTTCATCATCATACATTGCAGAAGTGGGACAGAGGAAAAACACAAAAGAGGTGAGATGAAAGGAGAATTGCAAAGGAAGCCAGACATCTAAAATGAGCTCTGTGATCTCTCTCTCAAATGGATGTCTTCCCCCCGAACTAGCTCAATGTTATATTAAGTAACAACTATATGACATTTACTGCATCCACTATGCAGAGAAAGGCAAAGAAAGCACTTTACTACCCATTAGGAGGAATTAGCTTATCAAATAAAAAACAACTCCAATTTTCATCTACAACTTGAAGCAAACCAAACTTTTTTGAGGGCTGTATATATGCAAAGTTGTGTCTGCATATATATACATATCTGTATATCTACACATTTTTATATATATACATCTATATATCTATCTATATCTATATCTATATCTATATCTATATATCTATATCTATATCTATATAGCTATATCTATAATATCTATATCTATATATATCTATATCTATATCTAATGTCATAGTTTTTTATGCATATCTGTACTACTGTCCATTTTGTTTTTATCTAGGACAGAGATGTCTTCAGTCAATAATCTCATTCATCACGGTTGGCAACTGTAACAGCAGTTTTGATGGGAACATTTAAGTCATAAAAGGATGCCTTCAAGCACTCCCAATGCCTTCTGGGCTTTTTTTGCAAAAAAACTCATCAGTATTAATGTAGCATTAAGTATAGATGCCTTTGCCAGATAACAGCAACAAAAAATTGCCTGAAGGTTTGCCCCTACTCTTGCAGTTGCTTGCTGCCCTTGGTTTAGCTGTTCACAATGGACAGAAACAGGTTTTGGCTAGACACCTTAGACATTGAATGTGATGGGGCCACACCATTCCAAGATGAAGACAAGACTGTGGCTGTGATCCTTGGCAGTGATTTTAGATACAAATCCTTCTACAACTTGTGCAGTCCATTGAGATCAAAGAGACCATCAAAGAGAAAACTGACTGATTGTAGTAATGAGGAATTAAGATCTTTCTTAGCCTACCATGCTCTGCATTTTGCTTCTCTGTAGTTTTATATTGCTGTATGTCAGGGTAGTGCCGAGTTGCTTTCCAGATAAAATAAACTGCTGCAGAACAGTTCCCAGGAATTGTTTCTGTTACACCTGTGTTGTTACCTATAAAGGGATAGAGTATAGGCCTGAGCTTTACTAAGTGATTATTAGTACTGTTTAATTGTGAACAGACTGCCAAACTCCATGTCAGTCTTTTTAACTTACACTCCACAGATAGTATTGGGACACATTCCAAGGACTGCACACATCAAAGACTGTTCCAACCAAGCAGCCACCCTCTTTTGAAGGGGAAGTTAGTTTTTCGATGTATCAAGGAACAGTTGTATTTCATACTTCCCTTCAGGACCAAAGAATGACTGTTTCTCTTTTCCTTTGGTCCACCTGTCTTCTGGAGTGTTGCATACTTCTATTTAAATACAGAAGGCAACACTCAAGCACAAGGCCCAGTGGCCACAATGTAAGTGGAAAATCTCCATTGCTATTCAAGAGCCATCCTTAGATCCCCTCTCAGACATGGCTGAGCTTTTTCATTTTCTCAGTTTCTTCCTGTGGTCATGCACAATGCACTGCACCTACGTTACTCTGATCCTTTTCTTCTGACACATAAATAAAGAGGTTTCCTATGCTGAGCAGTGTATTCAGTCTCCAGTCCTACAAGGAGAAGGACATAGGTCTTGCTAGCACATAGCTTTCTTCTCACTTGTAATAAATTTAAAGTTATTTGGTGGTTTAAAATAACTCCTTTTTTTTTTCTGCAAAAATATACATGTATGTTAGTAAAACTCCTGGCTCATGGCCATGAGCAAAATTCTTTCTCCCTCTGTCTCTCTCTCTCCCTCTCCAGGCACTGATGCATAAATCCAATTATCTTTCATTCAGTCCTTCACTTGACTTTTCCCCATCTCATTTCTAAAGATCAGAGCTAGTTTATTGCATATGCATCCAGCATTGGAACTAGTAAGCACTTCACAAACTGCTGGAACACCTACAAATTTACTGCTGCAGAAGCCTCAACTGGTTGTCTTACCTAATGTCAATAAAAACGTCTTAAATTTCATTTTCTTGAAGAATATTCACCAAAAAACCCTTGAGAAGTGAAACTAGATCTCCAGTAACCACCAGCCAACATAAAAATTTCATATTTCCTTTTTGTTGCTTTTTGTCTTTTCTGAAAGTATAAATAAAACAGGAAAATAAGACATAAACTGATCACAGAATCCTTCAGCTTGTAGATACAGAAGCACAGCAGGTTTTTTTTTTTTTAATTCTACTAGATGGAAGCTTGGAGCCTAATTTTTTCAAGATATATATATAGCAATGAGTCTTGCATCTACAAAAAGATAGAATGAACTCTGTTAACTCTATTTCTTTTTTTAACAGATGAGATAATCTTGCCACCTCGTCCTCATAGATCAGGCAGTAGTTTCTTCATACTTAGTGAATAAAATTGGTGCCTTGATGAAATGAGAATTTCTTATTCTTGCAATCTCAGCAGTGCTGTCTTTAGAGTTAGAGGAATGGTAAATCTCTCTCATGAGTAGTTGCATTAGGTTATAGTCAAGTACAACTGAAGCAAATTTATCATCTTTGTAACTTTAAATCTACTTATAACAGTTTGCCAGGAAAACCAGGAAAACATGTGCACTATTTTCATTAAACATTAACATATGCTTCCAAATTAAGTTAGTTGGGAAAAAAAAAAAAAAAAAAAGATCTTGTAAACCTCTACCAGCCATTTATTGTGTATATATGTGTTATATATGTGTTTCTTGCTGGTTTTGTTTTCATTTTTGCTTTGTTTGTTTTGTTGGTTTGTTTTGTCTTTTGAGAAGGGAGAGATGTTCAGGGACATCTATTTAAGGTAAAGAATGCAAAGAATCTATTTAAGGTAAATAAAGCAAGCCAGCAAATAGCTATATTCAGAGGCAGGGTAGCTCACAGTTCCTTAGCATTGTCCCCAGTGTTGTACCAGTTCTTCAGCTGAATGAAAGAACTGAGGAGGGGGAGATAAGAGAAGGCTGTGGAGCCACAAGAACTCTCCTGTGTCTAGAAATAAATTGACATCTCTCTACACTTACAGTGATTAGTAACATAATGCATCACTGGGAAAATTAAGTATTTCTGACAGGGCACAGCCTCATGCAGGACAATAAGCACCGAGAGAGGAGACATTGCTTCCTAGAGAAAACATTTCCTGGGGTTTGAAGGAGATTCCGAGTCACTACTGTTATTCTAGTGAGGCTGGTGAAAAGCCAGTCAGGGCTGGAAATCCCCTTCAAGGTGAAAGCAGCAGGCATGGTCATACTGGAGAGGACAAAGAGCACAGATGCCACTTTGGGGGAAAGAAAAAGAGGCTCTGGATCTGTGTGTTTTGAAAACTTGATATTGTAGCTCTTAAGTAGGTTGTTTTCAAAACAAGCTTCACTGGCTGCAGACCAGTTATTCCTCCTTTATCTCCCATGCTAAGTTAGCTTTCAGAGTAATTTTAACAGCAATTTCAATTTTCCTAAAAAGTTAGCATGACAGTCTCTGCAAACATCTGGAGGCATGTGACTATTATTACTGACTGGAACACACACTAGGATTTAAAATTCCATGGGTTCCCCTCTTAGCAATTTCCAAAGTAAGAATAAATTATCTTAGAAGTACACAAGCAGATGTAATGGGAGATATCTGTTTCACAAATGATGCTGCTTTGAGGATTTTTTAAGTGAACTACTTTTCTAGGTGGATATGCCCATCCACAGAGAATATTTCTCCAGAAAAAAATTGATTATCAAATATATAAAGACAAAAGAAAAAATCATAGTGGTTCAAGTGTTATGTCTGAACAAACATTGTCAGAATCTTGAACAGGTATTTCCAATAAGTGTATGTGATTTTCTCAGTTACTCTAAGTATATTCCATTCCAACACACACAAAAATAAGTTCCAAAACATTAAAAAATCCCACAAAATTGAAATCTTGTTTTCTTGGTATGTCTATTCACAACAGTGTTTGTTTTTTGATCACTTCTAAGGTCTTTTCTTTAATTAATTCAAAACATGTAACTGAAATAATCCCCCATGAAATATTGAAATTGCATTTTACTTGCCAAAAAGGCGTTTCCTTATCCTCATAGATTATTTTCAATGAATATTTATCACTTTCTCTAGAGTCAGTAAATTCCCCATACATCATTTTCATACCATTCTTTATCTCAGAGAAGATGTAAAGTCTTAAATTTTTCATTCAGTAGATAAGAAATTGATTTTTTTTCCTGACTTTAGTCCAACATAGCACCCCTTTCTTCTGTCCTGAATTTCCATTGTTACAATTAGTCCCCCAAGGTGTACATGAGGTGGGCAAAATTGAGTGAGCCTGACATGTCTAAATAAAACCTTTAGCAGCATCTCTTTTGTTCCCCTTGTAGAAATTGCCATGTTTCTGAAAATTCTTCATCAAAGGCATGTAAAAAAATGAGAATCTATTGAGGATGTGGGGATCTACTGTAGTGGTTTGGCTATTACTGCCTGTTTCTGCTTCTATTTTTGCCTACTAATCTCCATAATCTAATGACCTTACTGTAATTAAGTTGTAGGAAGCAGAAAGACCATAGAACAGTCTCAGTTGAAAATCAAATCATTTGTATAGGCACAACCCATGAATCCATGTTTGTACAATATCAGATTTAATAAACTATGCGGAAGACAGTTCTAGGTTTCTTGCTTGAATAGAAAAATCTGTTGAAGTGATGATAAAACAAAGCAGGTATTCCATGAACCTTTACTTCCTGATGACTTTTCTGTAGCCATAATTTTGCCTTACAGTCTATCACATCTTTGACCTGTTCTACAAATTGCCAAATATTTCAGACATAAAGGTGTTTAATAGATGACCAGGCACTCAATATTGCACTAAGGGTCAATATATGGGAAACAGTGTCCAATTTCATATTTGCAATTGATTGTGGACCCCAAAAATTATATTCATAGATATAATTACTGCTGTAAAGCAACTGATGAGAAATACTGAGGCTGCCATTTTCATTTGTAGTGAATGACACTGACTTTTCCCACTCATAATTTATTTATGCACAGAAATTAAAAATAAGATATATTTATTTTTTAAGATTTCTTGTTTTAATTTTCTGACCTATGGATTCTATTCATACACTCCAAAATAAGAAGACAATATTTAAGTCTTAGCACTTTAAAGCTAAATGGCTAATAGACTATATTGCTAAAACAGACTGAGTACTCCTTATGGACATAGTATTGTGAAGAATTTCAGATCTTTCAGGCTTTAAGATGATCTTTTTTAAAGAATATACCTTAGGCACCATGTATTGGGTTAGTATGGAGAGCTTTTCATAGCAGGAGGCCATAGCAGAGGTGGCTTCTGTGAGAAGGCTCCAGAAGCTTCCTCCATGTCCAGCAGAACCAATGCCAGGTGGCTCCAAGACACAGGTGTCACTGCCCAAGGCTGGACCCATCAGAAATGGAGGTAATGCCTCTGGAATAACATATTTCAGAAGGAGATTAAAACAAAAAGAACAGGTGGATGTAGGAGAGGAGGCATCCCATGAGCCTGTGGGAATCTCATGCTGGAGCAGGTCTCCTGGTGGGACGTGTGACCCCATGGGAGACCCATCCTGGAGCAGCCTGAAGGAAAGCACCCTGTGGAAGAGGGACCCACAGTGGGGAAGTCTGTGCAGAACTGTGCTGTGGGACAGCCTCATGCTGGAGAAGTTCATGGAGGACTGTCTCCCATGGGAGGGACTCCACTCTGGAGCGGAGGAACAACTCCTCCCTGAGCAGCAGGAGAAGCAAAGAGTGATGAACGGAGCATAACCTCCATTCCCACTGGGGTAGCAGGTAGAGCTGGGAAGGAGGGAGGAGTAGGGGGAAGGTTCTTTAAAGGTCTTATTTTGCTCCTCATTATCCTGCTCTGATTTTGTTAGTAATATATTCAAAAATAGCTGGAATTCTATCCTGCTTTGCCTGTGTTGGTATCTAACGAGTGATCTTTCCTTGTCCTTGTCTCAAGCCATGAAACCTTTGCTATATTTTCTCTCCCCTGTCCAGCTGAAGAAGAGAGTGATAGAAAAACTTTGGTGAGTGCCTGGCGTCCAGCCATGGTCAACCTACTGCACTTGTAAATGTCAAGTGATGATGAGAATATGGATAGGATTGGTTCTCATACCCCTCTTGTATCACAGATACTTCTTATGCCAAATAAACTATCCTATACGTGTTTCTTTATGCTAAAAATGTCTTAGATTACCCCATTATTTCATATTATTACTGATCATTGACTGTTTTCTTTTAAAATTATTCTTATATAGAGATTAATAAAACCCAAATTTTTCTATGGATGTTGGAACCTACCATTTTTGTTATTTCTATGAATTTAAAAACCAGCTGCACATAGGACTATAATCAGTAAGAACTTTTATAATTTTGAGAGGGTTGGGTATTTTTGTGCTAGTCTTGGCAAAAAACTTGAGACAAACTCTTTTCTTTCAAGTAACTCAAATATGAAATATGATGTGAAGGAAGCTTGCTTAATCTTGGCAATCTATAATTAAACATTTGATCTTTCTAGGTGTTTGCATTTTATTTACAGTCAATGGAGAATCAGCCATCTCCAGATGCTGAATCACCTTCAGAATCTCAGAGATATATTTTTGAATTAAACTAATTACTCTCTGCAATCCATGTCCTTAATGGTGTTCAGATGCCTAGCACCTGAATAAATCAATGAGAGCTGGGCACTTAGGTACCTTTCAGGAGCTAGATCTCGAAGACATTTGACCCCTAAGATGCTGGTAAGATCAAAATATTTTATTTAGGTCCTTTGAGAACATAGTCCTGTATCATAATAGTAAAGCATGCAGAATTCTAAACAATAACTGAAATAGCTGAAATGCAACATGATTATAAACATGCAGCCAACCTAGAAATGTTGTTTCCTTCATGTTGTATACAATCTGAAAAAGATTAGCAAGCCTGAATACTTATATATGGTTTCTGAGGTATAATGACCCACTAAAATGTTTACTAACGCCCATAACTTTTAAAGCATCATTCTTAATTACTCTTTTTAAAAGCATTTGAAGAAGAAATTTTTACATTGGAACATTTGGGGTGCAAAAAGTTTGCCTGGTATCACCTAAGAAAATTAAAGACACGAATAACAATTTTAGAAAAGCAACTACTGGGAAAATTGCTTAAATATCTTCTAAACAGTTGGAAAGTATATGTTAGCCTCATGTATATACATGCATGCAAATTCATCTTTGAAAATGCTTGTAGAGTCTTTTTAAAGGATATACTGGAGCAAATTTTCTGTATGCAAACAACCCTTCTCCTCCATGTTTGGTCATCTGCCAAAGCAAACCTTACCTAACAATTTGTTTTGTAAGGGCAATTCAGAGCCTGTTAAGGAAAAACAGTGTAAGTATGTAAGTCCTCATCTAAAGAGCAAAGGGCAATTTTTTTTATATTAAATTTGATGGCTCATTTACCCCAGCTCTATCACCCTTGATAAAGTTAGATATGAAGTAAGGAAAACTTCTCTAGGGCAAACAGATGTAAAAAACTCAGGCTAAGAATTACTGTATTCATGAAATAAATAAAACTAGAACAATCAAAAATAAGTCTAATTTGTGTTCAACTACATCTTTTTCTATCATAATTATGTGCCTTGTGCACATCTTGTAGGCATAATCACCACAAAGACTTGCAAGTTTTTGGGTTTTTCTGGACTAAGTCTGATATAAACACTACTAGAAGAAAGCTGAATTAAGTAAATACTGATTACAGTAGTTTATACTTTCTTTTGAAGCTATGAAAACATTTAAATTAACTTCTTGTAAAACTCCTAGAGATAATATTCATGCCAATGGGAATTCTGAATCATAACAAAATGGAAGAATACGCCTCAAATTTGATACATGAATTGCCTGGAAAATGTTAAAATCTTACTTATTCAAAAGCTATTCTTCTGAAAGGTCTTGCATTAAATTTGGCCACAAGTTCTTATTTTTATGCATGTTTGAGCAGAAGAAGGCAGATCTAGATATCAAAACCAAAATAACCACATATTAAGGACATCAAATATAATTGAAAAACACATTAAGCATTCATGAAACGACAAATTATAAGATTACTTCTGTGGTCAGCATTGCAAGTGTTTTCTTACCTTTATGCTCATAGTTATATCAGTCTATGTATTTTTATCTTTCTTTACCAGTGTGATAGAGGAGAAATACAGAAGAGAACACTTGTCAAAAATCTGCCTCATGGACTGATTGTTTAAACCTGTTTCTGGGGTCAGATTCTAGCTTTTAATTCAGGCCTCACTGAGAGCAAGTCTTAAGCAAGCTTTTGTGCATAACTCAGGAGAGGAGACCACAAGGGGAGGAACAGTTTAAACACACACACCCACAGCCAACACACATAGAAAGAAAGCTTCCTTTAAACATTACTAGTCCTGGCAGACCAGAAAGGTCTTCTCAAGTCCTGGATGATAGTTAAGTGCAGCAAAGGAAGCCGTACGACACTCCATATTCTAATTGACAGAAAATATCATTGCTACATAACTTGTCTGAACTGTGAGAGACCCACACAAAGCCAATTTTTAAATTTAGGCTGACCAGAAATGGAGTGTGAAGGTGTATCCCACTCAAGTGTCTGATCATTTAGCTATAGGCTATCATATCATAGATTTTTCTCCCTATTACACTCTTCCCTCATTTTCTGGTGAAACTCAGTTTGTCTTTCCTTCATGAGCATAGCACTGTGTTGTAGCCTTCAAAAAGGTTTTCTGAGTACTTCACAGTTCCTTCCATCCTACTTGGACGGATCCTTTTCATATAATTATTAAACCTGCTGAAGAGCCCAGAGAGCTGCATGAGGGTGCTGTCTGCAGAGAGTGAAAAATAAATCTGGCTGTTATCTTCATAGAGCTGAAATTGGAGACCATTAATTAATGGTTAATTTTATAATACAATGGTTAATTTCACAATACAATGGTTAATTTCATAATCTTCCCAATTTTAGTATACACAGGACCCCACAGGTAAGTAAAATCAAGGTAAAGGATTAATTGGCTGGTGGGTCCTTTGAGGAGAGATGCCAGCACTGATTCAGATCTTTCCACTGTGGAAACATATTTAACAATATATTTTTATTAAGTGTATATTTGAAGCTTTCTCGATACATGCAGTCTCAGATTTGGTACACCTAGAGAGTTCTCTGTTGAAGTAAAAAAATTATATCACTGCCAGGAATATAATGCAGTGGATCAGTCTCCAGACCCTATGTCTAGGATTTCAAATACTTGGAAAATATCAAAGCATGGTAGTGTAGACATTTGCCCACTGGCAACAGAGCAGAAGAAAAATGTTCAGAAATCAAACAATTTTTTCTTCAAAGATAAAATTCCTGTATTCAGACAGCTTAATATGGTTGCTCCTATCCATTCACAGGGTCAGGTTTATTTGGGACTGCTTTTCTGTATTGATGTAAAATGTGAACATTTTCCCCTATGGTGCAATAAATCACTCACTTTGCCTCTCCTATTAGGAACTTGAACAGACACTAATTAACCCTCTGGAGAAAATGTTTATAAAAATAACAAGGAATTATTAGCAATGAAGCAGATTTTTTTCCCCCAACAAAAAAGTCAAACTGAGAGGGTGAATACATTATTGTTCAATTGTGGAGTTAACTTGCCGGTTGAAAATTTTAATGAGCTAAGACACATGACTAGAAAGGTTTTTGAAAGAGCCAGCTTGTGTGCTTGTGTGTGTGTGTATTTGTGTGTCTGTCCAGATGAGAATCTCTTACTTCTGAGTAACAATTAAAGAACATATTCCAAAATGTACATATTTTTAAAGAAATTTTGAACTTTGTTGTTTATAAAGAGCTATATGATTCCTAGAAGGGGCAAGACTTTTATTAATAAAAATATAGGTAGCACTAAACACTCTTTTAATGGATACTTTTTTAACAGGGGGAGCTTCATTTGTGCAGATGCTTCACCATCCTAACACTAGCTCTGACTCAACACAGTTTTATGATGGTTTAGGGACTTGTTGAAACATCTTTGCCCTAATTTTTCCTTCTAAGAATAAATACATATGTCTTGATTATTCTCCTGAATTCCTTTTTTTTTCTCACCTAATAGTTTGTATAGAAACTGCTTATAACTTTAATAAATGGAAAATTTTCATACATGAAACTTCAAGATTGAGACTTTAGTAAATCTTTTTCAGTTCTAAAAGATAGCAAATATTTAGACTATAAAGCTTTTCAGATTTGCTTTCTGCTGCCTCCAAATGTATCAGCCTTTAAGTTTTCCTTAATAGTTCCCAATTTACTGTCTTCTACTTATAGTACTTCCCGCTTCCCACTGTGCTTTCCTTACAAGAAAAAAATAAATAATTGAATAATATAACATCTCTAACAAATTAAAATTGGAATGCATCACTTTTGAAAGTTATATGCATAAATATATTTTACCATTTCAGTCCCTTGCGGGTGATAGGTGCACCTTACCCAAAGTGAAAAAATTTCACCTTGTTCTTCTTTTCTACTGAATGTAGAACCCTTAGATGATTTGCAGTACTATAAAAAAAATCCAGCAACACTTAAGTCTAGTGTTTACTTAGCTTCACTATAATAGAAAATGACCATCTGCAAATTGGGTTCCCATGCTCTTGAATTTTGAGAGAATTTGGTCGTTATTATAAGATGGATAGTTTAAGTAAGATAAATATTTGATTCCACTACACAAAACATACATAAATAAGGAGGATTATACAAATCACTTTCTGAATGCTCAGAGGACTATAAACATAAATTTCTGCTTCTTACAGCCCTTGCCTTCTGTTTCTTTTAAGATGAATTATATCCTCAAAAATATTACAGAAGTTTTGTAACATCTTAAGTTCTTAGCTAAATCAGTGTCTTTTCTGGAAGGCAATGGTAAAATGTTAGCCATGTAATGTCCAAGTATCTGTTATGTTTTCAAAGAGAAGAACTCAGTGTTCATTCAGGGCTACATATCTGCACTACAAAATGATACCTTTCCTAAGGCAGTGTAGAAAAGGAATGACCAAAATGAAGAAAAAGCTTTCTTTCAAACATTTTTTGTAAATAAAATCAAACATATTCACAAAAAATTATGAGCAGAACAAAATTGCTTGCTATTTCTTTGAGAATTACAGTTTTGTTTGGAGTGCTCTTGCATATTGTTTAAATATAACTTCATTTCTCATACAATGTACTGAAAGCAATGGGCTTGTTTCTGTTCTGTTCTGTTCTGTTCCATCCCATGGAAGGGTAACACACTGAGCCTTAATTCCCTCATTCCCAAAATGCAAGGTAAATTTAGTTGACCTGCAATGGAATAAATATTGCTACTGCTGACTGGTGCTGACTTGTTACTTTCCTCCTGCTGAAAGAGATGTGATTGAGGCTCTTGTAACTACATGTATTGAAAAATACTCTCTCAATGCAGCCAAAAAGACATCAAAGCACTTGATACTATTACAAAATACACTTATCAGCTCAGCCTTATTGCTCTAGAAAAAGGGAAACAGATAAAATTGCCCTCTGGGAACCACTGCATGTCCCATCTGATTCCGCAAACGTACTTTTAGGAAAATAGAATATGAAGGAGCTAACACTAGACCCAGCCCAAATTGTTAGGAATTAATCTAATTCTAGAAAATCTTATTTTTACATAGGAAATTACAAAGACAACAGAAATAAGACTTAGAAAGCTGAATTTCATGTCCCCCTACGGGATATGAAACTCAGATTCTAAACTTCTCAGCTCTAACTGTAGGTTTCCTTCCTGTTTATTAGTAAACTCTGGACTTCAAGGAATGTTTAAATCTGTAGCAGGACATCTCCCCTGCCACAAAGCTTATCTGTTGCTTCTTAGCTGATAAAATAACTCAGAGCATCTCACTCTTACATGAGCCTTGGTGAAATAATCAGGACAGCTTGCCTTGTAGTGAGTTATTTCAGCGCCATGGGATTGATGCTTTCAGCTGACAGTAAATATCTTGCTGTGGGAGCAAGATGTAGAAAGATAAGCTGGAATTTCTGATTGACAGACACTTTAAAAATTATTAAAGCTACACCAAATTTTCACAAAGCAGAACTTTTCTGGATAGTCCATGGAAATGTGTGGTGGTTCCTCCCCAAAGTTTAGTTGCCAGCTTTGTTATTACTCCTTTGAGGGGTGGGTGAAAGGACTCTGTGTACACCATTGTCATTTTGGTTACCTTGACTCCTAATCTATATTGTTTCCTTGCTGGCTTTAATGAAGGTACCTTAATGTCATGTGCTGTTTTACGTAATCTATTAGCAGTTTTTTGTTTTATACTGTGTAGTAAAATAACTCTAAGATCTTTTGTCTGTTACCTCCTATTATAACTCATTGTATAATAGACCTGATTGGCCATTCTTACAACTTGCAAGCCAGAGCCATTTAGGTGCAGGCTGCCTAATTGACTGACTGTGATTCTGCCAGATTGAAGTTGTTTTGCTGTTTTTTGCCTTATTTGGCACAAAACCAAGAGAAAAATAGCAGGTCTTCTGGAGCTGAGTCTTTTAGATCACCTAAGCCCAACATAGATGCTCTTCGTTGCCTGAAGAGAGCAAAGTGCTTGTTAGGGACAATTCTTTGTGCCTAATTTCACAAATGTACTGGACAATCTCCTTGCTCTGGCATACATTTCCTTGACAGATTTTTAAATATTTCCCTGCTTTCTCCTGACTTTTTCCTGCACTTTCTTTTTCACTTTTTCATAACTCTACTATTTATCTGGAAACTTATCTGCTCTTGCAAATTCACAGCTGCCTAGATTCACTGATGAATATGTATATCCTGTGCCCCAAATATCTCCATCAAAGCCAATACAAAAGTCATCAGAAGCAACAGTGGTATGAAGCAATGCACAGCTATGACAAAAATCAAACAATGTAAGTATTTGTAGAACACCCACAGACCACTGTATGAAATGAAAAAATCTCTGACCTTTGACTGTAAGCTAGCAAGTTGACATGCCTAAAATAGCCACAAGAAAAATGCTGACTTGTTTTCCTTGATTTCTGATATAAAAGAGTTGATATTTTATTCTTTTAGGGAGAGTTTTCTTCAGTTGGACCATTTGCAACATAGTTCCAGTCAGAGCCAAAGGGAAGCCAGCAGTTAGCCTATGTCCTCATGGCACACTGAGTGGTGACTATTACAGGCACTGTTCATTCACACATCTCTCGTTTAACAGCCCTCACAAATCAGTTATATGTGCTCCCCACCTCTCCTGTAGGTCGTTGCTGCTGTTGGAATTATCAGTCTCACCCATTTCATCCACATTTAATCCAGAGGTTTCTATGAATTTCCCAGCTTTGTTACACTGCTTTATTAAAAAACTTCCTAGTCTCTCTGTTTGAGGGAAAGTCACCAAATAAACAACTGGTGATACAGTCATTCTGCAAAAGCAGAGAAAAATAAAGCATGGTTGTTATATTTTACCAATGTCCTTTGTTAATCACTAGTTTTTAAAAAAAATTTAATCTTATTTTTAATTGAAAAATATATTGGGTGTTAAATGCTTCACATATACTGAATGCAAATGAAATTTTTTTCTAGTATGTTTTGCTCAGACCTCTCTACAAAAAACTTACTTCAATAATTCATAATTCATATCTTGTAACCATGACTCAATTTACGGCCTTTGATTTCAAAGTTCTTCATGAATAAGCTTCCTGCAGCCAGCTAATTAAAATAAAATAAAATAAAAAGTTATTGAGATCGTATCAGAGTCAAGTAATTCCTTGTTCTTGTTAAAGCATAGTAACACCATATGACTATATTTTCATCTTTATTCCTAACACATACTTCAGGTTCAGCTAAATATTCTTTAAGAAGCAAACAGTCAGTAAGAAGTAAATAATTTAATTATGAAATATCATCAGTATATTTTTTTTTCTTAATATAACCTAAAATTTTTTGACTGAAGTAATGGTGGCAAGAAAATATTTTGATTTTTAAAAAAGCACAAATATTTATTTTAACCCCAAATGAAAAATCTGGTACTGTCATTGTAGAATAAAATTATTAGGTCCTGGTACATTATTTACAGCTGAGTTCTCCTGTATGAATACCAGTAACAAAGAGATTGAGTAGGAATCACACAAGAGAGAGGAGCAATAAATTAAAGTAGGTATTGACCTGGCAGTACAAAATCAGATGACTATCAATGGTGGGCTCTGAGTCTGAATGGGAGAACAGGGAATAAGGTTGTATTAAGTAGCTCAACTTTTTTCTTTCCCCTTACTTCATGAGTTTTCAAAATTTATCAATTCATCATGAATATGATTTTATCTGAGTAACAGAAATTGGCATGTAAAGTCATTATTTGTTGATGTTAAAAAGATATGATAAGGCATCACAGTACAGTTCCATGGAAATCAGGAATTCAGGAAGCCTAGTAACTCCTTGAAATATTATGGTAAGTATAATATAGTAACTTCACTTGGCAAAGTATAAACACTCATAAGAAAGCAAAACTGTATGCAGTTCTTTCTCCTCTAATGTCATCTCAAATAAATTTTACAATATGATTAGTCTTTGACAATCCTATACCATTCAAACCTAGCTGGGTAGTTGTTGCATGCATTCCTTCATTTCATTTCTTTTCTTGGAAGTGATTTAGTCCATCTTTCACTAGTGTCTTGATGATAATCCTGACCTTCTTAAGCTTTCTAAATGCAACACAGCAAAGGAAGAGTTCATTATCATTCCTTTCTGTCCTTCTCAGGGAATCTGCATTGATTCCCTGTTGCATTTGGCCATACTATTATCTTCTTTTCCTATGAAATCTTTAATCTTGGCATAATCCTTAGTTTTATACTGTTCTAGTTTCAGCTGGAATAGGGCTTATGTTTCTTTCTAGTAGCTGGTATAGTGCCATGGTTTTGATTTAGGGTGAGAATAATGTTGATAATGAAATGATGTTAGTTTTTGCCAGCTGAGGGCAAAGATGGTCAGGGGCTGGAACTGTCTGGGCATCAGTTGGTGAGTGGTAAGAGATTGCATTGTGCATCACTTCTTTTGTTTATTCTAACCTGATTATTTTTAAAAATATTATTGTCTTGACTGATACTATCATTATTATTGTCATTATTTTCTTCCTTTTCCATTCATTATTCCCGTTCATGGGTCTTTGTCTTAACCCATGAGTGCTCTCACTTTTGCTCTTCCATCTCTCTCCCACATCCCCCTGGCAGCAGTGGAGTGAGTGAGCTGCTGTGGCCATCACTGGCTGAAGTTAAACTATGACATATGACAACAAATATATTTACAGGCAATTTTATTTCAGTGTTATATATGTGACGCTAATTAAATTGTAACAATATTGGCAAAATTGTTGAAGTATAATTAATCAAAAATTGTATTTAATTGTTATAAAGCAAAAGGGGATAAAGGAAATGGTTAAACCAAGCAGACAGAATCACCCTCCAGATGTTTAGTGGGAGGCAGGATGCGAAGGGTATAGGTCTAAGAACAGTGTCTAGAAATAGGTTTTCGACCTTGAATTCGGCCAAATTGGGATGATTCCAAACCACCGGACACTGGACTGAGGCCTGTTGTGAGAACATATATTTAATTATGTAAC
>JANRGV010000001.1:26456820-26503779 GCA_024734035.1 Alethe castanea
AGTGACGTAGATTTTAGGAATAGAAACTAGGAGGAGCTTTCTAGAAGCTTCTGTATTAATATGTATTAGTAAACAGTATATAAGTGAGATTTTAGCTTGACTGATTTGGTACGGTGTGAAAGGAATGGCCCTACCCGTACCCCAGGTCGGGGTATGCCCAGTCGGTTTTGCTTATGCTTTATTCAACCGAACCCGACCTCTATTATACTTAAATTGCTGCTAAATTTTGTATTTATTCAAATTTATATAACTCATATGTTTTGATTGCATTCATTTATTTACAATTGCTATTATTAATAAATTACTCTTAAATTTAACTTTGTTATATGATTAATTGGACAAAATTGAACACATCCAATATCCATTCATAACATAAGTAAAAAGCTTCAGATTCAAGATCAGACCACTTGATTTGACTGGATTTAGTACAACTTAACCACTCCCTTTTATCTTCCAGCTGATTTACTATAACTTCCTTTTCTCATTTCTTTCAATACTCACTTTTGACTTTTCTAACTTTTCCAAAGTTCTATTATCTTTTTGTGTGATCTTATTTCATTGCCAACAATACTCAACTTTCTTGTATTTTCAAAGCCATGCATACCTTGCTCCACCTTAGCATCCGAACATAATTTTTTTTCAGTTTTCTACTATTTTCCGTTCCAAAAATTTGAAAGCTCCTTAAGTTTTCCAAACAATACATACCGTTACTTACAGCATCAAGTTCTGTCAAAATTGAGCATTACTGTGAATGAAATCAATACTGAAGGAAGGGAAAATAGTCTAAGTAAAATAATAATCATGTTCTATTTCATTGAGGCCACACAAAATTTAAAATATATTACTTTCTTTTTCACCTAATTATATATAGATTATTAATTTCTTTTTACTTTTTTAAAACTAAGTTATACTTTCTTCAGAGCAAAAGCCACCCGCAATAGTTTCCTCACTCTAATGCACAAGTTTCTAGCAGACAGTGCAAAAGGCACTCAAAGGTACAAAATTAGACTATTCAATGAGTCCCAAACATACAACAGGCAGTGGATTTGTGTGCTAACACAGAGATTTAAATTATTATTTAATGATCTCATTTTTAAATTCTCTCTCTATTTGTATCTGAATGAGTGAATAAATTGACAGAAACTAGAAAGATAAAACATCATAATAAAAAACATAATATTAAAAAAAAATAATAATGAAAAATAAGGGATCTCTCTCCTGGTCCTTATCTCAACCCATGAACACTTCATTATGTTTTTGCTCCTCTGTTTATATTTTCTCTGCTCCCTGCTGTGGAGGGAAGTGAGTGAGCAGTTTTTGTGTGTGCCTGGCATCTGGCCGGGGTCAACCCTCTACCATTTCCCAGTATATTCCCTTTTGAGGATCAATCTTGCATCTGACTCAACAAGGAAAATTACTTACAGATTTTTGACTGCAACACAGAATCACAGATTCATAGAATGGTTTGTGCTGGAGGGGATTTTAAAGACCATCAAGTTCCAACCTGCTTGCCATGAGCAGGGACATCTTCCACTTGACCAGGTTGCAAAACAGACCTGTCCTTGACCTGGGATGGGGGATCCAGAACTCTGGGCATCCTGTTCTAGTGCCTCACCACCCTCACAATAAAGAATTTCTTCCCAAAATCTAATCTAATCTAATCTAATCTAATCTAATCTAATCTAATCTAATCTAATCTAATCTAATCTAATCTAATCTAATCTTATCTAATCTAATATAATCTAATCTAATCAAATCTAATCCAATCCAATCCAATACAATACAATACAATCTAATCTCATCCTACCTTCTTTCTGTTCATAACCATCACACTTTGTCCTATCTCTACCTGCCCTTTTAAAAAGTCACTCTCCAGCTTTCTTGGAGGTCCTGTTATTGTACTGGAAGGTGCTTTAAGGTCTCCTCTGAACCTTCTCTCCTCCAGGCTGACCAACTCCAACTATCTCTGTCGTTCCTCACAGAAGAGGAGCTCCAGCCCTCTGATCATCTTTATGGCCCTCCTCTGGACCTGCTCCAACAGGTCCATGTCCCTCCTGTGCTGGGGGCTCCAGAGCTGGATGCAGCATTCCAGGTAGGATCTCACCAGAGCAGAGCAGAGAGGATGACACATTTTCCTCGACCTGCCGGTCGAGGACCAAGGTCCATCTTTGCAAAATGTTCTTATATAATTGCAAAACATTCTGGCTGCTTTCTGTACTCCTTTCATATCTCAGGAAAAAACTGGCCTATGTACCTACTGTACCTATGTAGGCACTGATCCTTGTAAAGTTCTTCTCATAAATATCATGCTGAAGGCATTCTCAATGGAGTCTATAGCATGAGGAGGTATAGCTCATAAATAGAAATATCTTCTCACAATATCCAGGAGTTCAAAGAAAATAGAAGAATATTAGCAGCCACCAAATAGGTGCTCATAAATGTACGTACCTACTGGATAATGTCAGGCTTTTTTTGCTTTTATTATTACTTTTAATAGTGATTAGTATGGATTACTTCAGAACTTTGAGCAAATAACATAATAAAATTGAACATAATATAATTACATAATATTTTTGTGATGAAAAGTCCTTGTCACATATTGCAAGAAGACCTGTAATCTCTTCTGTAGTGTAAAAAAGGACATATTTCAGCAGGAAAAGTCTTTTTTCATAATGCACCATCCCATTTTCCCATCAATCAGAGTACAAGTATGTTTTTACACTACTAGTAATAGGAGACAGAAAACCCATCTAAATCAATTGCAGTCTCATCTGATCTTTGAAACATGTTTCAGTAGTCTTTAGAAAATTATTGGTATCTGAGACTATATTATTAATTTGGATACATACATTTATAGTTCATATTTTTTTACTATTAATAAAAGCAGTAATGCCTGATACAATGAGAATTATAAGAAACTTCATCTCAAGTAGGTCAATGATAAATTGTAATGTGTGTCATCCTAAAGTCTTAAATTTTGAGTCCAAATCCTGTGAATTTAAAGCTTCTACTCCAAGATTTAAGGTATTTTGCTAACAGGTGGAAGAAAGATACAGAGTTATGAAAGAGAAATGAAAGAGAAATATTCATACCAAGCTAACAATATTACTGCATAAATGCTGATTTCTGTGCTTCATGTATATTAAATATGTTTTCTGGAGACAGGCATAGTTAAAAACAGGAGTAATCATTTCTTTAGTTGACTAATTTATCTTCTGTCACATTTAAAATAAATACATTTAAAATTTGGTTCTAAACTGTGTTTGAAATAGGCAGAAACACATTTCTGACCCTGCAAATGTTCTTTAGATTCTATCTCGCACTGAAATTTCTTCAGGATAAAATATGAGGTAAAATGAGATTAGATGTAAATGCCATATACCTGCCATCCTAAAGAAACATTTCAGTTGATCAAATTTCTAATTCTGAGACACTCTTTAGCCCACTAAACATTGGGACCTTTGGAGATGGAAAGGGGGGAGATTGTATGAAGTTAAACAGAATCATTCATTGCAAAATGTTCATTCCAAATGAAGAGCACTTGAGGAAAATGATCTCAATATATTTTCATCAAAATCGACATATTTCCAATAAAATGCTACTTGATTTGCCAAAGATGCCAAAGATGTCACTTGGCAGGACAAGATTGGTCAGCAGAGTTATTTTGATTTATTTCTAAAATCATTCTGAATAAAACAGTTTAAGACATTGTTAAACAGTTATAGTTTCCTTCCTGTCCCTGTCCAGTTTAGATTTTAGGCACATACTTTCAAAAAATATTGAAAAAAATAGTTGTCAATTTCCAAACCTGGAAAAAATATTGTGGTGCAATACTACATTTCTTATCATCCTAACAGGACTGGAAATTATATTAAAAACATTGTGTTCTAGAAGTTTGAAGGATAAATGTTCAAGCTTTACTTGGTACATTTTTTCATTATGGTTCCTTCTTATTTGTATGATATCTCTGTCCAATTTTACACCACCTGGCAGCTTCTCAGTTGTTAAGCCATCCCTGGAGCCCAAAGTTCTAATCATAACAATCTGGATACAGTCATCCCATTTTACTCCTATAATTTTGCTCAGAAACTGAAAACAAATCCACAACTACATCTGAAATCTTCTGAAATAGCAATAAAATTGCAAATACAAACAAGTTTAAAAAATGAAAGAGTATACTATTTAATATTGTAGGATTGCTACAATCTTATTTGGAAGAAAGTGAAAAGAAGGAGAATGTTCAACTTCAAATGAAACCTATCAAACTGCCTACTAATATTTAAAGTTCTGGATCAGAAATATCCAGGAATTCATACAGTATGCCGAAAGGATGATCCAATGTATGTGTTTATATGTTAGTTGAGAAGGTTATAAAGCACAAGTGGGAGAAAAACAAAATCATTCATCACATTTTTCAGTTGCCATGGTTTAACCCCAGCCAGCCATGAAATCCCACACAGCCACTCTCTTAGTCTCCCACCAGCACAACTGGGCAGAGAATGGGAAGTGAAAAAGCTAGAAAACTTGTGGGTTGAGATAAATAGAGTTTAATAGTGAAATCAAAATCCACATATGCAAATAAAACAAAACAAGGAATTAATTCAGTTTCCCATGGGCAGGCAGGTGTTCAGCGATCTCCAGGACAGCAGGGCACACCACATGAAACCATTCCTTTGGAAGACAAATGCCATCACCTTAAACATCCCCCCTGCCCTCCTCCTTCTGACCAATTTATGGTCTGGAACATCCCTTTGGTCAGTTGGGATCACCTGTCCTGGCTGTGCCTCCTCACAACCTCCCATGAAGCCCCAAATTCCTCACCAGCCTGGCAGTAAAAAAAGCAGAAAAGGCTTCTCCTCTGTGAAAGCCTTGCTCAGCAATTACAAAAATATGCCTACATTATCATCACTGTGTTCAGCACAAATCAAAAACATATCCCTATACCAGCCACTGTGAAGAGAATTAACGCCAGCCAAAACCAGAACAGCAATATTGTGGGAAATCTGTGTCCAGAAACATCTTTGGTGAGTGCAAAAGGGAAATTCAAATATAGTAAGTCATATGGCAGGGAGATCTTTCCTTTGATAAAGCATTGTCTACACAGAGGAAGTGTGTTAAGAAAGTATAACTGTAAACTGAGGTTGGGAGCTACAGAAAGTAAAATTCAAAGAAAAAATGAAATTAGATACACACATTAAGAAAGTTAATTTCTATGGCTATTTTTCTACACATGCTATTGATTCTCCTGAAAAAGCCTGATGCAGTAATGATAGAATGCTTGACATTTCCAAAAATATTTTTGAAATACATCACTACAGAGCTGTGTAACAGGCAGAACTGCATTGGTGTTCTACCTACAAAAAGGTCAGCACTACTTTCTCAAGCTTATGATCTATTTTATGTCATTTTTGATTGGTGGTGTGGACTGATTGCTTAAAGATATCCAGTTCCGTATTAGGTTACTACTGTACAGTCAGCTCAGAAGTTGGAAGTAGCTGGGAATCTTGTCCTCACTAGTAACTAGTAGGTAAGTTGATTTGATAACAGTGTCCAAGGACAGAAAAAAGTATGCAATCTATTACAAAATTCAAGTTGCAGCACAAGGAATTAGTATCAGACAAACAATTCTTGAATACAGAGAACAAGAGGACTTAGAAAGGTGTGCACAACTGCGGGGCTATGATTTATTGACATCACAGAGACGTGCTGGGATGGTTTCTGTGGCTGGAGTGTTGGAATAGAAGGAAACAGCCCATTCAGGAAGGACACACAGGGAAGACGAGGAGGGCATGCTGCCCTCCATGCCAGTGACCACTGGAGTGCATGGATGTCTGTCTAGGGGTAGAAGGGAAAACAGAGAATTTATGGGTCAGGATTAAAGTGAGGCCAGGATCAGCTGACATTGTAGTGAAGTCTGCTACAGGCCACCCACCTGGGAAAACTGAGTGGATGAATCCCTCCATAAACTTACAGAAATGGCCTAACTTTCACAAGATTTGGTTCTTATGGGAAACTTTAGCCACCTTGATATCTGTAGAAAGGAGAAGACAGCCAAGCATAAGTAATCCAGGAGGTTCCTGGAATGTGTTGATGATAACCTCCTTCCCAAAGAGAGGGGAGACAATAAGGAGAGGTTCTATGCAGGACCTTATTCTTGCCAAGAAGAGGGCTGGTAGGAATGTAAAGCTCAAGGGCAGCCTTGGCTGCAGAGACCATGAAATGGTGGAGTTTAATATCCTTAGGACAGCATGCAACAAACTCAGTAGACCTCCCCCCTCTTTGGGGGTCTGTTTCATAAAGTACCATGAGATAGAGCTCTGAGGGAAAGAGCGGCTCAAGAAAGCTACTTAATATACAAGGCTCATCTCCACTGTTGTATTTGATAACTTGTGGAAGTCTGGTGTGAAGCTCCCACTGTCAGCAAGAGGGGAAATATAACCCCTGTTTTCAAAAGAAAAAACAAAAATAATGAAAAACTGCAAGACAGTCTCACCTCTGTGACTGGCAAGGTCCTGGAGCAGATCCTCTGGGAATCTTTTGTTATGAAACAATATATACCACAATGCAGTAAGAAAGAACAAGCTCCAAAAACTTCAAATTATGTTTCTATTTGTATATTCTGGGTAATAAAGATGGCACAAAGGGAACTAAGGGGATGCTAGCTCAAGCAGATTATGAATGAAAGAGAAAGCTGCTCTACCTCTCTAATTGAATTGTATACAACTATTTCTGTTTCTGTATTCATACAATCATTATCACAGATTGAGAGATTACAGAGTTTATTTAAATAACTCTTGATTTTGTTGAACCAACAGCATTAGAGCTCTACCCAAAAAATTTACTTGAATGGAATATTAATGGAAATATATTTCCTGAATTTATGGCTTATGTTTGCAGACAGTAGCAGAGGGCTGCAGAGACATAAGGAGACATAGATTTTTAATAGTGAATATGCAGGATGATAGTGTAAAAACAACATCTCTTTGTTTTCAGGGATATAAACCACATTTATAAAAATTCTGTATTATAAATTAGAGATCAGAATTACAAGATAAATAAGTGGAAAGAAAGAAATTCAGATGGGACTAGGTTCAAAAACTAGGATTCGTGGGTTCTTGGTGTTGACTGTGAAAGAAGTAGAAACTGTTGTGTTCTACTGATTACTTTCATTTGTAAAGCTAAATTCTTGAACATGTCCACATTTGAATACTTACAAAAGTCACTGAAGTTGAATGACCTTTTTCTGTCACCGTGTAGTAAGATATCTATTGAAAATCCAAGAAATTAAAGGTTGGGCTCAATGATCTTGGAGGTTTTTTCCAACCTTATGATTCTATGGTACTATGAAATATGTAGATCTAAACCAGGATAATCTAATATTTTCTTCATTTCTTGCTCTCCAGTAACTCCTTTCAATGACACAATAAATTATGCATTAATTAAACTAATTCGTTCATTCATTACCAATAATTTTTGTTCTACTAAAATAAGTCTTTCTGCAGCAAACATGGTTTTATTGCTTTTGCAGGGTGCAGAAATAAGACCAATAATATTTTAAGAATATCATTTTAAAGTATGCCTTGAATATATCATACAATCATAGACAATTACTGCCTCTCTATTCTTATTCAGATAATGATCTGCTGACACTCTTCTGCTTTGTGAAGACACTCTGATCTTAGCTTTTCAGGAAAGCCTATTATACACATATTTGGAGCTGAGATTCTTACATTGTCTCTTATTGCTGTTGCCCTTGAGGATTTTATAGCATGTCTTATATCTTTTATAGGTTGGAAATTCCAAAATGCTAACTTATTTTTTATTGTAAGCACAATATCCGTGTTTGCACAAATATTTTCTCATAAGCATCAATAACATTTACTTGAATATTTAAATTTATTTTGTGAAAACAATAAAAGGCAACCCCTGAAACAAGATTTAACATAGAAGATGGATGGAAGTAGAACTATATCTCTGTATTGCCAATCTCTATTGCTTTGGATAGGAGCACCCAAAAGGACTTAAATGTATCATGGAAGATACTGATACTGATTTCAGTGTGCGAAGTGTTATTTGTGGTTCAATATCTGATGGCAGATGTCAACTTTAAAGGCAAATGAAAACAAGAAAGTGAAGGAAGGAAACAACAAAAAAAAAAGGAAGCAAGGAAATGGAAGTATTTTTCTATCTACTAGCTGGGAAAAGGACTTTAAAAGTGTGTGGTGCTTCTGGACATCCTCACCAGTATAGCAGGTGGTTCCCTGAATACTTCATCACAGCCATGATGTTCCACCATATGCTCAGTTGCCTTACAGACTACTTGTGGTCATTACATGAGTATCACTGCCTGGGGCACACTTTGATCAGCTGCAGATGATGCACATGATACCTGAATATTACTGCGCAAATGTAAATTTTAGATAATGCTTGTTGGTTATTTAAATGACCATTGTTGACAAACATTCCCTACTAAATTCTGGTTTCCAAAAATAAAGTTACATAAACTAAGATGTAGAAAGCAAAAGGCAAAAACTGGGGAGGTATTGGGGAAGAATGACCAATACTCACATTGGGGGCAATTGTCACACACAAGAAGCTACTTGTAACAGAAGAGGCAATGATTCACACTGTCTCAAATTTTGCCAGTCAGAGGCCTCAAAGCTAAGAGTGCTTTGGATTACAAATCTAATAATATTTGGAGGCGAGGTAAACAGGAAAAGAAACTGTGCACAAAGTACTCTGATGTTAGAAAACTAATATCTGAGATGAACTAGGAGTAAACATGAAGAAAAATCCAGAAATACAATAGAAGAGGTCTGTGCATGGATTACAAACCTGGTTTCACAACAAAGCGGTCAGCTTTTCCTTTCTGCTTCATGTCTCATGTGTCCAGAAAAGTCATATTTCAGAAAACTTTTTTGCCAATTTTTTTTGCCTCTACTTGTTCTTTCTTCCTCTATTTTTGCTTCAGTCTGTGTTATTTCAAACTATTTCCTCACCCTCCTTTCCCCTGCTTCAACACCTTCAGTGCTCCAGTTCTTCCCTTTTATTTCTCTTCTCATTCCCTTTGAATTCTTCCTTTTTGTTCACACTTAATGTATGTCTCCACATTCTGATACTCACACCTTTGTACAGTGCTTTAAGATTTCCCTCTGAAATGCCAAAGATTTCTCTTTCTCTTTGCCTCAGAAAATCCTGCCTCCTTATGTTCCCGCCTCTCTGTCTGCTCTTTGGCCCCTCAATCATTTTTATCTTCATTCCCCTTGAGAAACCTTGCCCTCAGCCATTCCTGTATTTTTCCCTTCTTGAACATACCCCAGTATCTAGGGATGGGGCCACTCCATTTTTGAAGTAAATTGAGGATGTTCATATTAGTGGAGTAAAAGTCAGGTAAGTTTAGACTTCGATGAAGTGAAAGGGCAAATACTAGTAGAAATGTGATGAATGTTTCTGGAAGGATACAATTATACTTTTACATTTTCAGTCTTCTTCATAGACTGTAGAGAAATACAATAAGACTCTTCAGCTAAATTTTATTTTAAAGAGAGAGAGGTAATATAAGTAATAGATAAGTTTGCTTTTTTAATAAATCAGATTTTGAAGGCTGAAAGCTTTTAAAAACTAGTGTATCCCAATGGCCAACTTCCCAAGCCTTTGATTGTGTTATTAGGTGAAGAATGAGAAAAAAAAGCTGGTGGAACATATTAAGAATATATTAATGGTCTCTTGAGCAGTCACTTTAGTTGCCCTAGAGATATCACTCTGCAGTACGGGTTACAAAAAAGCAGCATTGCCAGAACAAAAGCTGAAAATGCAGTTCTACAGGGTCACATCACTCTACCTAAAGCAATTCATTAGTGCCCCTGATATTTAGGCAAATAGCCTTTTGTGCTCTCCCCTTCTGCACTCAGAGCCACAGAACTAGAAATAGCATGCAGATATGCTGCTGCCCAGTACTGTAGATTTTCTCTAATGCTGTACCTCTCAGAAAAGCACAGATATAGGACAACTTCTTTATTATTTTTTTTATTTCCCTTTTAACAACTTTAGTAACCTATTCCCCCACTTGAATTTCACCAGGTATGGAATCCATTTCTGTTTAGAATTATGTGGGAAGCCTCAATTTAGCTCATTCAGCATTATGCACCTAACACAGGAGACTTTTTCCTGTCGGTTTGTGAAAACAGTTATTAGGCTGATTTTCATTCTGATGCAAATATGAAACAGGTCCAAACAGAGTGGAAAGCCTGTGGGCTGCGGCTGACAGACTGAGAAGGATTTGCAAAGCAGCCCCCTGTTGCCAGCGTACAGCAAGGGAGATGGTTAAAAGATGTTGAGGTAGACAGCGTTGTGGTATTTCTCATTACTAAAGGTCACTGCTATGCTTGTTCATCACCATTTTTTTGGAGAGAACTGCATAAGGTTGTGTCAGGGAAAGAAAAGTATTATACAGGAGACAAGAAATACTGCAACACAGTAGGCAGACAAGGAAAGCACTTAGTGATTTCAGAGGAGTTGCATGGATATAACCTGGGGCAGAGTTTGGCTCTGACTGCTCCATCTGCATAACACTTCCTAGTACCCAGTGCACTAAGTGGGGGTCTTACTCACAGGGCTGTAAATCCAGAGTATCTCTACTGGAGACAACTGTCCCAAAACAAATCAAGGCAATCCAGACTGATGGTGCTGTAAATGAAATCACACTCTGACCTTAAGGACTTGGTCTGCCTCAGGTAAATTTTCTTTCAAGTCATCCTGATAAATTATTTTCTCACCAGAAAATCCAGCTTCACTGCTTTTGTGGGCTCACAGTGCTATGCTCTGACATTATTTTGTTTCCTCTGGACTCTCTCCATTTTAAAAGAAAAAGACAGTCAAAGTTTCTGTATCCATGTTCGTAGGACAAGGATGTCATGCAAAAAGAAGGCAAATTTATCTCCTTTCTGTCATTTCATCAGGGAATCATTTATTTTTTGCTGATCACTTATTTAAAACCTTTTTGACATGTAGCTGTCTTCAAAAGGTTGACTTATTTCTCACACTTCCCTCTCCAGATAACCTTCTTAGAATCCATCTCCTTCCATTGTCTCTGACAATCTCAATTACAATGCTTGTTGGTCCAGCAAGATAACGAAGGCAGCAAATGCAGCGCTGCAAGCGTGCTGCTGCTGTCAGTAGTACAGAGAGCTGAGCAGACAAAAAGGAAAATGAAATGTAACCTTTTACTCCTTAAGTATAACTTCTGAAACCAAGTTTTAGATCACTTAAATTCTGTCACTGTAAACAAAAATTATTGACCTATTTGCCGAAGATGGTGGCAAGTTAGGCAGAGCATCTCTTACTTTGGCAGGAGCAGTAACAGGTAGATCCATCAAGTCACTCCAGGAAACAAGGCAGTGGAAAGGATATCTCCACACCTGCTACTTCCATTACTAATGCTCTCAGAATGGCTTCACCAGCTTTCAGTGCTGCCACAGCTGCTGCTTCATGTGCTAAATGTTTTAGTCTTTGGCAGCAAGAAGCCAGATGACACTACTTATGCAATTTATATCCCTTGTGACATATACAATTAATGACAGGCTTCTTTCCTCCCCATTACTTTTGTTGCTCTGAAGGACTACTCCAAATCTGAAGGACCTGTTACGTGTTTATTGTTATTAATCTGAATCACAGTTGCTTCAAGACAGGTCCATCAGAATCCTGTTGTATTAAGTGTCCTACATAAAGAATTTGATCCCTTTCAGAGATTGAATACGATCCTTGGATTTTGAGCCCTTTTTAAAATGCAACTCTCATTTTTTTCATACAGATTCTTTCAGCTTTGTCAAAATGCCAGGCATCAACTTCACTACTGCTTAGCTGCATTCACTGAATTGGCCTTGGTGAAAAAGCTGCTAGATTGCACATCCTTCGGAAGAGTAGATTTGCTTTTCCTCCCTGTTTATAGAGCACCAGGCATATGTGGTGTTTCAGGCTGTATCAATTACCTTTGCAAAACTCAATTATATGCTGCTGTAAAATTAGCTGATGGATGCAGGTCATTACCCTACTGTTGATATCATAGCTCCTCTCCACTTCTCCACTTTGCAAACACACAGGTGGAAAATTAAATGAAAGGTTTTTTTGTGTAGTCCCTAACCCACATGCCCAAATATTTTTACTTTGTTATGTTTCCCTGTATCATATAAATATATTCTTTCTTTATAAAAACAGTGTTTCTAATTCCACTTTTTTACACTTGCATAAATTTCAAATCTAGTCTATTAAATCCGGTTAAGCTAATCCTGAATCACCAGGAAGACAAACTTAGTGGACCATCCTAAATCTCCTTTTACTACTGCCCTTGATTATTCATCATTTAAGAACAGTTTCATGCTTCTTTCTCTGGGTACAAAATTCATCCACTGACAACTAGAATCATTTTGTGACCACTGGGTAGATAGATAGTTTTAAGGTGAGACACTGTCCTTCCCAGAGACTAGCTAGGATCTTAATGCACCTAGGGAATATATTAATTTATAATTTAATGAAACTGTATCAGGCCACATCAGTGTCTGAGATATAGGCAGAGTACTGGAGAGGTTTGAGGGAAGAGACAATTCCAAATAACTCCCCATTTTCTTAGTAGGGAAAGAAAACACACCAGCTATTATCCATCTAAGGCATGTGAAAATTAAGTTAAAATTAAAAGGTTATTTGCATAAAGAGTTTGCAACCCAAAATCATAGCATATTTGTCAAAATTAACTAGAGTCTTTATTTGCATAAGGTCAGATTCTTGTTTATTACATGATTGGACTAGGAAAGTTCATCTACAATCATAAGCTCTGCCACAGAAAATAAAAAATCTAAAATACTGAGATACACAGCACTATTCCAAATCTCACTAATCTTAGAATAAACAGAATTTAAAATGCCGTGCTGTTATTACGTTAAGAATCACATTTGTATTGTATCAGCTTGACCCTTGCAATATGAATCTTATCTATGAAAATTAAATTATTTCCCTTGTGTTTATTATATCAACATACCAACATGGTCATTATATCAAGAGTATTCTTTATTGTGCTTTTTATGTGTAAAATACTAAGACTCACATATTGCGGGCCTGAGAATCAAATCAGATAAGATTTTAAAAGGCTTTGTATTTCTCCCACCAACACAATTAGACAAATGTATTAAAATGTCCTTTAATTAATTAATCTTTTTATATTTTAGCTATATTTTGTATAATCTTAGTAAACTTCTGCTTGGTACAGTCACTAGCAGCGAGACAGGTACTTTCTTATAAACTATTTTTAACAAAATGCACATCAAGACTCTTTGACTATGTAGCAGCTGACATAAACTGCAAACACATCCTACATTTTTTGTAGTTATATTCCTGAAAAAAAAAACAAATTTATTGAAAATATATCAATTTGAAAAATTTTATTTTCTCTGGGCTCTGGGAAGCCTATTTCCTTCCTAGTCAGACTGCCTAAGACACTACCTGAATATGAATGATGCAAATCTGAGTACATCTTCACAGTAGAACTTAATCTTGCTGTATTTTGAATGTAATAAACAGGGAATATAAATATTTTTTGATCAATCATATTACTCAGTATAAGTTTAAAAGTTCAGTTGAACTATGAGTCTTATTTTTTATTGTATAAAAAATATTTTTCAAGTTTTTCACATTTCTATTTGTCACCAAATGGGAGTGAGAAATAAGACTTGTAAATAAGTTGAAATTATAATTTCTTAAGTGAGATTTAACAAGTCTATCTTTATACAAGATAACTACAGGCAAATATGAAGTTTAAATTTGAAATTTTAAACTCCCTCTGTAAGCAGTTAGACTGATAAGATGAAGCTTGCTCAGCAAGCAGGTTTAGGTTATGGTTGGTGAGTGGTCTGCAGTACAGATTCCACCTTCCACCACCTTCCTCTACAACTAAAACAACAAAAGTGGTAAATAATTTTTTTCCCATTTTTCCAATCGTCTAACTTTTGAAAAATTAATTGCTTATATTTCAAGGTCTATACCCTGTAAATACAGAGTATTTTTAGAAACCTTAAGAAGAGAAGGAAAAAAGAATATGTCATTACGTTTTCAACTTAGATAAGGGAGAGTATAAGGAAAACAGAACCAAGATTTCCTAGAGATGCACAGTGGCAGGAAGTGAGATAACAACAAGGAAAATTATGGTTAGGTATAAGAGTAAGTTGTTAATGATAAAGGTTCTTAAATATTGGAACAGGTACTCAGAAGGCGATGAAGCCTTGTTTTGAGTGGAGGAGTCAGACTGGATGGCCTCCAAGCCTCCTTCCTGATTCTTGGCACTTGACCCTCTGATTCCACTTGTACTTTTAAAAAGGAAAATATCTTCCCAACATTAATCTTAGTATTTGTATGAATGAATGTTGGTTCTTAATTAGACCTGAGACATAAACACTGAATCCTTATTCCTTCTTATTTGCTGTTTTGACAAAGTATCTTTAGTGTCACGTCCCACACATGTACAGCAGGGGGAAATGCTGGTCCTGTGATTAAGGGTTATTGTAATTTCACATTATATATTTCCAGAACATAAGGAACTGGAAGGAGTAGAAGTATCTATATAGATAAGATTTTAGATATTTGACTGTATATACCAGACCATAACTTCTGCTCTGCTAGTTACGATGCTGGCTCAATGGCTATAATTCCTGTCTCTATTCAGTTGTTTATTTAAAATCTGACTTTATTCAGATTTGAAGCCTGTATTGAGGCTTCATATGCTTAAGAATGTCTTTTTTAATTAAAGTTCTTCATAATTGAATTCTGAAGACTAATAATACATCTTCCTTTATAAGACAAGGTTTTTCTCACCCACAAATTCCTTGTCTGAGGAAGTCTGTTCATGACATATTATCTCCAATAGTCCCTGTCCTACTAACAGCTACACAAGCAGAAGATTGTAACCACAGTAAAAGTCTGTGGTTAAGATTTTTAAGCACTGGCAAGGCTTTTTAATGATAAAAATGTCCATTTACACCCTTAAGCAAACCTGGTAATTTTTACTCTAATTGGAATCACACTTCCATATTTGCCTGTATATATTTGAAATTTTTAATAATTTCTAAAAGCAACCAAGAAGGATGTAAAATGTTTAAATATGAAAACAAATTTGGGAAGAAAATGGATTGTTTTTTAATTGGTAAAACTTTGATAATTCAAATACCAATTTGTGAATCATACAAATCCATGGTCTTGCTGCAGAGCTGGCCATGTGGGGCCATGTGAGGTTACATGTTAGTTTTTAGGCAGAAACATGCAGTGGTCATTTAAAATTTCACTGAGTAAATCTTTATATTTAAATGAGTAAAACAACTGAATTTCTTTAAATGAGTAAAAACAACTGAAATTATTGAAACATACCCAAGCCACAGCTTCTTCCAAGACAAGACATTTTTCCTCTCTGATTATACTGCATCTTGAGGAAAGTCTGAGTCTACTATTACTTTGACAACTGATATACAAATGTCCTTTGAAGCACATCTCTGCCAACAGGTGTCCTGTTTTTACAACTAACCTGTGGATTATTTCAGCATTATGATCTTTATTTTTAGGCATTCACACTGTGAAGTTTCCTGATATATATACCTATCAGGGTCAAATTTGTAAAACTGCTTGAGCCACCATTTTTCTTTTTTCAGAATTTATTGCAGTTGCAAATTCCCAGAGAAAAGAAATCCTGCCTCCTAGATGAAGTTCACATGAGCTCAGTTTTCCACAAATTGTGAAAAATGCTCAAGGACCAGCCCTTCAATGCTCAGTTGGCAAGCTTCAGAGTGAACCCCAGCTTATTCCAGAGCTGTCCTTGAAAAGGCTTCTTGCATCTTTCTTTACAGCAGATGTAATTGGTGCTTACCAAAATTTGAGTGCTGGCTGACATGAGTCACAACACTCATAGTTCCTGTCAAACATAGCTGTTTGTTCTGAGGGTCTGCAAGCTAGTGCAGGTGTAAAATAAAACCCAGAAAAAATAGAACAGTATCAAACAGATTTTATCTCTTTTCACTAAGAACTATGCTAGATAGAACAAGAGAATTTTTGTTGTCCTGAAGTGATTAGTTTTTAAATATATTAATGAATTTTCTTGTTTCTACTCCATACATATAAACCAGTACATAATAAAATAATTAACACAGCCTGATAAATTTCTTTTTTCTGTATCAGTACAGACTTGAGTCATTGCTTAGATCATTTAATAAATGTTAACAAGTCCATAATCAGTGTTATTAGATAAACAGATTCCAAAGTTCACTATAATAAAAGGTCTATTGACAAGGGAAGAAAAAGTAAGATACAGCTAAGAAAGAGATTTTTTTTTAAAAAAAGAAACAATTTAGCTAGGAAAAAAAAAGAAGTTTGAAAGGTATTAAATCAGGCAAAGTGTCTAATTGATCCTGACTTTTAATTCCCCTCTCAAAAAGAAAACTACAGTGAAGCATGACCATCACAGTTGAATTTAGACTGATAAAACCACAAAGTTACTGTGTTTTAAAAGGTATTAGAATTATGTAGGCTTTTAAAGAAGTCAAGACATTTCCCTTTCCAGTGCAATAACAGACATAAATAGCAGAAAAGAATCAAGGAGACAAGAGGAGAAGAAGTGAAGGGAGGAACAGAGGAAACATTTGTTGGAAAAAACATCCATGGAAAAACATTTTCAATATATTGGGCTATTGTTTGAAGTAGAGTTCAAGGGACTGCTGAGTGCAAGTAAGAAGGGGTAGATGACAGCAAAAGAGAAATACATCCATAAAAGCATGTGATAGATGTTGGAGTGGCAAAATCAAATACTTACATGTACAAAATAAGGAAACTCAACAGTCTATGCATCCCTAGTTCTTTTCTCTAGGGTATATGCATTATAATGCATAATCACACATTGTATTATTTTCTTCACTGGACCCCTACCCCACTGAGTGAACAGAATGGATGGTGATCAATTTAAAAGGAACAGCTATTCAATGTTTTGTTTTATCCTCATTGTTCATTTTGTGGACTTATGCCTTATCTACTGCACACTATTCAGAGGCTGCAATGAAGACAGAATTATTAATTTCCTCATGGGCTTTTCTCTGGCAGTCAGCTCTGTGATGCTCCTCAAGCATTAATTTATCTTCACAAAGTGCAGTGTGATGTGAGAGGTTAGTGTTATCCTCACATTACAGAAAGCAAGCTGAACAGTGAGACAGCAGGAGACTTTGTTTACAGTACACAATTGAGGGTTTAGCAACTGATTTCCCAAATTACGTAAAGTAACACACTGCATGTTCAAGACAATATTCACATAGACTTCAGTTGTATCTGAGAATAGCCAGAATGTAGACCAACAGAAATCAGAAAAAGAGATACCACTGCTTAGCTGTTTCTATGATAGAACCAAACTGGACCTTTCTAGCAGAGACAAAATCCAAATATCTGCTTCATTCACATCATTCACCTCCCAAACAGCACCAAAAAATAGATCATATGGAAAGCACCCCAGATTCACGTTCCCAGCAGGTCCAGATAATGCTCTGAATAAAGCATGGGCTCCCATGGAAGATGACCTAAGTAGCCATTGAATCAAAGTGTCTATGAATTTATGAGAGAATTTGGAACTGAAGTTAGAGGGTAATATGTCGTTTTGTGACTTTACGATGCCTGGTTTTCCAACTAAAACACTGCTTTATAAAGTAGGGGAAATAGCTATTTCTGTGGTAGCTTCTGCACTTTGAATGATTTTAAAAGGAAGAAAACAGAAGCTCTTCAACATACAATACCACATTGTCCTTTCACAGTTCTAGGAGGTCTGCATGGTCTTTGGCCAGTTCCAGTCATGATACAAGTGCTCTCAGCACAGGAATATTTGGAAGCCAGTATTAAGGGAATGAGTCAGACTTACCCTGCTTAGCACAGACCTGAAGTCTGTCAATCTTACTGCCTTAGACATCTCAGGAACAATGAACTGACCCCATACCCTCATAAATGTGTTGAATCATCTTCACACTGAATCAGTAACTTCTTTCTTTGGGTTGGTCCCAACAGGATAACCTGACAACCATACACGACACAGACTTCAGCTCTGGTCAGCCTTAGCTCAGAATTCCTTAGAGTTAAGTCCTGCTTAATCCTTTCAGCCTTGCACTGGAAAATGATCATTTTTTGCTGTGATTATTAGATGTTCTGAGGGGTTGGACTAGACTCATTAAGAATAGAACCCTCTTAGATTTAACAGCTCGAATTTTCATATTTCTTTGTGGTCTGTTTACCACTGTGCAAACCAGAGTCTTGTCTTATAATAATTAATATTGTTATTACATTTCATGTAAATTGGGGCCTATCAAGAGGGAAAATTTAATTTAAATTATTAAAGTCTGATGAAGAATTACAGTTGAAAAGATCTTTTTATGAGAAATTCATGCAGCTCTAACATTAGATATTGTAGCTTATCCTGATTTTAATACACTTTCAACAGCAAAAAAAAGTGATAGCAGACATTAATCAAATTTTAAATACAATTAGCAGAAGTGAGGTGATAGTTCTAGAAAACTTCTGAAAGATATTGTTCAAATGGTCTTTGTCCCATAAACACACATTACTCTAAATCCTGCGAGTATGGCTGTAGTATAACCTGGATGCTAACATATTTTTTTGCAATCAAATAGAAAAAATTATCAATATTGCAGTGGCAAATTTGTATCCTCTTTGTACTAATACCATGTTTAAAAGAAAGTTTTCTCTACTTTCTCTGTGAACTAAGGAGTATCAGCCAATACTCAACAATTTTAGAAGTGTTCTCTAATGACTAGGGTATACATGTATGAAATTATTTCATAGTCAGCTCTCCCCTTCCACCTCTCCAAAACACATGAAAAAGAAAAAGCTGTAACAAATGTGTTCAAAAGTGGAGTTCTATAATCACCATCACAGAAAAAGTAGAGAAAACCACAGGTAAGAGTTGGCAAACTGAAGTACAAAACCACTATTAATAACTGCAACATATTTCTAGTCTTAGACATATGGAACATTCTTAGACAGTCCCCTTTCACTTCTCCTTATCTAAGGATGCAGATTATCCAAACTGCATTTTTAGGAAGCAGTACTTTTAAGAGTATCCTATTTGGGTGATGATTATATATGAGAAGATAGCATAAGATAAAATCTTATATTTACTGCACTTGTGAAGCAAACTAATCCAGAGTCACATCTAACTTTACCTAGCATGAAGATGGGTAATGTGGGTTTAAGTTTTTTTTTCATTCTGTCTTCTCCTCTACATAAGCATTTTAAGTGTGAATATAAAACTGAAAATATGGATAGAAGTCTAACATGATGTTAAGGATTCTTTGGTTTTTTTTATGAGTGTGAAACTACATGTTGTTCTCCAGATGCAAAATGGAAAAAATAAACTTAGAAATATTTTTACAATTATTTAAAGAGAAAGAAGGATCACAGTATGTTCAGTGGGTGTTTCCAAAGTATATCTATAATAAAGTCATAATAATTTTATATTGTGTTTCTCCAATAATCATTTGTACTTGAATTCCACTGTAAAAGATAATGCATTCATCTACTTTTCAAACTGCCCACCTTCTACTCTGAATAGCAACTAAGCTAAGTATCAATATATTTCTAATCACATCCCAAACTGACCAAAGTTTCCCACTGCAAAAACATCTAGGTGAAGTTTAGTACAAAAGCAGGATATGAAAGCCAGGTATATTTATAGCAGCTTTTCTTTGGATGAGTTCCTTTAAGGTGAATGCATGCTGCACTTTTGTCTTTCATTGACTTTCTTGTATATACAAATGAGATAGGAAGAGTTAAAAAACATCTTTTAATTTCTCAAGTACAATGCAGTGTTGAAAAAGCAAGTCATAGTTGGCTTACATGCAATCAGAAGAGATTTTCGAATGTGAAACTCTCAGTGATAAAGTAGAGGTTAAGTGCAATTTTTCTCCTCTGCTAACACTGGTGAATGCCCAAGGAGACTCCCCCTTCAGCATGGGGTCAATAATAACAACTGCAACTCATTCACTTAAAACTCTCCTATTTCTCACTGTAGACCACTGATCTTCAAATGTTCCAGGGAAAAGTCCTCACTCAAAATCTAGTCTCTGAAATAACTGTTTTCCATAAAAACAGCACCAAGAAACATTGTGTGTTTTATTTCATTAGAGAAAATACATAAAAATATCCCCAGTATTATAAACAATACTTTCATATGACCTATAACATTTTACAAAACTTTTACACACTTTTACACTCTTTTGAGCAGAAAAGAATATATAATTTCTAATTTTTAAGATAAAACTTATAACATTTTTTCACAACTCCTCTTCCTCACTAGCTTTTGCGAACCAAGTTTTTCCTTTTGAATGGGATTTCAAATTGCAAATATCTTGCTAAGAAATGCTCTTCTCTACACTATATCAACATGACATTTCTAATAGAAAACGCTGACAATCCTGTCAAGCATTCTACCTCTCTGCAGTAAAACATTATACAATGTCCCTCAGTGGTAGTTGAGATAATACACCAAATCACTCCAAATTAACCTGTGTTGCACAAATACATTATCACTGATTGGCATGACACAAGAAGTAGTAGACATACAATGATGTAGAGCTAAAACAAAGTATTGAGAAACCATACTAAATTCTCCAAACAATGAAGAGGTTGTAGTTTAGGGGGCTTTTTTGTAATTTTTGCAGGGATTATTAGAACTATATGCTTTTGTAACAAATTGTACTGGATTCTATTTTGTTTCATTTTATAGTCATAACTTAGTCTCAACTGCGTCTTGTATTTCCTTCTCTTTAAAAGTTTACTTTTTCTTTTTACTCTTATAAAGAAGAAACTTAGCAGCAAGTAAAGCTAAAGGAGGCCCATTCTTAACCTCATTATTATACCCTACAAAAGATGTCATGGCAAAAAATTGAAGTTGCCAAACTAAAGCAGATAGAGCACAGATTTATCTTAGAAACCTTCCCGCTGCTTAGTGCAGTGACTAATGTCAACGTAAGCAGAAGCCCAGATCGGTATCTTATATATGCATCATCTTACTGGCTGCTTTCATCAAGATCTACATGGGGTTTGATCTTGACCAGAAATTCTATTTTGGCTGTAAGAAATCTATTTGCAATTTATATTTTGTTAAAACCAATTTATCAAATCAAATGTTCGAGCAAAGCTCTAATATCAATAAATTAAAAATCAGAATAAAACATAGATTTCTATATCAGATCTTCTTTTATGAGCATCTTTAAAGCACAGAACATCACATTAACTCATTCAATCATCCATGCTATGGCGCAGCTCTATATTTCCTTCCAGAAAGATAGTTTATGGTTTGAGAAAGCTTTTCCTTCACAAAATGAACAAGGACACAAGAAACCTAATACATCTCTCATTGAAAAATAGCATTCCTACTAAGAAGATAAGTGGTGTCATTTTTGAAAACTGATCCATATTTCTCCAGTAAAAAAATATTTAGTCCTTCAGAAGAAAGGGAGGGCTAGGTTCTGATAGACTTTGTCCTTTCTGTCACAAGGTTTTGCTACCCTTTTCTCTGCTGAGTTCCCAGCTGTTGTGATTGCGTGTAGCTGATGTCAAGAGAGTATGGCATGAGCTGTTCCAAAGTCAACAGGATATTCTAAAGCCCCAGAAAAGAGGAGGGGAGTACATTTAATAGCCATGTTGTTCTGCACTTTCTATGACAGTCCTGTGCTGCTGAACTCATAAGCCAAGACAAATGGCAGTTCTAATCAAGCTTTTTTTTTCATATTAGAGGAGCTTTCCAAAGGCATCTAGGAAACACCACCATTACCTTCCCAAAATCTTAACTCCATTCTGTTATTGGGGGTTTTAATATAGATTAATGTGTAAATGTTAAACTTTTTGGTTTACCTTGCTTATCATTATTTATCTTCATTGTATTTCACACCAATTGTGTAGAATCAAATAAAAAGCATCCACCTTGAAGTACAACTGCTGTTACTCTGGTGATATCTTTATAAGAATCCAAGACTAATCACCTGTTCTTCCAGAAATAAAGACCTGTGTTTTACAATATTTGCCATGATCTCTTTCATGCATGTTTCTTTTCTTTCCACTGTGACTTTTTTCCTTATATTTGGATGGATTTTTTTCCTGTTGCAACATGCAACTGAAGTCTCTGCCCTAACACAGTGTACATTGGAAATTGCTCTTCTCTAAGAGCCACCATATATAATGAATAATAGATAATTCCTTAGCCTTCCAGCCCATTCACTCACTCTGTCTTCAGATGTCTTAGAAGTCTTAGTGCTTCTCCACTGGATTCATTCTAGTTTACATATTATTTTTTTCTACCAAAAGCTCTGAACTAGACATGACACTCTAGACGAAGCCTTCTAAGGACTGAGTAGAAGGGAATAAATGTTTTACTTTAATTTATTCCATTCTCTTGGTAAAGCAGCCCAATGTGGTTACTTTTCATCAGCATAAGGTGAAAGTAGTGACTTATTTTCAGTTTTTGTCCCCCAAGACCCTCAGGACCTTTTCTGCATAGATATATTCAATCAAGTCATTGGCACACCTGTGTTGGTGTTAAGGGATTTATTTTATCCCAGGCTCTGGGCTCTTTGGTATTTGTCCTTGCTGAACCTTGTACAGTTCCTGCCAGCCCATTCCCCCATCTTGTTAAGGGCCATCTGACAGCCTTTCCTCCCAGAGAATCAATGACTCCCCTCAGTGTGGTGTATCTGTGGACATGCTGAATTGCCCCCATAATCCAGTCATTGCTGAATATGTTAGATATTAGTGACCTGGTACCATCCTTTGAGGAACCCTCATAGACACCTGTCAGTCAGACTCATTGATCATTGAGTTAAATAATGCAGGAAATTACCTCATTAAAGTGATAATTGTTTGAATGGGTCTAGGATTTCCTATGACATTCAGGGAGAAGGACATTTTCAGATTGTCTAAAACTGATTCTGGCATGTTTTAGGGAGACTGTGGTGATGTGGAAGTCTCTTTTTGTGAAGTTTCCCAAAGGTGGGTATGGGAGGGATCAAGACAACTGAGAAGGAGCAAGCAGGTTAAAATATATAGAAGCCAGTTAAGGATGAACAGGCTGCCTGTCAGTATGCTTTTCTGCCTAAACCATGCATTTATCATATTCCCATTAAATCATGTTTCTAAATATTTTCTCTGCTTGTACTCTATATTCTGAGTGGTTAAATGTGAATGATAACAAACTTCTAGTGGAATAGGGAAAAAAAATAAGTGGCCTGACTACAAGCAACTGAAGTGGAAATAGCTCAGGGGATTGTAGATCCAAGTACCAGCAACTAGAGACCAGGGATTTAGGAGTTACCCATTTATCCAGTGGGTATCTCAGAGATCTAAACTGTGTAAGTTTGTGTGATGCCTGACTACCAGACCTTTGAGTGGAACTACAGTTTCCAGGGACTCAAAGGTCCCAGATGAGACCATGAAACATAGGAATCAGTCTTGAGACCATCTACTGCAGTAATACGTAGCAGCTGTCTATATATTTCCCTGATTACTTCAATGTTAGTCCATCAGAGTGGAGGACAGGGATCAGGCCTTCCGTGGTGTTCATGTTTATGTGATTGCTCTGTGGATTTATGTGTGTGTGTGTGCTAGTGAAGTTAATGTTCAGGCTGTTATGCTGCATGGCTGCTGTGTGCACGTGTTGGATGTGTGTATGTACATACTTTTGGAGGACACATACTCAGCCTTGCTACTAGGTGGGCATAGAGTTACTGGTGGCACAGAACTGCTTCAGCCTCATATCTGTCAAGCTCTTTGATTCAGCTGCTCTCTACAGTACAAGGGCCTGGCTGACCAGTCTTCGTCCCCTCCACCTTCCTCCTTGCCTTTCTTGAAGGATGACATGAAACTATTTTTCTAGTTATTTGGGAACCCTCTAAATGTTCATGACCCTTCAAAGTTATAAGAGGGGCCTCTCAATGACATCAGCCAGCTCTACCAGCCCACCCAGGCCATGCAGCTTTATCCCAGGGACTCGTATCCATGCAATTAGCCATGCCACCTGACACCTTCCTCACCACTGCAAGTGGTATGTTTTCCTCAAACTCTGCAGCTAGATGCAAAGACTTGGGAGGCCCGAAAGGAAACCTTGCCAGTAAAGACCAAGTAAAAGAAGGCAGTAGGTGGACTTATTGGCACTATGCCACCAAAACCATTCAGGAGTAGAACTACATTTTGGTTGATCTTTCCCCCAGTGCACTGAATATGTAAGTGCTTCTAGCCACCCTTCGCATGCTAAATTGTTCTCTGCTTATTTACAAGCAGAACATTTAAATTATATCGACAGTCATTCTTACATAACAATGTAAATGTTGGTAATATAAAAAGCCCAAGTACAGTTTTAGCTTCAGTTATGCTGGACTTTCTGTTCACTTTCTTTTTTTAATTCTGCCAACAGATATTCAATTTCTAATGCTAGGAAATATCTAATGCTAGGGCAATAAAAATGATCAAACCCAATTATTTTCTTACATGCAAAGAAATAAGACAGGACTCTTCATGACATAATAGACTTAACTTAGCCAGGGATGAAACAGAGAGTTAAGTGATACTGGAGAACTGGACCAGTATTTGGAAGACAGATACTTTAAAAGTTACTAAACACTCTAATGACTGTAGACTCGGGAAATCCTGTGTGCTGAGGACACTTAGAGAGAAGCTATCATGTGTGTTTGATCTCTTTTTATTTCTCCCCAGCTTCTATTTAAGACTACCACCACTGGGATCCTGAATTGGACAGATCCTGGATCTGAACAGGTGTGTACTTCTTTATACTGCAGGTCTGTATAATTCATCCCTAGAATTATATTCAATTGTTTGCCTACCAACAATGAGGACCTCTTAGCACCCTCAGAGCACTAACCCAGCAATCGTTCCCCATTCAGTAATTAATTTTCACATTTCTGATTTGTGAACAGAATTACACTCATCCTCCTTTAATCATCTTGACTTTATAGGACAGAATGGAAAAGATGACTGAAGGAAAAAATATGCAATCTGATTCTGAATTTATGCAAAAATCAGATGTTTGGAGTAAAAAATATGCAGAGTTTGGATAATGTTTTCAGAATTTCAGATTCAGAAGATTGCATTTTTAAAATAAAAATGTGTCAAAAAGATGCTAAACCTATAATAAGTGTTTATAGAAAAATCTGATTACTTAACAGATTATGCATCAAAGGCTCTTTAAAAGGCCTATACTTCTCTCTACATATGTGCTTTCTTTGGTATTTTCTTCTAGTTAACTTCCTGAAATATTTTTGTATTTTTGGTTAATGAAGATGGTCTCATGAAACAAATGCTTCTTTATAAAGGGAAAGCCTTTCAGTGTTCAGGAGTTTCTGAATAAAAATGCTAAATTATTCATGAACTATTCAAACTAATGTTTGCAAATATATTAGTAATAAGTTCTGACGTAATGCACTCTCAGATATCTGATTAAGGCAATCTAGAATTCTTTGCAGTGATCTCAGTTTACCATGGGATTACAAGAGCTTTTGCACACTGGCTCCTTGAATCTGTTACTTGCAAATTCTAATTTATCTTTGACTATTAAATAGAAAAGCTGAAGTAAGAGAAGTATGTGTCTCTTATCAGTTTAGAATGACATAAGCACCTGTCTTTACATAGGAGGTTAAGCTCTTGAATTCTAAAGGATTTGTAGGTGAAGCTTCTTTAAGAGTAGATAAAGAAAATTAAAGTTATCTATGTGTAAATGAGAAAAATATTCTGAGAACATATGGAGATAAAATCCATCCAATATATAATCTGTACTGAAATGAAATCATGGGAAGTACTTATGTCTTACTATTTTTCCTTATTTCAGGAAACACTTGTTTGTTTCTCGCAATTGCTTTCTGTTATAGGAAAGAGCCTCATCTTCCAGTCTTTCAGAAAGCTCTATGTACACTTCTAGGGCTTCAACAAGAGCAAAAAAAGCAAATGCATTCAAAATCATAACACTTTCATTTGTCTAGGAATAGAAAAAGTGTCTTGGGAAATACAATTGAAAACACCATTTCACAGTTCTGATGTGAATTTGTGTACTACTTTGCATGCATTCTCACACAATTTTGGGATTCACAGCAAGACTGTGCTCTGCTTATTTGCAAGCAGAATATTTAAAATAGATTGACAGTCATGCTTTGTAGGTAACAATGTAAATGTTTGTAATGGAAAAAGCCTGAGTACGTCTGTGCTTTATCTCACAACGGCAAAGATCAGAGCATGCTGATGTATGCATTTAAAATATTCTTTCATTGTGCCAGGTGCTGATGCTGTCTGATTCATTGCAGAGAGAAAAAAAAAGGAAAAGAAACAGCACACTATCCCAAATTCACAGACCTTGGATGTATCGTGTCTTAGCAGCCATAACAGTAAATTTGCAGAAAATAGCACAAATGTTGTCTTACAAGGAATCGGTGGGTGTTTATTATGACTTGAATGAGAATTAAATGCCACTTGCTGTAATCTAATATACCTCAGAAAAAAATACCTCTTAGGAAGTATCTCCATGAGCCAGAGATAAAAGTTATCATTAGATGCAAGCTGTATCAACCTCCAGTTGAAAAAATGGGCTTTCCCAGAAGCAGAGATTACTTTCCCTTCAACCCTTTTCAAAACTCCTTATCATGGTTAGGTTTATATGAAAATAGCCAGGGAATCCTTTCCATAGAATTGAGGATATGTTAAAGAAATAGCAGGCTGCAAAATTTCACAGATTTAAGTCTCACAAAGTGTAGTTAAAATCTGTGATTTTCTATTTGAAAAAAAAACCAAAAAAACCACAAAAAACCTCCAACAACAAGACATTTCTATCTCAATAATAGTTTTCAAGTGATCAAGACCTATATCTTCATGTTCACATCATTTTGAAACAGAAACAGAGATTGAGTTCCATTATTCACTACAAAAAAACCCCAAACCATGAAAAAAAGAGCAATGTTGTCTGTACTGGATGAGTCTTGCACTGAACACAGTGCTGTAGAATTTAATTTGTCTTAGATCAATAGTTTCATTTGAACTTTCTCAAAGGCTGCAGCTCTTTTCTCTGTGTTTTTGTGTGAACCTGTTTCTAAACTAATTATGTGGGACATTTGGCCACAATCCTAAAATAAGGTGTCTTAGAATCAGAGCCAAGATCTGGGTATAGTCTCATGGCTGTTACCTTTTTTGTTCTACAAGCAATCTAATATGACTCTGATTTATATTTATTTTACAGGGAATTTACTAAAGAAGGCCATGCTAAATGTAAAAGAAAAGCCTGTTGTGACAGTTCTAGCTTATTTGGTTAGCATCTATGAATAAATAAACTGGTGAACAAATAAGCTGGTACCACCTTTTACAGCCATTCTTTTTCTCAGCTGGATGTTAAAAGGTTATCTCTTTTCTCAGAGCTTTTCCTTTTTATGTGCTCTAGACCTGAATTAACAGGTCATTATTTCATGGGGTTTTTTTTAGGCTGATGTTACAATACAGTAATTGCACATTTCAAGGCTTTTATTTTGGGTGTTTTCAGAGAGAAACAGCTTTGATTGTGATGTGACATTAGTGTAATATTACTATAAATAAAATTGCAGAGCTATTACTCATAAATGAAAAAATGTGGGTGATGCAGACTTTGAAAAAAAGATGCAAAGTGGCCATTGCTTATTTTCCATCTGATGCCTTCTAATCTGAGTTTAACAACTGAGGTTTCAGTAGACACCAATCACTAAGACTTCTGCTTCCACATTTATCAGTGACACATGAACTTAATCTAAGCAGGTGTAATTTGCCAGGAAATCTTGTACAAAAAAAAATCAGAAGAGAATAAGCAAGACAGAGCATAAGAACATTGTGCCTTAAGGGCAAGGTGTATGTTAATAAATTTTAACTGTGTTTCAAAGTCTCATTATTTGTATTAAGGTGTCCTGCTCATCAGTAAAACAAAAATAACAATTATCATTAAAGACATTTCATGATTATGAATGCTGAGTCAGGGAATTGGCCTTAAAACTAAGTGAACAAACTGTACAGAATGAAACCAGTTTTAATGTAACCTTCAAACTGGGATTGTTACCTTCAAAGTTCAAACTGGGATTGTAAGTAAGCCTAAGTGAAACAGAACCATTCCTATCAAGTATTCCCCTAGAAGTTTCAACAGGATTCAGGATCCAACAGGATTTTATCTCATTATAATTTTAGGTCAATAAACCAGTGGATGTTTAGGAAGAAACTAGAAAAGTGTGGAGGTGTCTTGGTTAGGTGGGTTTTTTTCATTAGTTTTGTTTTTTTGTTGGGTTTTTTTTGGTTGGTTGGTTGGTTGGTTGGTTGGTTGATTGGCTGGTTTGGGTTTTTTTTGGAGGGCGGAGATTGTTGGTTTTTGGGGGTTTTTTGTTTGGTTTGGTTTGGTTTGGTTTGGTTTGGTTTGGTTTGGTTTGGTTTGGTTTTGGGCCAGGGGAAATACTGTCTAAGAGAGAGATAAGAACAGCAGCTTTAGGACAGTAACATTTCAACCATTGTTACTATTCCTCTACTAGTACTGAAAGGCCTATGCATTTTGGATATAAAAGGAGAAAGATGTAAGTTTTCTTCAAGAATGATAACAAGCTGAGGAATGCTGAAAATTCAGAAGGGAAGATGGCAGTAGGCCAATTAGCTAAAATATGATTATTTTATTCAGTATCCCTAAGTTTTCCAATAATTCTTTCTTCCAAATTTTCACATGTAGTAGTTCCACAGTGAAAGAAATAGGTACACTGAAAGTAACGTCAAACATTGATATTTGTATTGATTTAATGCTTCCTAAAAGTAGTAAGTAACAATATCCCTAGCTGGACTGAGTGGAACAGCAGTTTTGATTGAACCTGTGTAATTCTGTTTTGGTTTTTTAAATGACTTTTACCCATTGATTGATTAATACAGATTGATTAAAAGGATTGTTTAAAAAATAGCACTATTACAAAAAAAGTAAAAGAGTACAGATATTTCTGGATTTTCAGAAATGGGCTCATTTACAGGTACCAGAGCCTAGGGATGAGTCCTTCAACTCAAAATACTGTGGGCTAGGTAGGTAAAAAAGAAAAAAGCAAACATCCTCATTTTTAGTAACCATTTGGACTTGGCTGATGTGAACTACTGAGTAAACCTGTTCACAGCAGTGCATGAAATCACTTTTCACTGAATATGAACATATATGATACTTGCTGAAGCAGTTTTGGAAAGGAAACTTAATTCTCTTTTAATGGTCTTTCTATGGAATTGTGATTGTTTTAATGTATTTGAAACTGTACCCAAATGTACCTTCATGTGAAATAAAGAATTTACATGATTTTATGCAAAATAATTTTTTGCTTTTCCAATAAGGATCTATTAATTTTAGCAAGTACAATAAGTAATGACAAGTACAGAAGTAATGCATAAAAAATGACAAAAATAATCGTTTGAAGAAGCAAAAATACCATATTAATAATATACTCAGAATACGGATGGTGTGTTTTACTCAATGTGGAAAACTTAGAGATTACAAAATTTTCTTTTTATTTTCAAGAAGAAAAGACCAAAACAAGACTTTCAACAATTGCCAAGAAACTAGAAGACAAGAAATACCAATGCTCTTTTGGTCTCCTGCTTATCATTGGAACAAAATATGCACCAAAGGTCAAGTTGAGTAAAAGACATCTCACAGACAGTCCTGGTTATTGGTTTAGCCTAAGTAGATATTTATTATTTATTTTATTTATTTTTACTTATGATTTTGGTTTATTAAAAGGACTTATTTGACTACTGTCACTAACACTATATCCTAAGATGTAAGTTCAACTATGCTAGGGTTTTTATGGGTCTTCTTAATTTCTCTGTATGAAAAGAAGATGAAATTATTTCTTTTTAAGCTGTCAAGAATGTACCAGGTCTTCTCAAAAATGTCATCACCCCACTGCCTATGTACCCTGGAGACTATTTAACACTGTAGGGAGGAGAAAGTAATAGAATATTGCATTAATTGTTCTTGCTGTTATTCAACCATGAGGAAGTCTGAAACACCTGAAATGATATGATTGGTCCCAGTTGGATAATACTGTAGTTTTACTAGTAAGAGCTAAGGCAAGGAGCCAAAAAAGACATGAGCGTTCTGAAATCAGAAGCATCTAAAATTGAAATTAGAGAGGAGACAAAAAGCAGGCTAGCAGCCAGAACTCCCACAGAATTGCTTCCAGGTCTTGTACAATCACATTATATCTGTTATATAACTTTTATTTAATTCTAACAGTTTTTCAATGGTGAAACAATCCTGTTGAAAAATAATTAAGGTGAAATACCATAAAACTTTGCTTCATTTAAATCTACTTTTAAGGTTTTATCAGTCTTGCATGAAGGCAAGTATGCATTTATTTACCTGTCAAACTGCAGGAGCTGGTTTGCAATAAGAGAGACTTGAATGAGAAGAAGCAATTGGTGAAGGGAAAAGGTCAGTTTCTTTATAAGTATTATCAACAGAGAGAAGCAAGAACAAAGAAAATTTAAGTTATGTCACATAGCAAATAAATCTTCAAAGTGAACATTTTAATATAAGGCTAGCAAAAAAAAAAGGGTATATTAAGGTGTATTTAACTTCATTTTCTGTATTATTATTTTTAAGGCACAGCAGTACTTCAGAATTGTGTTTGAGGTACTGCCCTACAACATTTGACCACACTTACAGTGCAAGTGTAAAATCAATTTTCAGCACTCCCATTTATCTCGGTACTGATTTTAGCTGGCTCTCTAACAGAATGACTCTACTGGAGAGGTTATTTTACTTCAGAGTGGCATTTCAGAAGCCTTAAATGGTCTGAAGAGAAGGCATGTGACCTTTAGGAATATTTTTAACACTGCTTTCTTCTGAAGAAGAATTATTTAACCCTGTGTGGTTATATGAACATAACTCCCTCACTTTTCCCTTTGTGCATCTCAAAATATATCTGGCATTGACTTGTTTCAGCATATATGACTGTTGACCATACTGAATTTCATAACAGAAGCTGAGGATAAAAACTAGATTTAAGGTACTTATTTGCTGCTTTTTGGGGGAAACATTTTGAGAAGATCAATTTGTTTCATTTATAATTGTGCAAGTCACATCTCTGGATTCTCAAACTTTATGATATTTTTATCACTGTTAAAAATATAGTACTACTGTCTGTCCAAATGAAATTAAAAGAGAGATCTTGAATTGCAGAGGTTGTTGATTTGTAACTCTAGTTTAGAATGGAATGGAAGAAAATAGAAATTCTTGACTATACCGTATCAATCAAAACAATCACCAGTCCTCTAGAATACCTACCCAGAGAAATAAGTGGCTCAAAACTAAATTCAGATCATGACAAATGTCTTAAAGCACCTGATAACACTAGAGATCAATATCTAATTAACCCTGAGCAATGCTCTATTACAAAATCGGCTACCTAGCAAAATATAATGGACAGCAAAACAAAAAGAAATATAAGCAAGTAGTGGTTGCATATGACTAGGTGACAGAAATATAAAGGAAGAAAATATGTCATCATGCACAAAGTTTGTTAATAACTGGCTTAACAATCCACCAGAGTTTTGACAAAAGGAAGTCTTGAAGATTCAAAAGCAATGTAGAACCTGACCACAGCCATGTGAGAATTCCTAACAACTCCTTAAAGTATTCCCCCTATACCTTTTGCTACAGAAGAATTGAAAAGTCTATTACAAATAGGATGGCTAAAGAAAAATCTTTCCAGCAGCATAACTACAGAACTAACAGTTTATAGTATAAATAGTTCCTAGTTGAATTCTCAGTTTTATTGGACTGCAGCAAATTTTGTAGACTCTCTCATGTGATATAAGACAAAGATATTAAATGTATCATCATTCACAGTTTAGAGGTTTTGTGGTCTAGTCCTCACTTATGTCATATTCAAATTGTAGCCTGGCTGAGCAATTCAGAATTCAGATTTTTAGAGAACTAATATAGGCTCTGAACTAGGACACTCAATTCTATCCATAGCAACTGCAAAAGAAGGAGTGATCCAAGGGCTAGCTCAGGAGTTTAACTAAGTTTAACTTCATTGTGAGGAGCAGTTCTCTGGGGTTTCCCTTAGGCACCTGGGTATGAGACAGGTTTCCTGAGAGGCAGCTGAGTTGCATCCCAGCAGCTATGCCTTACAACTCTCTTTACCTTTTTTGACCAAAGCCTGAACTGAGCTAAGTCAAAGTAGGTTTCCAGGGTGACACTTTTTTTTAAAACTTATTTTCTTACCCTACAGAACACAAATTTTCATTCTCCTAGAGGGAGAGAAATCTCCAGTCATAAATGTTCCCATATGCAGGAATTTTCCTTAATTGGTGTAGTACTTTCAGCCTTACATCTCAAGTTCATAAGATAACTTCTGTAAGTAAAAACTCATTTAGGGAAATATGTAGCACAAGACTGCCACATTAAAACTGCTCCCATGCTAATGTTTTTTTCAGAATATAGTCAGAACCCACTCTAATACCATTAGGCTTCATTTAATTTCATCTCCTGTTAGAAATATGTCACAGAGCATCACACTGATATTTAGAAAACTGAACGCAAATTTAAGCACTTTCATAGATAGTTTTCTCATTTATTCTTGTGTCAACGCAATCCTTTTATGCTACAAGCTCTCTTCTATCTAATGAAAAAAATTTAAATTCTCAGCACATAGTTTTTCAGATGTGGCAATTTCCATAATTTCCTTCCTCTTCATCATCCAACCTTTTTCTTCTCTTCTAAACATCATCATCCTATGTGAAAGAAAAACATTTTTTTCATTTATTGCTCTATCTTGTCTTCAGTCTTGATCTTATAATTTCTGCAATGCCTGCAATTCTTACATTTAATTTTATATATTTCTTATATTTCTGCAAATTTGTAGTAGAAAAGCTTTTGGTCTCTGATTTATTTGCCATTGGAATATTACAATTTTACTTTTGGTTATCTCGACTGCAGTTTTCTATATTGATCTACTTTTTTTTTTTTATTTTTTTAGTCCTCAGAAGCTCTTTTGAGTAAAGCATATATCTCCATTTGGCAGGAAAAAAAATCAAAACTGTTATGAGACTTCAGAACATGCTAAAGATACATGATATGGTACTTCTAAATTCCAGGAAGAAGCAGGAATGTGGTCATATTATGAAGATCTGTGTTCTATCCTACAAGTCCACAATATTTTGGTAAGTAATAGACATTTTAGCAATTGTGCATTTATACCTCTTTTAAAAGTCGCCTATGAAACTCTGCTTGGATGAAGGAATATCTGAAATTATACAGGGCAGCCTAAAAGAAGTTCAGAAAATTTTAATGAGACTGTCCACCTTAAAAATTAGATTTTAATTTATGAATCTTACTGAATAGTGATTGCAACAGTTTAAAATAAAGTCCAGCAATCACTCTCTATCAGCATAGAAATGTGACTGCCCAAAAAAGAGTAGAAAAATTGGTTAACAATATAGTATTTCCTTTTAGGTGTTTCCTCCATCACTGAGCACCTGCAATATAATGACTGCCTTGGCTAGAAGGAGCCAGTAGCTTTTTATTTTATCCTCTGTGCACTTGTGCAGTTTCTCTTGAAGCAATATAAATAAATTAGTATTTACAATATATTCTGGTAAAGAATTCCCTGTGTCCAATATATATGACTTAAATTGCCCCTAATATTGCCACAATATCCAAATTTGTTTTGAATCTGTAATTCAGATCCAAATGACTTGCCAAGCATCCTGAAAGAAGGTCCCTGTTTTACCTACTAGCAGGACATGCAGGCCCTTACATAATCTGGCACTGGCCTTCCTGCCGTTATGGTCACTATCTCAGCATCATTGTGTTCCTTCCCTTCATTTAAGTATTTTAAGTTTTGCAAAGTTAGAGGTAACATGGTGATGGTACCTTCTTCTTCATTAATTCAAATAATGTATCAGAACTGGGCAATATTTACCAGGAACAAGTTATGTGTTAAATTTCTGACCTGCAAAATTTTTAAATTAGAGATGTCTGTTCTTTAAGTTGGTAGAAGCCATAAATGGAAAACTATTTTCAAGAGCAAAACACTTCTTTGTAAGTATTGGATAATGAGGCAATAGATATTTTACGCTAGCCTTGGAGCTTGGTGACTTATAGATGCAAACTTCTAAAATGGTGACCCAAAATGCTGATTCAGCATGCTTTGCCAAACATACCAAAAGCTAAATTAACCTAAACCCCTACCCAAAACCTAGACTCTAAACTCCTTAGTTAACTATCAAGCTCTCCACTTGCCTAAACTTAGGCACTCCACATTTTCTTTAATACCCTGCTGGAGAATTATGTACCTATCTCTGAACTCACTCCATTGCCATCCAGAGTATAGACATCAGAGACACAACAACTTTTTAACAGCCCAGAGTTTGCATCTACTGCCACAATTCTGGTCTTAAGGACAGCCCCTCCTCAGATAAATGTCAAAACCTTGAGGAGGCAAAAGATCAAAGGGCAGCAGAGGGAGAAGGAGTCACAATATTTTCTGACATGTTAAAGTTGAACAGCCACAGAAGCAACAGTTAGTTATAGCAAGTCAGATAGACAGCAAGCAAGCAAACTCAAATACTAGCTTAGGAAGATGGGCAAGGGAAAAGGAAGGGTTCCAGATCTGTGGCCTATTGCCAGGAATTGGTCTTTCTTTTACCTAGCGGCTATGAATTTAAATATAGGAACATGTTGGCACTCCTATGGCGCAATCTAACCCTGATGACAGACACTAAGTCATAGTTAAATAAATGAGTTTGTAAATATTAATCACAGTATATTTTTGTGTCTCCAAAAATCACTTTGCAGCTCAGAAAGCATTGTTCTGGAAATGACCACATGGTGCAGCCAGCCTCATTTTCTGTGCCCCCTCTCTCACACTAGGTCAGGCTGTCTTTTGTATAAAGCCATGTGTCAGAGCCTAGCAAAGTAAGGAAGCATTTTGGGAAATATTTCTCTGTGCTGAACTAGATTTGGTTCCTCCCTCCCACCAAACAAGAATAACAGGAAATTAATCAATAATAATAATTTAAAAATCAACTATCCCTATGAAAATGTGTCAAACTCCGTGTACAACTACTTTATTTTAAAAAATGCAAATCTAGATATATTTGCCTAAGTAATTCTACACACCTGAAAAAACTCTTCTAGAATTAATGCTAACTTTGTTTGATGTTGAGCTTTTTCTTTTTTGCATTACACACATAGGTAAATTGTATGAAACAATTTGCAACAGTTGTTAAAAGTCGTTAGCATTTTGCATTGCCTCTGCTTCTTCCACATGTTGTAGCCACACATTATGAAGCCCAAATAATTCTGAAAACATTGGATAAGTGAAATGACCTGAATAATGGCCAAGTGAATAGTGTGAACTGAATAATTGTTCAATTTAGCATGTATTTCTATTTGGGCTCCTCAATCAATAAAATATCTGTGATTTAAAAAAAAAATTTAAAAAAAAAGAAAAAATCATCTACCTCATAGGTAATGAACATTGAAGTCCTACTAGGCATGTCTAGAGTTGCATTATCAGGGTCACCAAGAAAGCTATTTTACTTGTGCAATAAACTTGAAACATTTTATTTGGCATCTTTCAGCTGTTCTTTATCTTTCAAACAAAACAAACAAAAAAAAGACCCTAAAGGTCTCCACTGGGAAAAGTATGGCATTGTCAGGAGGCATGGACTTACCTTAACGATTTTCCTAATTTGGCCTATGTATTCGATTGGGTTTCCGTTAATGTAAAAATCAAAATATTAATTTCCGCTGTTGGGGAGGAAAGACAGAGAGATTCTTCAAAGGAAAGTTCAGAGGAATTATCTTGGGACAGATTCAGTTCTTTGTGAGGATGCTTATCTCTATTGAATCATGGAATCATTAAGGCTGGAAAGGACCACTGACTCCAGCCTTTGACAAACCACACTATCGTCAACTAAACCATAGCACTAAGTTCCACATCCAGTTGTTCCTTGACCACTTGGAGGAATGGTAGCTCCACCACTTTCCTGGGCAGTCCATTCCAATGCTAGACAACCCTTTCAGAGAAGAAATTATTTTCGAATTGACTATGATTGATTATAGAGGAAGCCTAAACCGCTGACTTAAATTAAATGTTCAGCTTGGCAAATTTTAGAGGTAAGAAATGTGAATCCCAGTCCAGGTACAGGCATGGGACTGAGGGTCCTCCTTTTACATCCTGTAGCATTAGCCCTTTGCTCCAACAGGAATTACAGTGACATTATATTGGTGCTGATCAGAATGAGTCAGGAGATCAGAATTTGAGCTGAAGTGTTTAAAAATTGTTGCAGAGAAGTCCTTGGGAAAATTCTAGTTTTATACAGGTCAGTAGCAGCTCTTGCCTGATAGTTCCAAGAGGCAATGCAGAGTTATGCTGTCCATAACCTAACCTGTGTCTAAGCAGTGCGTTTCAGCCCCTGGGTAGTAACAATAGCAGATGCTTATTATATTTAATTATTAACCATCAGCTCTTTGAACTTATCACCTTAGTCTCTCAACACCTGCGTGATGGATGGCAAAATTCCCATAACTTCAACTTCCATCAGTCAGTAAGTAAAAGGTGAGCATCTGCTAGTGCTCACCAACCCCTCAGGATATATTCGGCTATCATTATGATTGCTCCTAATGGTGTTTTACACAAAATAAGTTAGGGTGAAAAAGGCATGCTAGGTTATTCTACACATATACAATGTCAAAGTATTTATTGCCCTACATATGGCAAATTTTAAATATAAATAGATAATACCAGCAGTACATTTATTATTAAATTTAATATTTATGCAGTGACATAAATTTACATGTCCTTTTAAATGCTTCTGTATTTTAGAACTGAAGCTTTAGTAAAAGAAAGGGAGGAAAAGTCAGAAGCTGAGCGGAAGCTGTACTTCACCCTATCAGCCATTGGTTTTTTTTGCACTTAAATGTATGTCCACACCACAGAGTGAAGAAATCATCTTTGAAACTGTAAGAAAACAAGGTAAGTTCTCATTGTGTCATTAAGAAAGCTGGTAGATTCTGTTCAGAGGATTCTGACTGAAATGCAGAACCTAGGAACATGGATATGTTGCTTTCAGGACTCAGGTTGCTAATACATCTCTATTGGCATCTAATGCATATTCTCTGCATCAGTGCATCCTCTTAGGTCACAATACCTGCACCTATTCCCACTGTGCCACAAGGAAGAGTTTGGAAGGTGCTTACAGCAGCAGTCAGTCTCTTTCAGCCATTCCCTTCCAAGAAGCTGAGTCACGGAAAATTTGACTATTATGTGCAATGCATTAGCAATTTTATAATTTAAAATCTGATTTTCTCTCAAAGTATTTTCATAAATGAGGCCAGAATAATGAAGCAGTTTGCATCAGAATCCTCTGGGAAACTTTCAAGGCAACTACTGCCACATTCTCTCCCAAGACTACACCCCTAAAGAGGTCTCATTGCCAAGAGGATAGCATATTCCTCTTCCTTCATATATGATGTGAAAATTATCTAGAAAGTCACATTACTGACGTCTTGTAGGACTCAGTAATGGAGCCTGGAATTCATGTGAGACCAGTGCTAAATGTTGATGCAATGGCACAGCAATAAACAAAAAGTGTTCCAAACATCTGGTGAGTTGTGAGCAACCCCTCCCCTTCATGCCTGGCAAAATGGGAATAAAATGGCCACTTAAAATTTGAGCAATAACCTTTGAATATTGCACATAGGTCATGGCTGGATATGGAACAGAATTGTATAATCTATTCCTGGTGCACAGCTGGCATACAGGCAGGGGTGCAAACACACACACACACACCACAGACCAAGGTTGAAGGCAAATTTTGGTAAGACAAAAGTGCAGTATAAGGAAAGCAATTTCCCAGACGCAGTCCTCTGGTAGTAGGCATATAAATCATGAAATCTCTATGACTGCCCACCAGACATGATGTGATGTACAATTTATGTTGAAAATGTATTATTGTTGAAGAACAGACTAGATTTTTAAATGTTTTCATAATTATATTGTTAAATGCCTGGATGTGTATGGAAAGCATAATTTTTACATTAAATAGCATCTGAAAAAGGTATTTTTCCACTTTTTAATTGGGAATTATTGTAAGTGATACAACTGTTTATGACTTCTTATACCCACTATAAACAAAAAAATTTACAAATTCAGAAATTGAGGAGACAGCATAAGTATTTTTTGAAGTACTAAGAAGATGTTTGAAAACCAATTAATAAAACTTGTGACTATGGCAAGGACCTTCTTCAAAGAGGCGAAAAGAAATCTCAGTATTTGAGAGACTCCTACATTCCCTGTTTCTGGGGGCCAGTCTCCTCCTCCAATTTCAGGAAGAGCTGAATGAGTATCTGGTGGAGTTCCCCTCTCCTATTCAAGGATGTCTCAGCAAGACAAGGGGTCTTTTGCAGAATAGTCACCCTAAGGGAACCCTGGCTGTGAAATTTCTGGTCTGTGTCTTAATAAATAATAGAAAATTTCTTAATCTTTAACAGTTTTTTTTCAACAGCCACTGAAAGTGAAAAGGAGGATGTTTCAAAACCTTTGCTGACATTTTAGAAGATCCTGACTAGTTATAGCTTAATTAAATTGATGACAATGTTTAAGTTGTGATATGGTTTTTCCGAAGTAATTTGAGGACAATTTTCATTGTTTGCATGAATGTCTCAGGCAAGACAGGCAATTAAAATAGAGATTGTACCACAACAGTAAAATTACATACCTGAAATCTTCTGAATATGTGATAGGGTTATTTTTATCAGATATATCTTCTGAAACTCTATAAATGATGTTTGTTTAATATCCTTGGTTACCCCACATATCAGCCAAGTATGAAAATCCCCCATAAGATAATTACATAAGAGTATATTATAAGAGCTGCAAAATCCCTGACAAATACCTGTCTTATATGACAAAGACATCCAAATCTTAATTAATTTTATTTAAAACAATAGAAGTAATACAGAGATTTTTCTCAAATTCATTTTTCTATTTGTTTACATAAAAATCAAAAATGTTTTTGTCTTCTACAGCATTTCAGTCAGTTTTGTCTTTCTTCCTACAAAAGAAGCTGAATGCAAATGTTGATTTTTGTGTTCTATGATGTGGTCCATGCACTTTAGAATCCCAGCTCTGGGAGGTTTTAGAATATGCTAATTTTATAAATTTATTTTTCCTGTGTTGCTTAGTTCTCTGAAGATGCCTAAGCAATCCAACAGTAATCTCCAAATGAATGACAGTGCATCTAAATTTTTTCCAGAGTACTATTTTATGGTGGTAGATATTTCACACTAACCAAGGGTATATAGATAGATTTGCAGTGCAAAATTTAATAGATTTTTTTCAGGGTCTGTCTGTATGACTTAAAATGATCATTTATTTCCAGCAGTTTTTCTACTCATCCTTCCCAGCTATTGCTGAGTCAGAGAGTTCAGACTGTTTAATTGAAAATGGAGTGACAAGTTTTTACAGCCGGATCAAAAATCAAAAAGAGTCAATGGAAAGACATCCTTTGACTTAATTTAGAAAGCATTCCAAAACCTTTATGTATATTCAAAGTGAATTCATTAAAATAATTTAAAACTCCCTCCCAAATCCTGCTATCACACAATCTCAGCTAAGCATTGACATGTAGAGCTTTAGTCTGTTTTGCCTAATTATTCTAATTTTCCCTTGGTTTAACTGACCTTATTTTTAGAAAAATAATTACTTTATGTTAAGAAATATTTGCCTTTATAAAAAAATAAAATCTCTCTGATTTATTTAAAGTGGCAAAAAAGGAGCAGCACACGACGACTGGGGGTCATACAAAAATTGAAATTAGGTCCTTCCACAGTCAGCTGCTGTCCATGTTTGCCCTTTCTCAAAGTCAACAGCCTGGGAGCATCACTGCCCCTACACTGCCAGCCCATGTGGTAGGACACCACTGGACTGCAGAATGCCCTGTGTGCTGTCTGTTGCACTGCCAAGCCCTCACTGCCATCTAGTCAAGACACCTGGGCATTGGGCCCTTGAGAAGAGTCAAAATTAGGCACTCTGAAAGTCCTATCACACTGGTGCAATGAGCAGAGACATTGTTCAGTATCCTTCTGAAATTGTTATAAAGGATTCAAATAAAACCGTGGGAAGGATGCAGAAAGACTCTCAGGTTTGTAAGAAACAAAGAAAGAGAAAGGTTGCAATTGGAGGAAAGTGAAGCCAGATTTCCCTTTATTTACAAGAAAAGCCTTCTCCATACAGATTGTCTTGACTTCACCATCTGAGAACTGACAGAAAGTGTCATTGTCCTATTTTCAAACAGTAGAGCTAGACGACTATGTAACAAAATAAATAAATCAACTGTCATTAACAATATTAGCTGCTATTTTTTGACTTGTGGCACTTGTGTTGTAGAAATACAGCTGTAACCACCCTAGTCAACATTGTAGATATACTTTCTTGTGCATAAATTTTGCAATGTTTACCAAATTCTTATCTGCTGTCTGTTCCCTTATGAAATAATATAAAAAAGAGAAAAGATGAAAAGAGGAGAAATTGTATTTTTGTGTACAGTCTATATACAGTAGAGCATTGTCTTAATTCTTCTATGGGTTCTTCTAATGCAAAACCCTGAGGCATCTTAGCAGCTAGAATGAAAAAAAAACATGTTTTCCTGGATTTATTTATGAGTACTACAGGACTTTACTAATTTGTACCCATGAAAGGGAAGACATAGGAAATGACAGAGTAAATGAACACTTGGTAGACCAGAATTTTATTCATCCATATTCTAATTGTCATTTGTTTCCATTTATTTGCAGCAATACATCATTATACGGTTGCTGCTATTTATCTTGATACTGCTGCCACCTTAGAAGAAGCAGTTTTGAATAAAACCCCAAACCTAAAGTATTATTCTCATTAAAGGGATTTATTGGTGCCTAGAAATAGATAAAGATTAATAAGTGAAAGAATCCTTTCTAGAGCATAGGTCACTTTTGCAAAGTCATTAGGAAAATGAATGTTCAAAAGTACCTTGTCCAGATGTCAAACACACTAATAAATGCTTTGGAGAATGGAATGTAAAGTGGTGTTGTAATAATGATATTGAGTCTCAGTCTCTGTTTCTAAATCTTTACTGAGATATAAGAAAGTAATGGTAATGTTTTAGGCTGAAAGTGTGCTACTTCAAAGCACAAGGTATTTTAAGCAGTATCTACTCATATATATACACCCAATCAGTGAAATATTATACTGGTTTCCCCTTTGACCAACAGCTAGCCCATCCAGTCGACAATATTCAAAGTTTTTTCAAAAATTATTCAGGTGCTGAATCCTTTTACTCAATGATTATAGACTTTGCACTCAAATTTGTATCCCAGCCACTTTTATATGAAGCAGAAAGAGTTAAATATAGTTCTAATTCCCCAAACTGCTCTGAGTGACATGAGCAATATAAGCATAAGCTCATCTTGGCTCAGAGTGAGTTCAGATAATCCATGTACAATCCATGTCCAGCAAATTTAAGAGACCTGCTCTTCCCTGCTCTCTTAGCACAGTTCACCACCTTTGTTCCCTGCAGTTAAAGCTGATATGTACCCCAAGAATTTGGAGGGGTTTAGAAAGTGGTGCATATTTGCCATTTTTACCTCTTGTATGGGCACACTTGCCTCTGTCCATTTGAGGGCAAAAATCTCTTTATCATTTCACTAGTGGCCACCTGAAGGCACCCTTTAAGCTATACAAGTCAAGTCCAGAAAAATTTTTTTCAATATAGCTTTTTAGGTCACCTAAAATAAATGTAATTTATGCTGGTCTTTATGCTTGAATATTATACATATTTTTTGCATTCTATTTCATCATGTCTGAAGGTTATCAAAAGTTTAAAAAATCTTTCAGCAAAGCATTTTATTCTACACATGCTACACTTCTTTGCCATACTCCCATAAGCCAGAGAACCTGGAAAACATCACTTCTGTAAAAAGATTTAGCAGGTCTTGAAATTTTTTTTTTTTTTTTTTTAGTTGGGTCAAATGAAAGTAAATTCTTTGATGACTGAGTATTTTATGGGTTTAATAATGAATAATAGAAATATTGTCTCAAGAAAAAATATCAGTTTTAGTTTGAAATCAGTCCAAGTTAATATTTACAACTTTAAAGTGAACTTCAAAAGATTTGAAGTTCCAGAAATCAGATTGATTTTCGAAACAGTTACAGTCAGAAATCAAGATTTTGCTTGATTGAAGAAGGCATAAATTAAACCCACATTGCTGAAATGCTAGAAAGAACTCTAAATACTGCCTTGTAATGAGACTTTCTTTCTATATTTTTATCTTCTTTCAGACACTCCCACAGACACTACAACACTTAAAGACCAAATGCCTAGTCCTAGACCATCCTTCATTCTCTACATTTCTTTTTAAAATTCAGCTATAAAATTTAAAGTCAAAAGTCAAATGAGATAATTTAGTCAACTGTAGGGAATCAAAGGTCATTGGATATACAGAATTTGTTCTTACGTTGATTGAAATAATTTTCATTTGGCTAAAATCTAACTTCTCTCTAAAAGGTATTTTCCAATAAATGTACATTCAATCTGACCTGAATGACATCTTGTCATGGTTTAACCCCAGAGGGCAGCTCAAGCCCACGCAACCACTCGTCCACTCCAACTCAGTGGGATGCGGGAGAGAAAGAATCACAAGCAAAAGTGGGAAAACTCATGGGTTGGGATACAGAGAGTTTAACAGTAATGCAAAATACATGCACAAGCAAAGCAGAACAAGAAGTTAATCCACAACTTCCTATGGGCAGGCAGGAGTTCAGCCATCTCCAGGAGACAAGGGTGCCTTTATATGTAGCAATTAGCTGGGGAGATAAACACCATCACTACAAATGTCCTCCCTTTCCTTCTTCTCTACAATTTAGATGTTGAGCATGATCCATATAGTATGGAATATTCCCTTGGTCTGTTGGGGTCAGGTGTCCTGATCGTGTCCCCTTCCAGCTCCTTATGCACTCCCAGACTCCTTGCTGGTGAGATGGGGTGAGGAGCAGAAAAGTTTGTGGCTCGATGTAATCACTGCTCAGCAGTAACCAATCCATGGCTGGGTTACCAACACTGTTTCCATCACAAATCCAAAGGAAATGAACCCTATCCCAGCCAAACTAGCACACACCTACAGATGGAGAACCTGCTTGGCAGTTTCCTTCCATGATTAATGCTCTGTGCTTTACTTCTTAGCATCTGCCTGGCACTATGAGCCACTGGTTCTTGTTACACATCTGCTTTCTGAATGTCGTATTTTCTCCCTTGGAAGTGTTATCCACCATAACATCTTTTCTGTGACAAGTTAATAAATTAAAGCTCTAAAGTTCATATGATGGGGACTTTTACAGTTCAAATCAATTCTATGGCTCTTTCTAAGTCCTTGCTAATTTTTACACCTGTCTAGAAGCATCCAGTCTTAGCTTCCTCAGTGCATGTTAGCTATCTATTGGTCAGCTGCTTATGCATCTTGGAACCCTATCTTTACTGTGGTGGTGACCTTGGGAATTAGGAAATCATACTCTGCTCCAACATCACTACTTCTCAATACTCACCTAACTTCCTTATCCTTCAAGATGTAGTTTTGAAAACAACCATCTGTATTTTTGACTTCACTAGAATAACAGCATACCCAGTTTACCAGTCATTGAATGACTTGCTCTCAGCATTATTTCTCTTCCCACTATACACTTTACAATTAACACTAATATAGTAGCAGACTGCTTCCAAAGAGATATTTCACACTGACATTTCTTTTTTGAAGACCTGATAGTCATGTAGTTTAAACCCATATCTTATTGACACCTTGAATTGTGTCAGGTTTTTTAGTTGGGTAAAAGGATGTAGATGCTTGTACACATGACCAGGATAAACCTTTATACCATTTTCAAACACAGTTAAAATGTTATCACATAAATAATTTTATTTTATGAGACCAACTATGTAAACCACAATGTTGACTAGCATTAATTATGTTCTTGGTTTTAAATAGTTTTAACTACTTCATTTATTTCCTGCTTCATCTTTTCCATTATTTTTCTCCACATGGTGACACATTGAATTTTGCATTCACACAGTATCAACAATCTCAGATATTTAAAATCTTACAAGGATTCCTATATTTAATAAATATTAATACTGCCTGTCCTTAGACATTCTTAGAAGTGCAGACATCTTAAAAATATTATTTTGCAATGAAAAAGCCAGAAAACAAGTCTGCTGTATTATACTTCTTTCATTACAGACGCTCAGATTTGTTGAACACCTGTGTCATCCCTGTCTCCTTACTAGTAATTATGTCATTTATTTCAAGAATAGAATACATTTGTTTCTTCCTCTTGAACAACCTCTTTCTTTCCCTGCTGTTGCTGTGAATCCCTGTAATCCTGATATACATTTTCAACCTCGACTGTGGTTATTTTATTTAGAAAAGATATTTCTTCGGTGTCTTTATCTTCATTAATTTTCTCCGTAAATTTTCACATTTTCTTTTTAATATCACTCTTTTGGAATATAATCTCTTTAGTTAATACACAGAAGTTATATAGAAATTTATACCTGCTCTCATTAGCCAATGAGTGACTCTCATAGCCACTTCCTTTCATTGTACCAATAATGGTTGCTGTAGTGAAAGGAAGTGACAATGCCTTTGTAGGACTAGTTGTGTGTCCTCACAGCTGGGAGCAATTATCAGTGGTGGAAGAAAAGGTGTAGAGACAAGAAGCAATATTTCTCTTTTTTTATTCACTTCCTTCACTCCTCTGAGACTCTTCTGAGTCTCCAGGAGAGAACTTCCCAAGGAACAAGATTCCTCTGGAGTTTTGAATTTTTCAGGTAAGTCCTTGTAGACCTAGAGAAACTTCTCTTTCCTTCTTCATCAGAGACCGACTTTTTTCTTCCTGAATCTAATACATCTCTTACTTGAGTTCTCAAGCTGAAATTTTCTGAACTCCAATACCAAATCAAGTGCTAAATTGTGGGTAACACTTTTTATAGCAAAAAAATATTCTACCAGAGTTCAGAAGTTCAACAGAACATTCCGACAAAAAGCTTGCAGTTCAATCACATGGATAAATTATCAATCTTTTCTTTTCACCTGTATGCAGTTGAAATCTAGCCCAAGCCTCTCCCATTATGTCCATTACACCAGGAAACATTTGTTTTCCTTCTTAACTGGAAATCACACAGTAATGATGATTAAATTCACTGTAAGCATCTTCTCTTAGGAGCAATCAATATTTTCAAAGCATTTCACTACTTGTAGGACTATGAGAAAAGAATTCTAGTAGAATTAGAATTAGAATTTTCTATAGAAAACATCTATGAATATCCTATTGTTTTTTATTTGCTGTGTTTTTTGGCAAAAAGAAGGGATGTTTTCCTCATGCAACAGATGCCCAGGACAAGATTAATCATTCAGGATTTCTGCTCATGAACATTGGTGTTTGTTCAAGATAAGACTTCAAGAACCACAACATATTTCTGAATAAATATTTGTATAGACCTGATATACAAACCTCTTTTATGAAATCTGTGTAAATACTGGTCAAATTTACTAAATTTGAACATTGCAGATCACTGGAGAAAGTCCTGCTTAAAATGGAAATGTACTAAAATACTTTAAAATAATCATAACTTGATGTCTTCATGACATTACATAAAATTACATCTGGATAATATTTTATAGTATCTGTATTGCAATATTCTGACTCTGCATGCATAACTTACTACTATAATATGACATACAACATGTAGGCACACAACCATCCTAATTATTCTTGACATTCACTACTGTTATTCAGTCTCTCCCTGTCACATCTATCCTGGCTTTGACAGGTTCTACTTTGATGTTACAAAAAACTTAGAGATTGGTAGGACACAGCAAATTCAGAACATCACCAGATTATCTAACCTAAGGCCATGTCAGCACAGAGCACAGGGTGAAATATGTATAATATCAAGCACAAAGGCCTGCATATATCCTCCCTGAATTTAGAAAACTTAATACACTTAAAACAGCTATAAGATCTTGGATGTCTGTGACTGTTAAAGGGCTTCTCAAGTGGATGTTCCACATATGCTGCTCCAATCTGATACTACAGGAGGCAGGAATATTAAAGTGCTTCTATTTAAATTTAGTTATGCAGACCTTTTCAATTACTCTGCACTGGTCTAGGAAACAATTACAGTTCCATTTAGTGAATATCCTCTTTAGCTGGCATTACAATGGAGGATAGAAGACTTTTGACATAGAAGCTGTATTTTCAAGTTTTTTGACAGCTAGTCTTAGCATTCTAGTGACACTGACTGGAGTTAGATATAAACTTCAGTGGCAATATCAGAGAGCTCCAGAGATGATTTGCCACTTGCTAAGAAAAGCATTTTGTACACCAAAAAAAACATTTTAGTAATAACAAAAACAATTTTACAAGAACACTGTGCTGTATCAAACAATGGCTACATTTTAGCAGTTCCATTAGCAACAAGGGGATTAATCAATGTCTTTTCTGAACACCCAATAGCTGTTTAAGAGAGACTGTGAGGTTGGAAAAGTCAGTAACATGTTTGAACCAAAAGTACTGGGACAAGGCCTCTCTTTCTGAATTCCCCTTAGACAGTAGTCTTTGTGGAACTGTGGAGCTGAGGAAAGTTCTTGCTCTGCTCTAAACTCAAACCCTGGGCAGAATTCCTCCAGTATTGCTTCCCTATTGATGACCTCTATTGACACTTCTATTCACTGCCTTCTGCACCAGCTGAGGTAATTTTTGAGAGTGTTGGAATTCAAGAGACAAATTTATCTCTACAACTATGATATTTTTT
>JANRGV010000001.1:26503879-26523637 GCA_024734035.1 Alethe castanea
ATCTCTACAACTATAGTATTTTTTCAAAGAGTGTTTATTTTACTGATGCAATGAATATTAAAAAAGGTGAAAAATTTGCTACCAGATTGAAAGAGCATCAAGTCCCATTATTCAGTGTGTGAGAGTTTACAGAGGACTCAAAATGTCTTTCCAGACTTTTTTCATTGAAAATGTTTTAGCCACCCATAAAACACTAATTTCTGTAGTTTCATCTCCCATTACTTAGATTCCCACCTTTGATGCAATCTTTTATGCCTTATAAAAATTATAAGCACCTTGGGGCACAAATAAGTCAGTTTAATTTGTCTATATAGAAGCATTCTTTCCTAAGGCGTTGACTGAAAAATATATGGTAATTTATAATGAAGATATTTGCAAGTCAGAGGGCTTGACAGCAAGCCAGAGAATCGAAAAGCAAGCAAAGTTAAATAAACCTTTTAAACTTTATGGTCTTAGTGGCCAAGGTACATTTTTATCTATAAATATTTGGCATGAGAACTCTGTCTCTTGGCTGAGTACTTGTTGCAAAGATGGAAAAGTGAGCTGCACCATATGAGCATACAAGGAGCCTCCTGCATGCACTGTAGAGCACAATGAGGCTAACTAGCCCAGCAAGTGCTTCCCTCAGAGCAATATCTAAAACTATGTCACATTTGAGATCCTGAACTGGAAAAAAAACAGAAACAAGAGAATGGTTGCAAATATTTTTGCTTACTTTTGCTAGGAGAAACTGTAGGATCTGAGAGTGGCCTGGGTTAGAAGGGACTTTAAAGTTTATCTTGTTCCAAGCCCTCTGATGTGGGCAGAAACACCTTCCACTAGACCAGGTTCCTCAGAGATCCATCCAATCTGGTCTTGAACACTTTCTGAGATGAGGCATCCAAAAGTTCGCTGCTCAACCTGTTCCAATGCCTCCCCACACTTGCCGTAAAGATTTTTTTCCTAATATCTAATCTAAATTTACTATCAGTCTAGAAACATTCCCCCTTGTCCTGTCACTACATGTCTTTGTAAATGGTCTCTCTCCATCTTTCTCATAGGTTCCCTTCAGGTACCTGGGTATGATTAGGTCACCCTGAAGACTTCTCTTTCCCAGGCTAAACAATCCCAGTTGTCTCGCCCTTTCCTCATAGGAGACGTGCTCTGTACCTCTGATAAACTTGGTGCCTTGCTCTGGACTCAGTCTAACAGATCCATGTCATTCCTGTGCTGGGGCCCCAGAGCTGATGCAGCACTGCAGGTGAGATGTCACAGAGTAGAGCACAGCAGAGGGGCAGAATCCTCTTTTGCTTTCTGCTTTTGGTGCAGCCCAGGACAGGTTTGGCTTTTTGGGCTGTGAGTCCCAGACATTGCTGGGTCATGTCCAGCCTCTCCTCCACCATCACCCCCAAGTCCTTCTTGGCAGGGCTGGTCTCTATCTGTTCATCCTCCAACCTGTAATGTTTACACAAGTAATGTGATGCATATTAAATGCTCCTTGAGCACTTATTTATAGAATCTATGTTGCAAACAATCTGCTAAAATATATTTACTCAGCAGCATATGACTTTCTTCCTATTCTTGTGACAAACAGCTTCTGTTTTAAAGCATAACAAGACAAAGTTCCGGGTTTACCATTGAAAGAGCACCAGATTTGTTGTAGAGGACCTGTGTACAGCTCATGCTCAAAAACTGCATGTATCCAGAAAGCATGTCCCATAGAACTGATGAGCCGTGTGAAGGAGCCATTTGTCCTGGATTTTCGGACACCAAATAGCCTAGTCAGACCCATAAATTTTGATTTTAAGTACTTTAGGGCAAAAATCTGTCATTTTAATTTGTTGAGAAACCACCATTCTTTCCTAAGGCAAGGTGTGAATAATACATGACAATTTAAAAAGGAGCTGTTTGCTACTGTTGCAGCTCCTGCAAAACCTCTAGATTCTCAGACAAATGACTGAAGTATTCTTAATGCACTCAGGCTATATTTTTAGGTGCAAGATGATACATACTTTAAAATTGGAACTTAGTACAAGCTACATATGCAGTGTTACCAACTGAAAATTCAGTCTCAGGTTATTTGCTACTCTATTTAAAGTTATGACATGAATGGGAAAAGAGTTGCAATTTTCTCTTTGATTTCTTATAAAGTGCCTAAATACCACGGAAAGCAAGCTGTTATATATCTGAGTGTTTCCATAATTAATCTTCCTAGTTACAAAGAAAACCCTGAAAAAACAACTTCAAAAAAACCCAAAGAAACTAAAAAGACCCCAAGACCAAAAAAAACTCCCAAAAAACAGCAACAACAACAACAAAAATCCACAACTATGAAAATAAGAAGTATATTAAGTTAATAAATTAAAAACAAGAATAGTAAACTGGTTTCTTAAATTTCTTCAATTTTCATACTTTTTCAGAAACTGTTATTATGTGAAGATACATTGCCAAACCAAGGCATTAATGTGGCATGAGGCAGAAATTTTCATAATGCACCAATGATAATGCTGTAACTTGTAGATATTGGTAAAAACAGGTTAGTAGAACAAGATGTATCTATGGGTCTGCATGCATGTGTTTCTTCTAGAACAGTGCTGGCTTTTAAAAATGAGCTCTTAATTATTATTATTGTTATTACAATTATGATGATGTTAAAGATTAATCATTATTAATAAAATTGATGTAATGTAGAATTGCAGAATAAGGAGTACTGCATATTGGAATATATATTAAAAAAAGATACAAACAGACCCCAGAGTCAGTAGAAAGAAATCATCACTACTAACATAATTCCTACTCTGGCAAAGAGGAGGACGAACCCCAGTAATTAACCTAGTTCTCCTGGTGAAGAGGTTTTAAGTGCTGATTGCTTATCAATAAACTTTTATTTTTCTTAAGGAGCACAGGAAGAACAACACCAGAGAAAGAGACAATTATTGGGAAGGTTTTTTCATTAGTTTTACCTGTATTGCTATATTCATGACCATAGAATTGGGATAATTCAGATTGTGTGTGCTAATACCATCACACTTAGAATAAGAATAAATTTTTGACAAACCACTAAAGCTCTAAGTTGTGACTTCATATAGGCAGTGCATTCCTTTAACCCAAATAAATTGCACAAGTGTCTGTGTTGATTGCTAAATATGGATGTGCCAATATTCAAACCTCTGTTTATGAACAGTACCTAATTCCATTATAACCACCATAAAGTCTTGGATGTTTTGTGTAATGCTTGGGGTCCTTAACAATATTCTGAGATCTGAAAGTATCTGTATTTCTGTGAAATACTTTAGTATAGTGAGGATCCATTTCATGAAGATACTTCTGCATTTATCTTTCTTTTAGAAGTGGACTGTCAGACATCCATCTTCTACATGTTCTGATCCAACCCTTTGTAAACTTTCCACTGAATCTTTAAAAGATAATAAACTCATTGTTCAGACAAATCAAAAGAAAAAGTGGCTCTTTAATTACTTCACACCATTCTCCAGAAGCTCCAAAGCACAGAGGTCCTAGAGAAAAAGACATGTCCATCTCCCTTGTTAGAAAGCAGTATCTCCAGTTATACCTTTATGCAGTCTCTACCCATGTCCTGGTTTCAGTGGGGATAGAGCTCATTTTCTTTCTAGTAATGGCACAGTGCTGTATTTTGTGAGTTTTATTGGTGCTAGGTCAAGGACTTTTCAGTTTCCCATGCTATGCCCAAAGCAGGTGCCCAAGAAGCTGAGGAAGCACTCCTTGTACAGGTGACCCAAACTGGCTAAAGGGGTATTCCATACCAAAAACCATCATGTCCAGCATATTAACTTGGGGCAGCTGGCTGTAAGAGACTGATTGCTGCTCAGGAACAGACTGGGCATCAGTCAGCAAGTGGTGAGGAGATGTATTTTGCACCAATTGTCTTTCTTGGGCTGTATTTTTCTCTCTATTTTTGTTGCCTTCATTTATATTATAGTTATTTTTATTATTATATTTTACTTTATTTCAATTAAACTACTCTTATCACAGCCCAAAGATTTGGGGTTTTTTAATCCAGTTCTCCTCATCATGTCACAGAGGTGGGCAATGAGTGAGTGCCTGAATAGTACTTAGTTGACTGCTGGTGTTAAGTCACTACAACCAACACTTGGAATAGCAGTGATCTGAAAAAAATATGTTGTAAGAAGATTGAAGAGGATTGAAAAGCAAGCCTACTTTTAGGTAAGATGTTAAGTTTGGAAAGGATATAGAAAATGTGGGTTACTATTCTGCCTCTGTACTCTTTTATACAAGAGAGTACATATGAAAGGGGTTTTTTTGAAGCTGCAGTTGACAGCAGCAGGAAAAGATGAGGAGCAAGATAGAATGTACCAGCCTGTTAAACAAAGCTCAAATCACCCTGGCTGGGTTAAACAATGGAGCCTCTGAACTGGACCAAAGAACACTTGTAAGAGATGGCACACAGGCCTGCCCAGAACCACAGATCACTCTCACAGCTAGCAAAACAGGAGAAGGCAAAGCAATGTGGAAAATAAACCTGCACAAGCTGGATAACACCAGCAGGCTGAGAACCAAGTTAGCAGACTCTTACAAAAGTCACTGGCAAGAGAATGCTTTAACATCATTTCTAATGATACATTTCTGAGAGGTTTTACCAAACTCGTCTTCTCAATAATGATTTCCTTGCTTCTTGTAAAGATTCAAAAATTATGACTGGACAAATAAGGCAAATATCTAATTAAGATGTTCAGTATTTCTGGGCAGAGGCTTGAGGATTGTTAGTTGTTTGCCAACCATAAATTTTGCTAATAGCAAATGGGTTAGAGTTTGAGGGTATTTCGTCATGCTGATACAGAAGTTTATATTTCAATTTCACAATTGGGCCATAGCAGTGTATTAACATTCTTATTGAAAGTCTGTATTTTCATATATAAATATATACATAGATGGAAAGTTCTGCTTTTTCACTCCGATTTTCAACACCTAAAGGCAAATATTTTTAAATTATTTTTATTTTTGGTAAATGTGATTAAAATCAGCTAATTTCCTTTACCTATGCAAGGATTAAAAAATGCTCAACATAAAGGAGATATATGCTCAGTGTATGCAGGAAGCATCTGAACTTTAAAAGCTGAAACTTAACAGGTTGATACAGAGGATTAGTCTCCAGGCCAATACGCAAAATCAAATATTCACACAGTTAGAGTAAAAATGTGCTAAAATCAATTATGCATTGTGATACTTTTAGTACTTGTAGTAAATTCATGCATAGCAGTACAGATCTCCTTGGTGCATTGTTTCACTGAAGTGTTTTCTGCTTCACAGCTAATGGTACAGATTCCTAAGTAAACTGTAAATTCCAGCAATAGAGTATGTGTTACAACTTAAATTATCTTTCCTCCTTGAGCATAGCACATCTGAGATTTGGAAGGCTTTGACTTCCTTAGAGCAGGTAGGCAGTTACTTCTGGGCACAACCATGACCTTTCATCATAAATAGAATTATTAGATTCCGCCACAGCACTGTGGGCTTGGGAAACTGTAAAAACCTAAAGAAATATTTCATAGTGCAGGATGAAAATTAGCTTTTTACTCAAATGGGAAAGTAAGGATTTAAATGAGATGATTCCCACCATCTTTCCAAGTACAGAATAAGACATAAAGCAGAGAAGTATCATCTGAAATACTGAGATTCTTTCATAGCTGCTGGAGCACAGAAGTTTGACATATATAGTTAAAAAAGATGAATAACTGACAGACAGCACCTTGTCCAACACCAGCTTGTGCAAGGACGTGGCTAATGACACATGAGATATTTGTGGCCTACAGAAATCTGAGCTCCTGCATTTTAGCCTAAGGACTTTTCTTTTACCTCTCACCCTAAGCTTCTTCTCCAGCTCTATAAGATGTCCACATAGGCTGACATTCCTTCCCCAAAAGACTTATCCTAACCATGGCCTCAGGCAGGTGGACTTTTCCCTCACTGTGAAAAGGGTATTCTCACCTTCTGTTCCCTTCCATTACACTTCCCATTTCTTTGAAATAGATTGTCCCCTGAAGATTTGCTGCAGGTGCTGGTCTTCTGTTCAGAGGTTGTGCATACTGGGTTGTTTCTTATGTAATATCTGGTGTATACTCTATGCTGGCTGTCAGGATACCATTCTTAAAAATGCCATCTATGACTATGTCTCCATATAGGAAGTTTCTTGACTGCAATGCATACTTTATCCATAACATGTAACTTCAGATCTGTTCTTTTACCTTTTATAGGAGAGGTCTTTACAGGACTGAGTGAACAAACCCACTGGGGCAAAAAGGCAAGTGTTAGGAAACAAACTGAATGTCCAGCAGGTGTCTATTTAGACAGATAAACAAGGAAACAAGCCTATGCTGGTGTCAACATTGCAAAGTAAGTTTTACATGCTTCTGAAAATCACCCTACCATTTTTTTCCAGAGCTGTCCTGTCTCACAATCATCTGTTAATTCAGTCTTGAATGTCTCCATTTCGTTTATATAACACAGGCCTTGTCACAGTGTGAAGTTCCCTAAAATAGTTATTGTGTCTTCGGGCAAAAAAAAAGCCAGACAGTAGCAGGAAGAAAAAACAGTAAACCTTTAGTTCTCCTGCTGAGATAGAGATTATATGTCTGGTTTCCTAAATATCCGAAGTGAGGCTAGACTAAAGCAATGGTGTTTTGAGACCTTCCAAATTTCTCTTCATGCCTTCCAACTTACTTGCCTGATATCAATACCGAGTTTACCCCACTGGATTTAATTTCACTCATCATCTTTTTTGGTGGGAGTGGGCTGAAGCATTCACATTCTTGACTTTATTTGACTTTTTGATGCTTCCAAGGGTATGGATTAAAAGTGAAGAGGATTTGAATTTTGCATGCCATGATTTCATGTTTTTTGTACAATGGACTGCATGCAGAAGCATGTAATTCAGCCCACCTATAATTCTGTAACTATATACCACACATATAAAATATATATATATTAACACTTTAGATAAAGCTAGCTTTTAGTCGTTCTCTTTTCCCAGAAGAGGTGTCTAATAAGTCTTGCCTTTTTAACAAAGGTATTGCAAGGCTTAACTCACTGAAGTTTGAAAAATGCTGTGAGTTCCCTCTACTTTTACATGTCCTCTTGGCCCACTTCTCACAGAGATTCACTATTGCCATAAGGTGCGTGTCCTGTCAATTGCCAACAGGTAGGTAGACAAAAGGACTGTGGCAGATACAGAACCTGTACTGGGAAGTCTGGAACAACAAAACTTACTGAAAGAAGTAGTCCAGAGAGAGGGACAGGAAGTGAAAGAAGACTAAACTGGTGATGAGACAAGAGATAAGCTCATCCTCTATCCTCTTTCACTCTACAGATGGATGGGTTTTTTTAATCACCTTTCTCCTCTCGCTTGCCATTTTTCTCTGAGATTTACTGGAACATTTTATCCCTTTTCTTCAACCTACTGTCTCAGAATGCCATCAGGGTCCCTTTTGGGGAGCTAAGTAGGATGCTGTTACTTAGACTCACTGGTATTTAAATCCTAACTTTGCCTCTTGCTTGTTTTCCTCTCCTAGGCCATATTCATCTAGGCCAAATCCAAAGCTCATTGAAGTCACTGACAATCTATCCCTTGATTACAGAGGATTAGGCCTCTGTGCACTCCATGGTGTTGATAGAATTAGTTCAGTAGTGCCTGTAGAACTCTCTGGAAAAAAACAGAAATAAAATGCTATCCAAGGAGAAACTGGCATTACTATTTTCTGGAAAGCTGATTGAAGATTTGGTTTTTTTGTCACCAAATTAGGCACACAACTGCAATGCCAGTGTGGAAAATTGTGCCAGTCCCAAGGCTGTGGAGGAAGAGCTTTGATCTCATTTCAGCTAACAGAGTTTACAATTTGTTTCATCAAAAGTACCTTGACAAATGCATTAGTGTTTATGGACCACTGATTACATGTCCCAGAGCAGACAAGACAGGTAGTAAGACAGGGCTTATCTCTCAGCTCATACTAATGAGGCTGCAGTTCTGCCTGCAGCTCCCTCTGGCCTGACGCTGTACTCGAATGGAGTCCCACTGGGATTCTTCGCGGGTGCAGTCACAAATAGTCAGTTGCAAAAATCATATGTAACCATCATTGCCAGAGAAAACCAGGAGTGGATATCAAAGTTAAATGATACATTACTTTGCTGATGAGGTAGGATTCCACATCACCCTCTAGCTTGTGCCTAAAGTCCAAACCTTTGACATTTTAGGTACAGGTAATGGTAAAGTGTGTCCAACTACCTCAAAAAGCAGTTGCAAAAGGTTACTGAGACCGCCAAATTTCAGAGACCATGCCCACATACTTGTGGCTACAGCAGGCATCAAGGCAGGGCTTTAGATCTGTCTTAGCCAATAAACTTAATTCATATAGGATCAACATTGCCTCTCTGCAAAACAGACACGAGCATTGCATTGAACTGGTGCCACTCCTTGAAACATTTTAAAGGCTGTCAGGAAGCAGACTAACAAGGGATGTTACCTGTCCATTTGCCCAGAAAAGCGAGCAGCATGGGTTCCCCTGCAGGTTTGGACTTATCCAGAGAAAGGACAAGTGATTGCCACCTCCTCAAATGCTTCAAACATCATAGCATGGATTACTCAGTCTCAGCAGACTTCAGAAAGCCTTTGTGATCCGTCAGAAGTGGCTTCGTCCTTCCCTACGTGCCAAGCAGTGCCGTTGTTTTGTAATGAACAGCTTCCATCAGAGCGCACAATTTCTCATCCTGTCTGACTCTGCTGATCATTCTTGTAATTAAATCTCTTTTGATTCTCTTTGGCAGCACACCATCTGCACAAGAAGGCACACCTGGAAAGCAGTTTTCCTCTGGTTTTTCTATCCTTGATTAAACTCTGTTTTAAAGCAGAGAACCTTAATCAAAAGAAGTGCTTGAGTGGAGGTATCTGTGCCTGTCTCGCTTTTGTCACAGATTCCCTCTAAAGTCTGCAGGGTTTGGATTTGCATAACAATTTCCAAAAAGGTGTCCACAGTAGAGGGGTTATATTTTCAGAGAAAAAATCTAATGGTCTGAATTGTAGAGGAAAATAACAGGGTACCATAGACATTTAATTGGCATTAGTATTAATTATTATAAATTCTTATTGAATTTATTTTTAAAAATCTTTACAATTCGTAGTGTTATTTTATGAGTCACAAGAATCTCATTTCTGAGTGAGTTCAAGAAAATGTGAAAGCAAACATTAAAAAGAAGTTTAAAATTATTCTACCCTCATAATTTCAGAAACCAGTGGCCAGGCCAGGGCTGCATTTGGTATGAGGCACAAAGTAGCTAGGCAGCATGAGAAAAAAAAGAGAAAGATACCTTTTGATTACTGTATTTGCCAGATATGGGGGCCCGGGGGGGCGAGGGGTAAGATCAGCAGAACTTTTACATTGTTTATTCTGTGTTGAATTAAATGTCAAAAGGAAGATCCACATGGATGTATGTATGAAAACACACGTGCATTCCAAACAAGTGCCAGTGCATTCTTCCTGTCTGTTCCTGAACAAAACTACACCTCATTGCCAACCTAAAATCAAGCCCCATGCTGGTGCTCCTAGCTTATTACAGTTCTCTAATGGCTTCTGGTAGAGCGTAACAAAGCTCTGAGCCCCTGTACCTGCTAACAAAATGATAAGCTGCTTCCTGTCTTTGATCTCCCATCATGACCTCTGCACCATGCAGAAAAGACAGGAAACTTTATCTTTTTCATGCGAAAACTTTTTCCCTGGTCATTTACTGCATTCAAAGGCAACTAATGGAAAGGATGAGACAGGAGCCAACAGGTTTAAAAATAAAAACTGAAAAAAAACCCACCCCAGTTTCTGAACTGAGCAAATTGCATTATAAAGGGTGTTTTCTAAGTTTGCACATAGTTGGTGCCAACAAGTTTGAGCTGCTTAACAACAGTGACACAGCTTTAAAAGCCAACAGTAAAAAGGCACTTAGTTTACTAAATAATGCACTTTTTTACCCTCAATGAAAGGCTGCTTCTTATCACACACATATCAAGGCAAGCCACCTAATGGAACTAATTTCAAACCCTGCTGCTGCAATATTTAGTGCATGGGATACAAATTACAGTGGATTCAGAACAGTTAGTGGTACATACAATTGATGAATAATAATGAAATTTCATTTTATTAGCTTCTGAAATATGTTTGTGAATTTTCTTAAAATGTCTGTCAAGAACTAGCTCTAATACTAGAGTATTAGATGCTGGGGCTGGGCAAAGCTTAGAAATAAAAGCAAGTGCTTGAAAGACTTGTCACTTTCTCAGTGGGAGTTATGCTATTTACATGGCTTGTAGTTCACATTTATGGCAGTGTGGGCTGCTCTTTATTTCTCTCACTTTACATCCTTTCACTGCAGTTATCTACTCATTCAGCAAACATGTTTCAACTGAAGCTTCCTTGACCTGATTTATATCTTAAAAATGCACCTGTAACAAGCACCGGAATGTTCTACTCACACTGACACCATTCTCTCCTTCATTCTTCCTGGCCAAGTCTCAATACATTCTTTCTCTTGCAAGCTCACATAAGCAGACTGACATTCTCATTAATAAATGGCTTTTTGTAACATCTTATTCCTGTGAACTAAGGAAGTAACTATTGATCAGAACAATATGCTTACTAATAAATTTCCTTTTTTAATATCGCTCTTCTGTAGACAAAAAGAAAGTAAACACAGATCTACTGCTTTCACCATACTGACTCACAAAACTATTCGTTTTTGGTAAGACCAGCATGAGCTGGCTAAGTTCTGCAATGTGTCAGTACTTCACTTCCACCAAAATCATCACATTGACAGTTCTAGTACCACATCTTCTAAATCTGCTATGAAATTAGGTGGCACTCAAAAGACCAATTCCTTCTTTGTGGTATCACTCTTGTGCAAACAACTGTGCTACAGTGTCAGGAAAAAATGTGGTAGGCACATTTATTTTGCCCAAAGGTAATGGAAAATGTTTCATGTACCTACAGCTGTTGCAAATCTTTCATGGAAAATTGTTTAAGGGCTTAAGTAAGCTGTATAAAGATGGTCTCTTCATTTGGTTTACTTACTACAGCAGGAATGCTTAGAAGTAGCTATCTGGAGCTTTTTGTTTGCATACATTGCTGACTAGCAACTGTGAGAACCATCCTGTAAAAATCAGACTTTACTTAGGGTATATTACTGAAACTTAAATAGTAGAGCTAACCAAAATCAGTTTCTAGAGGGCCTTTCATTGAAAAATGTTGCTTAAAAGGCCATATCCTGAGAGTTTTTCTCCCCAACAGAGTGCTTCATCCAACATGGGACACAAGCTTAGAAGTATGTTTCTATCTATAACCCAGCTGTGTTAACTTCATAAGAGTGGAAAGAGATCTAGAAACTACATTCATTGAGTTCTAGACAACAGTCAATTCACTCTCAGGTAGTCAGCAAGTTCTCAGCTCAGTTGCTGAGTTCATTGTGCTGTCTGATGCTTCCTAGGATATGGGAGAGCCAATGGGGATGGCAGATGTAAGGACATAGAAATGCCTCTGACACATTGGGGCCCACCTGGAGATCCAAGTGTGCTGAGCTCCCCCATAGATGGCTCATGTTTTACCATTACTTTGTGGAATAGATTCAGAGTACAGAAGACACACAACACTCTGTTCACCTGCACAATAATGCATTTGAAACAAACAGGAGTATGGAGTTGTAATTGATCCCTACAAAAAAAAAAAAAAAAAAAAGAAACAAAAAAAACCACAAACCTTTCAAAGGAAGCATTTCAACACCATAGTTTTACCTGAAAAGTCCTTGAACATTATTTTCTTTTGTTCTACTTCTTTTATTTTCATAGCATATTAGTTCTCAGCTTGACATTTGCTGCATGATCACTTGATTCAGAGTTAGGAAAACTGCTTAACAAGTGGAAGAGATATGCAAAATTAAAGGTTATTTATATCATCACTGGCAAAGATACTTAGATGCTCAAAAGACTGTTAAAACTGATCTGAATCTCAAAACTTTATAATGCTACAAACAAAAATATGGTGAGAGTCTTGCTTCATTAAAGAAGGATGACTTTAGGAATATAAGACTGGAAAAACCAGCAGATAAAGATGCTGTTGTCAGGGGGAAGGAGGAAGGGCAGAAAATAGCTAATTATTTCAGAATCTCCTGATCCTACAGTGCACCCAGGGAGCCAAATCACAGAGGAAAACCCATCCTACATCTCTTTGCTCTATTGCAGCAAAGGACACTACAAGTGGTTCTCTTCTTCCAACATTTCTTGCTAATCATATCGGGATGAACAGAAATTCATCAGCTGGAGATGCACTAAGGTACCAGAGGGAACTCACCAGAGTTAACTTCTTCCTTCTGCATGAAATCAGATTATCAGGCAAGGATAATAATAATTAAACAATATGGCACAGAGCTCCATCTAGATCAATACAGACATTGGAATACCAACCCTGCCATGATTTTTCGTCCAAATGAAGTGGCACATGACAAGGGCAGAAAGTGAAAAATGAACATATTATTCCCAAAGCAGGACTATTAGTAAGATGAATTAAAGGAGAAAAGGTTTGGATATTCAGATACATATTTAAGATTGTGAAAATTTATCCCAAAGCTATGAACATTTAGGAGATTTATGTCAATATAAAGCAACATTAGATTTTCAGAAGAAGATTATTGTTAATAAGCTGCATTGGTGGCAGTCAAATCAGGACTTTTTTTAACTTTCCCCTCTTGATGTGACATAGATGGGTGACTGACCCACAAGCAGATGACTGTGCCCTTCAAAGTACACTTGGCCTCACCCTTATACAGAGGGGGAAAAGTGGAAAATTGGTGATTAAATTGAACTTTCCTTGCCCTGAGGTACTGATCCAGTAATGTTAGAACCAAATATGTTCTAATACATAATGCTCAGACTTTTAAAAAGGTTAATCTTAATGGTAGTGGCCACTTAATTGGCCCAGCTTGCCTGCTGTGTCCACTGTCATTCTAATAAAAGACATGAGAACTAACTATGCCCTGCAGTCAAATGGTCAGGCAAGATATAAAACAATTTCCAGCAAACAGCCATTTATACTGAAAAGAAAATGAGAGAAAAACTAAGACAGACTGACAGCTCAAAGGCTCATCAGAGAATGAACTTTTAGCATATGGCAAGAAGCTGAAGGAGGCCGTGAGGTAAAATATTAAAGATGGCTATCAGTTCTGGGGCTGCCTTAACATATTTTGTTGTTGCTGCTGTTATTTCCTACAGTAAATAGAAGCTTTTGTTTTCTTCTTGGCAGATTTCACCTTCATTGGTAATTCAACGTAAGTAATGTCACAAAGCCATAATTTGAAACAATGCCAAGATGCATTAATGGTTTAAACATCAAAAAAGATCATTAATAACCTAAGTAATCCTTGAATTAATGAGCTGGAGTCTGCAGACACTTTTTTTGCTCTTTCTTGTCCTGTTCCACAATGCTAAATTGTTGGACAAGAAAGATTTGTTTTCTAAGTGCAAATCACATCAATTGACTTTACCATGCTTCATACTCCCTAGGTAGTTGAAGCTAATATCTTCTCCACATTCTGCCTATATTTGATAGGAAAAAAATGCACAAGAGCTGAAAATACCATGCTGAAAATACCATCTAAATATATACTTAATGTTAAAATTATTTAATTATAAGTCTAATTAGAATGAAGATATAGAAATGCAATTAAAAATATTTTAAACAAGGTTTTCAATATGAAGGTAGGAAGATTTTTGATATGAAGTAGAGTAATCCCAGCTAAATTTCAGAAATTATATTGTTTGTGTGACAGCATCCTTAAAATTATCCTGTAACATGGGTTAGCTAAAATAATTAATCTGTTATTTTAAACTTCACAGAAATTCAGAAGGAAATATTTCCTGCAACTGCTCAGAAAGGAAAAGCATTTTTCCCCTCACTGCAGCAGCTGCCACCTTTTCAGCCTAGGAGTGAAACCAGCACTGAAGCTGCATGTTTGATACCTTGAGACTCCTGAATGGACAGAGTAAATTGACTCGGTATGGTTTATTAGCAGCAGTAAAGCAGATTAGGTTTTTACATTTATTTGGTGGACACATTATTTAAATCTCTCATTTACAGTCGCTATTCTGCAGTGATTATAAATGCTTTTGTGGGAAATTCCAAATGCTTGAACAAGGGTGAAGTACTGGCAGGGTGTATAAAGAATGTAAGCATCAGGTCAGGAAGATTGCAACATATATACATTTGGGGTTCAGACTGAAGCAAGTAATCTGACATGCTACAATTTTTACTGTGGCTTTTTTTTTTTTGCTGTGTGACAAGTGTGCAGAAAAATAAGCAGGATATTGGCAATAGATCTCAGTATTGAGGGGAACAGCTAGTCCTTTCTATTCTCATTAAAATTTGACTTTGTGGGGTTACATTGATTTATGCCAACTGATACAGCCCTTTAGACTTTAACAGTTGTTATAGACGTATATTTGCAAGCTATAAACTGCCAGTGCTGGTTGGCTGGACATGGATTAGTGGCATTTCCTAACACTTCATGGATTTTTGACGAGTCCTTTATTTTTCCCTTAAAGTAAAGGTACACTTTGATGTTTTTCTTAGGGCTTGTTTAATGCTGCTAAACTGATTGCAGCTCAGTAAACAAAGATGGAAAAAGGACAAAGTTAGCCCTAGCTATGCTGTGACACAATATGGCAGAAGCAGTTTTTTGTTTATATGTTTCTACAGACTGGAGACAATTGCAAAACTACTGTTCTGTCCTTTCATCTGCCTCACTGTCTCCCAAACACCAGAAGATTAATATTTTGGAGTTTCTTGAAAATTTTTGTACTTTCTTGTGTTACCATTACAAATTCTGGAATTCCCAACAAAATTTTCAGTTTTCAGAATATGAAATCCAAGAACCTTTTGACACACCAGAAAATTTTTATGGAGATAGATTTTTTTGTTCTCAATTTGAATCAAGATATAAAGCCACTTTGTAATATATGTATACATGAGTGTATGCATATATCATGGATCTGTGTTCATGTGTACTTGTATATACATGTATCCCTAGAAAACATTTGACTATTTGTGGTACAAAAATGGTGGCAAACAAGATACCACAGTTGCAAGAAAACAGTAGGGAAAATCATGTTGAATTACGTACCTGGATTCATAATCATAAATCCATAGATTCAGTTGGGAAAACCCTCATAAGATCATCTGGTCCAGCTCTTCCACTCCAAGCTTGAAAGTTAGATGGAACTTCAAAAATTAAATAAGATTTGTCCAGGTTAAGCTCTCTTAACACCATGCATTGGAATACAAAATAAACATAGCAAAATTAAAGATGTCACTTACATGATGCCCTTGTGCTGAAGGAGCATTAGCTCTGCCACTTCAGATCCATGTGTCTCACAGGTTTTTTAAATAACAGTAAGTGGAAAATCCAGATGCAAAAATACCAGAAATAATGCTATTTTTTTGAATTCAGGAATTTTTTTTTCTGCATTAAATCATCCAAATTTTCATTACAACTTGTAAATAGTCAGGAAAGCTGCCAGATGGTCATCGACCCAAGAATTCCAAAAAGCGCAGGTGAAAGACTAGCAGAAGAGTTTAAAATTACATTTACCTCTATGATTCTTCCTTCTTATTTATAAAGAGCAGCTATAATTTGAAAGACTAACCAGTTCACATCTTAGAGCATAAAAAGGGCTGAAATGGAGACTGGTAAATGGTTTTCAGCTCTGAATCAAACCCCTTTGTCTTTTAGATTCCAAACAAGAATAGTGGAGCCATTAAAATTAAAAAAAAAATTAAAAACCCAAAATCCCTGCATATTAATTTTAAAAATTAAAATAAAATTTTGGAAATTCTTAAAATCTACAGGAAAAATAATATTTAGAAGATTAAAAGGGTATGAACAGCAAAAGGATTTTTATTGTGTAGCATTATGTTTAGCAGTCTGAAGAAAAAATTTGTGCTACTGTCTATTCAGCCAGTAAATAGAAGTGCTGCAGCTGCATCTTATAGTGGCTTACAATAGGATTACTCTGTTAGTTGCATGCAAGCACCTGTTTTCTACATGCAGAAACCAAATTATTATGGCCCTGTAAGTTTGCTGAGTCTTATTACAGGAATAGCAGAAGATGGATTTTAATGTGCCATTTAAAAAAAAAATAAATAAAAAGTTAACTCAGTATGGTATAAAAAAAATATCTCAAGAAACAGAAAATAATTCCTCCCTTCACCTACCCAAAGTAATAGAATTTATTTTTAGTTTTTATACAAAACCCTTGGTCTCCTATTGGATCTGTTTTGGGACTTTGCCAACATGTATTCTTCTTTACACCTTAAACTGGTCTTAATCCTTCACCAATCCCTCAACAAAACTTTTCTTTGCTATTTATGAGTTGAATCCACAGAACTTAAGTGCTATGACTCCCAAACATCTTCATACTCCTACAGCCAAAACAGGAGTAGAGTCCTTCTGCTCCACCACTGGCATCCTTTTCCTTGCTACATTATGTCACAACACCCTGTTTTACAGAGTGCTCATAGCTCAGCTCTGTTTTAGGACTGTGACAATATATTTTGTTCTAAGGAAAATTTCCATAAAAGGCTGACCAAGATAGCCCCCAAGCTATGCTACATTCCCCAGCCTTTGCAGATTATGCACAAACTTCCTCCAGTTTTGTTTGAGAGTGATGGGGTGTGGAATGCAATCACAAGTAAAGATGATGTGTCTCTCACAAATGATCTAAAGTAACCAGCAACAGAAGTCCTTGCAGCCTCACCACTACCTTTCAGCACCAGAAGAGGATCTGCATCTTAATTCCTTTGCTTTCACATAAAGACCATTAATTAATACACTGGAGTTTGTAGGTGCCCCACCATCTACTCCCAACACATATAAACACACACAACTTAGAGAAATCCTTGAGTCAGCCTCACACTGCACATCAAACAGGAACACTTTTCACAGTGTCTGCATCTTCTCAACGATTTCAAGCCCCATAGGTTTGAGTTTGAAAGTCACATTCCTTTCGGAGCTTTTCCAATGTTTTCTACTCTGTAGCTCACCCACTGAAGCCTTGTGCTGTGCTGTTACTCCCTCACCTGCTCTTTCAGTTCATTGCAGGTTGCTCATTTTTAACACCTCCTGGTTAAACAGGGGTCTGTCTACCAATGAAAGTCAAAGGCATTCACATTCCTCTGACCACAAAAAGCAAGCCAAACTGCTTCCAAATCATACATGGATTCTTTCTATTTGGAGTTTTAAAGGAAAAGTAAGTTAATAATGAAGCTTTCAGAAGAATCAGAAGCACATTGAGCAGATGTCTGTTGCTTATATAAAGAGTTACATGTAAAGCTGCTTGAAAATATTTGATTTGCCGTAAGTAGCTTTTAAAAATTCAGAAAGTATTTTAAATGTTCTTAGATTTCTGAGCAATGATGAAACATCAAAAAGAGTTTGGGTGCTTTGTTGGGTTTTATTGGGAATGGGAAAAAGAAAAAAGAAAATCTTAAAAAAAAGGCAAAGAAAATTTCAAAGACTTTATTCTCCAATTTTTGTCAATAAATTTAATGGAAATTTAAAAAATTTCTGAAAGGTCTATTCATAAGAAACCAGGTGCTCACAATTTTTAAACATGTATATTTTTAATTATCTTATGTATTACCACGTTACATTTATTCATAAAATCACTGCATGATCTGAGGAATGAAAGCTGCTAAGCCCTTTGAAGAGTTTCAAGTAATAAGATACTTAATGAAAAAGCAAAGTATCAGCAGTCTGACATTCAGTGCAAACATATACCAGACATATACACCCCTCCAAGGCATATTTGGGTTAAATATACACCCTAAAATATTACAGCAGCTCTTTGCCAGTTACATTAGTACGAAGTGAAGTAATTTCTATTTTGGATATCCCCCTCTACAAAGGAATGTTTTGTGATTTTCATGAAATGGTGATTTACCAGGAGAACAGTAATTCCACACCACTGAAAGCAGGACTGGAGTTAGATCAGACTTGCAAGTGTTATTAAAAGCTGCACTTTTGTTCCTTAATCCTGTATTCAGGGAATACTGCAAGTTCTGATAATCAGTCTGCTATTTCCTCCGACTTTGTTGTTATAAATGTATTAACTTTTTCATAAAGCAATCTGTATTTGCAATTAATCAAGTGAGTTGTCTCTTTAAGATAGTAGCCTAGCAACTTCCCTGAAGCCAGGGGAAATCCCAGTTGGTGCCGCAGGCCAACAAAGTTATTATCACAAGGCTAATCTAACTCATCAGAGTGTTTTAAAGCATCTCTCTGATTAAAAATGAGGAGAGGAAAAAAAATGCTGAAAGCTCAAAAATAGTTACGTGTAGGTGAGTATTCTTTATGTAAATGCGAGCTAAATAATTTTTCAGGGGAAAACTAATGGTTTTATTCTTAGAAATTTTATTTTGTAGAAATTGATACAAATTTGTTTCTCAAAATTTAATACATATTTCCAAACAGGCCTAATGATGAAAAAGGCAGTTTTTCCTTTATGTTGTTTTGTTTCCTCTCCACAATCACCACTTATTCAAGCAGAGCAAAAGTAGGATTTTGGAAACATCAAAATATACTTTCTAGGTGAGCTGAACTGAGTGTGAACCCACCCAAGTGGATTATATTGAATTCATCTCAAGGTGTCTAGATTCCCAATTTCATGTCAGACTAAGGCCCTGATGATTTTGGTTTTGTCTTAGCCTTTCACAGCTTCATGGCATAGAGTCTGGAAATATTGTGTTTCTATGATTCCAAGGTTGCTCAGTGTTATCCCCCAATCTGAGCTGCAGACTTTGGTTTTGGCTGAAAATGGCCACGGGGCCACCTCTGTATCAATCACACACAGATCTTTCATCAAGAGTAAAGGAAACCTCCGGGACAGAACTTCATCACAATTTTACATTTGCACATACATTGTGCACAGGTATGTTATTTGTAATGTCTTGTGTCAAATCTAAAACTAAATTCTTCCTTTCCCCTTTGTAGCAGCAGGAAGTGTGCTTCTCTCTTCTGGGTAAACAATTTCTGCTAGCAGGAAATGAGCAACACCTTACAAGACAGGTCTCTCTGCTGGTGCCTTCTCTGAATGAGTCTAAAGCCTTTTGGCATGTTCAGCAAGATGGATATAATCTATGTCTGTGCAGACAATCCAAAGGATCACAGTGCAAAAAAGTTTTCCTGATTGTTCTGTTTGCTTTCTCTGAAAATCTTACAATGATCAAAAATCTCAAGCTATGCAGGCCTAATTTCAAACTTTCAGTTTAACTTCTATTTACAGGGACTAACCTGAAGATGAGTTTGTCCCTCGTGTAACATCATTTTTGTTGCTCCCCTGAATATTCAATCAAGCAGCAGCTGTAACTCCTTTTCCAAAATCTCCTTGTATTCATTACCAGAGAAGCAGAACAGTTCTGATTCAAATTGCTGAAAGGATTTCATTTAAATCAATACATATTGCTTTGGCACTTTCTGTATGGCATTGGGGATGAAGATTGTTGCAAGCAATATTAACTCTCAACCAAAGACAGACCTGCTGAATGTTGAGAGGCCTAGACAACTGGTTTGTGTAATCACCTAAATGTACATAGTTAATATGAAACTGAGTATACTTTTCTTCCTTCAGTTCAACCTGATTATGGTAGTATCCTCCTGCTACACAACCCTTTTAACTTACTCAGTTTCAAAGGCAGTAAGCGACCAAGT
>JANRGV010000001.1:26524554-26548367 GCA_024734035.1 Alethe castanea
GCAGTAAGCGACCAAGTGCTAGCACCATTCTTGGAAGTAATGAAGTTACAACTATTTAAAAAATACTATTCCCTTTATTGACTTTTTGAAGGACTGTTTAAGCATTCAAATTTGCTTAATCCTAGTTTGACCATTTTTGGAGATATTCCAACAATTTCTGCAGAGTTGCTCTGTTTAATGGTAGCTTTCTCCAGGAGACCAAGGGGCTGTGTCCTATCTTGGTTTCATCTGCTGTGACATGTGACACAAATTTTCTTATCTTTTTAGACAAGGTGATGAGCTGTCAGTTTCCAGATATACAGCAGGCCCACTGCCATGAGTCTGGAAATCTCAAACAAGTAAATAAAGTGAGCCAAATCATCTCTAGTGTGTATCAAAGCAGTCTTTACCAAAGCTTCTAAGGGATGTCATCTGAACCATGTTTCCATAAGAAGATACTGTCTTTATAAGAACATAATCTTCATCACTTGGATATCTCCTTTCAGATGAGAATAGCAGAATATCACATACTGAAGAATAACCCAAAACTGTAGGCTGTGTGGCCATTTACCAATTTGAAAAGAAATATCAGCCTAATTTAGCTACTCTGTTTCCTGAATTAATTAGAGAAACCAATGTTTAAAAGAATTTTGGGAGTGGTTGGTTGTCTGTGGCTTGCAATGCTATTCTAAGAAGTCCATTAATAGTCCACTTATAACATCTACAATTAAAATTGATAATTAAGAATTCACAATTGTTTCAAGGACTAGCAGTGAGCCATGGCTCCTTGCCTGTAGTTCCAGTTGCGAAATCACTGGTTTGGAAACAGATAATCTCTGATGTGGAAATACTGCTTTTCAGATTAGGTTTAAAACACTGATAGGTCAGCAATTGTATGCTTTGACCCCCTATTCCATAGACAGTTGGAAGAGTTTCATCTGATGGGCGCTGTCATTTTAGCACTTTGTGAGAGCACCATGTTCTACAGATGTACTTCCAAAAAGCTGTCTTACATTTTAAGTGCACTTAAGAGAAAATCATGTTCTTCTGGTTTTCAGGAGGGGAAATATTCTAACTTAATACATGGCTGGGCTAATAAAACATTTTTAAAGTATACAGAATCTGTATTTTTTATTATTTTGGTTTTTTTCCTTTTTTTCCTTTTTTTTCTTTTTTTTTTAATTTCAGAACTAGGCTACTGTTGAATAGTAATAAAAATAAGCATACGGTTGTGTTTCTTGCATTTACTGACTCAAGCAGTGATAACGGTTGTTTAATGGGGTTTGTACTGTTATCGATTGCTCATTGCTTAAAAAGGAACTTGCAGGTAAATCAGATCTGCAAGTGTCTTTCTCATTATTTACATTGCTGAAGAGAGTAAATATTAGGGGGAAAGACCAAGGTTTGCTTTGCCAGATAAATAAAAATCAATTTGTTTTCGTTAGCAAATGTGTTAAATGCAGCAAGGTAACAAATCCTGTAGCTCTCCAGAGGAGGATTTTTCAAAACAGAATAGCTTCTAAAAGGCAGTAAAGACACATGGTGGTGAATGTGGTACTATGTAGGAGGTATTGCCCACTCCCTCTTCTGGTTAATTCTTCTGTTAACCTCATTTCAAAATCTGATTTTTCATGTAATGTGTGATATTAATCTCCACAGGGGATGGACAATTACACACAGCTGTTTCTTCTTTTAATCTTGTTTCCAATTCATAGCTTGAACATTTCTTATGCAAATTGTTTATGTTCATGACATTCAGGTTTTCCAGCAGATCTGGAGACAGCTAATGAGGCTGGAAGTAGATCTTGATGACTTTCTATAATGCAGAACACCTTCACCACGTATTGTTTTGCAGCTGTACTTGTAAAGTCCATATCCTTGAGTCTGTCCATCCCTCTGACTACTTGCAACACAAGGTGCATTGCAGACAACCAAGGTTTTTGGCAAACTCTTTTGCTAAGTTCCAACAGATGTGGTACCAAGTATACCTTGTTCAGCAGTAATATCTGCCATATCTGCATAAGACTCAAAATTACATGGATTCACAGATTAAGGAGAGTTGAACTTGATGTGAGGCAAAGTTATAAGTAAAATTATTTTTGAGTTTAAGTCTGCTTTCTCTAAAACTGTCCTATTTGTTATGCTGGCAATATTTTTCCTCTGAAGGTGTGTGTTCCCAGATCATGGGATGATCTGGCAGATCATAGATGCACATTATTTGTATGATGGTATGTGGTTCTTCCTCACATAGTCGAGTCTAGCTCTGCAGTAAGTGGTATACTGCGTGTAACAGTAGAACAGGCTCTTATCTCAGTCAATTTCCTGACAGACAATGCGAGTCAGAGAGCATACCTTATCAGTGTTATGTTTGTTTACTTCTGTGTGTCCATATACTGTATAAATCTCTAAGCCATTTGGATGAGATTAGAATAGAAGAATTGACAAAGTGGCACGGGTGAAATGCAGCTTACACTTTGATTGTGTGTGGAATAGGCTTCATTTTTAAGTATCTGAATAAATCAGATTGCAAGAAGGAAAAAAAAAAGTGCTTATTCTGCAGCTTGTGAGCTCAATTTATTTCCCAAACTGGAAGCAGGAAGAGGATTCACCTTTCTTTTATTGGTAAAAATTAAGCAAAGACTGTAGGGCTACAGCACTGAGAAGGCTGAATTAAGTTGTAGCAAACAGCTTCATGACGGATATTCAGTACCCTACCTTCTCATCACTCCTGGTATTCAGCTCTCCTTTCCTTAAGGAGCAGCTGGTCCTGATGTTCCTGGATGCAAGCCTTGAAGGACAGATGGTCTTGAACAACCATTTTTACATACTCTAAAGCTAGAGCTGATTGGATGAACAGCTTTTGATTAAGTTTCTCTAAGGCATCTGTGTACTTACTTCCAATTTGTGAATATTAATCCTTTTATCTTAAAAATTGACTAGTTAGCAATCTGCCTATTATGCACACTATCATGGGTTAACTGCAGATGAGCCTGCAGTATTGACAGCAAAGTCCCACCAAGAGCTGCTTTTAACATGTCAGACCAATTTCCTCTGTTAAAATGCAAGAGAAAAACAATTTCAGTGGATATTTTCCTGAGATCTCGTGATTTATGAAAATATATTGCACCTGTCTAGAAGAAATTAAATATACTTTAAGAATCCTATTAAAAGAACTCACAATTTATCATTGGTTTTGCACTGGAATCCGTTGTACAAAAATAGGGTGCTAACACTGCAATTCCTCCTTCAAGCTTCCTCTGATTCCTTTCATTCTGGACAGGACATTGGTACTATGATCTTTGCAAACAAGTGTTTACTGCCTCAGCCCTTTTAACAATTTCTCATTAGAATGGCTCCCATCACTTCCTTCCTCCTGAAGTACTTTAGCTCTGCCTGGAGCTTTCACAGGTCACGGCAAGGGCAGGAGATATCCTATTGCTTCTAGGTACTTCTGAATGAACTGATTTTCAAATTTTTTGTAATTACTTAGGGTACACACAATGTCTCACTCATTCTCGTTGTAGTGCTAGAGTAGCCAGTGGGAAATCCACCTAGTACTGGTCATCCTCACAAAGTCACAAGTCACAGTGTGCTGCTGTGACACCAAAGGCTAACAGCATATTGATTTGCATTAATTTGTAGTAACATAGTCAGCAGGATCAAGGTATTATTTCCTTCAATTCAGCCCTCAGAAGATCACATCTGGAGCCTTGTATTTGCACCTTGTCAGTGGAAATGCAATATCAACAGAAGAGAGAAGAGAGAAAATGGAGAATCGTTCCTATGATGTGGGTGGTGGAACTCACAGAAATACAGGGCCAAGGCAGACAAGTTCTGCTCAGCCTCATGAGGACAAAATAGAAGGTGAATTATTGCTGCTGTGCTGAAAAAAAAGAAGAAGCTCAGGGAAATTCTCATACTGAATCATCCTTAGACAGGGAGAAGTAATAATAATGAAGTCTCTGTGGTTGCTTTATTTAATGAGTGGTGAAAAATAAGGATGTAGCTTTGGTTTCCTGTTAGGAAGAATAATTCATCCACATACACATTTTCTCACACTTTATGCATCCTTCCAAGAAAAAGCAGTGAAGAGTGATGTTCTTACTTCAAATAGTAAGTGGTAGAACTATTGGTGGTAGATCTAGTAGAAGATGCCATCAAATAGTTACAGGTTTTAAGAAAGTATGGAGTTTACAAAAAAAAGGGCTGCACAGAGCTTGTGTCCACAGTGTAGTACAGCAAAGCACAGAATGATAAGTGGCTGCTAAGTACAGTCTCAGAAACAGCAGAGTTACTTCAGCCAAAGTGGAACAGCCTCATAGTACAGCAGGGCTGTGCAGGTACAAGTACATTTTCTCCAATTAAAGATAAAATTTCCTGGTAAAAGTTTTCTTGATCCAGTGAGTACATTATTCACCACATAATCTGCTACTGTATATTTCCACAGATAGATATGCCAAAAGTTGTACAACAAAAATAAAAAACAATATATGCCTATGGAAGTTATTAGAATGAAGACCAATACCATATTAAAAAAAATGGCTACTCTTATATTGATATGAACCTGGAGTGATTTAGCTGAGTTTTTTTTAAATTTTTAACCTTTGGAATTTGCGTCCTCAAAATTATGAAGATAATTTTATTTCTTTTCTAGACCTACCTGAAAACAGTGGTCTTCATAACAGCAGGTAAGATATATTATATGATTGCATCGTAAGGGCATTTTCCTACAGAGTATCATTATGCATGGCTTCTCCAAACAGAATTTGTGGGTACAAACTGAAGTGTAGCAGCAAAGAATCTGGACCCAATACAATAACCAAGGCTTTTCCTCATCCTTGGCAGCCTGTTGGGTTTCCTCTCGAGAAATGCACTTTGCAGGTGACACTCTTTCCTATTCCCCAGATCCTTCATGTCACCTGCTACGGTGACTCCTTTAGCATTCCTCAGGACTTTGCATAACATTTGAAAACCAAACAGGTTACAGAAGGCATCCTGCCCACTTCTGTACCTTCAGATTTTCTCACTTGAAAAGAAAGACATTTCCCCCAGCCAGTTGTGTCATTTCTGAAATGCTGAGAAGAAGAGAAAATACAGAGATTATAATACTCCTACTGTTCTGTTGAAAAACTGGAGGTAAAAGGAGAGAATAAAAAACCACTTAATTTTGTAGACGTACATGACATAAAAAATCTTGGTGAATCATGTTCAGCATGAAGGGGAGGGAGCAGAGTGTGTTCTGTCCTGGATATGGGTCAATGATTAAATGACTGGCTGTAAACAGCAATTTCTGCTACTAAATTCTGGTCTTCCTGAATAGGGCTTCTCTGCATTTTGGTTTATTTCTTTTTAATTCACAGCACAATTCTGTTCTGCCTCTGGTTCAATGATACAATCACTGCAGGTTTACTGTAGCACTGTAACTGTTGGGTTGACAAGCTGATTTATAGACCAGATTTCCTTTTCTTTTCTCTCTGCTTGTAAGGTAATATAAAAAGGAAATAAAAATGGAGTCATAAAATAATTGATTAACTGACATATACTAGCAAATGAACTCACAGTTCAAAAAGGCAGGGGAGCAGAACAGATGATTGTCACATCTAACAGTGACAAATGTCACTTAACTGTTATGAAATGAAGTTAGTACTTAGTGTTACTTTCACAGCAGACAAAGAATATGAGAACACCAAAGTGTTGCCTTCTTCTGAATGTGTTAATCCATTTCCTGCCTCTTCACTGACACTTTGTTTTGAGCTAATGGACAAAAACTGATACTAAAGTTCTTATTTCATGGTGGTGGTGGTTTGGGTTTTGCTTAAACAAAGAAAGATCCCATTGATCATCTTCAGAGATTCAGCACTCCAGATGGCTCTGTCATAATTTCAGTGCTTGCCTAGTAGGAAGTAAATGGCTTTAGAATCTGCCTGCTACAAAAGCACTGGATGGCTTTCAGGTTTAGTCCACAGCATTAGGTTCTATGGCACCATCTGAGATTGTGGCCATTGAATGATATTTAACCAAATTATTAATAATTAACAAATTCTCAGAAGAAATTGATCAGACAACTGGATTTTGGGATCAACAAAGACTTCCATTAGATCTTTCATCATCTGAGTCAAATTGTCATCTTCATTCCAAGTCTGAATAATTTCAGAAATCTGAAGACAACAAACAGAGGCTGTGTTTTTCCAGCAGTCGTCCTCTAATGCCACCTGGAATACCCTGGCTTTTGACAACATCAAATTCCAGTGGGCTTCCTTGTCTACTGCGCTGTCTTGAAGGGAACTTCAGCAATCATTTGTGTTTTGTTCAACAAACACTACTTCACCTTACACTAAGGGTGCAAGTCTCAGCTGCAGCTGCCTCTGTATAGAAACAAAACTCTTTAATAGAAACAAATGCTTACTTTAAAAGCAAAAGTGTGAAACCGAACAAGCTACAAAGTAGCTTGGAAGAACTAAAATTAGTTTTTTGTGTCTTGCAAAAAAATATAATCATGATCTTAACTGATGGTGGACAATCACTAGATAGCTTGCTGCAAAATACAAAGTGCAAATCTATTGTTTACTTCAAATGAAATTGCTTGTCATAGATGGGACAAACTACCATTCTTTAATACTTCTGAACTCTATTACTGTATCCAATAGTTCTCTCACTTTTTTGTTATGTAAACAAACCACAGCATCGTGCATCCTGCAAAAAATTATACCATGCTTAGCTACTCATTCTGGCCTAAACCCAAATCAGAGCTGCCTGCTCAAACTGGTAAGTATATCATAAAAGTACATATACATATATCACAAATTCAACCTGATACTGCAAGCTGTTCCATATGGACATAGTATCTATCTGTACTGAGCAGTCATCAGAATCAGGACCCTTTCTGGGTTAAAAATCAGCTACAAATATTTAATATATTTTTAAGTAACAAAACACACCAGTCTGAGAATTAATGAAGTAAAAAAATTAAAAAACAACATTTTTTTTAAGCACAGGAGGGATTTTTTTGTTTTGTTTTGTTTTTAACCAGTTTGAAAAGCTTATAAGAAGTCCATTTCAATTAAAAATTGACATCTGTGTTCTGTTTGTATTCTCCATAACCATTACTACACTTAGATTTCAGCATATACCAGGATCATATCTCAGTAATTAAATTCTTTCAAAAAAATGAAATGTTTTGGAAATCTATATGCATTTAGAGAGTTACTACAATTTTCTGCATAAAATTGCATTAGAATTTGAATACTTTATTTCTTATGCACTGTTCCTCTGGTCAAACTTCATTTCTGAAAATCCAACCTTGAAAGCATAACTCAATATTTCTGACTTCTGATCTAGATCTTGTTCTGTGAAAAACTGGGCAGATTTTTCTCTTTGTTTATCCTAAGTTGGTATTGTGATGTGTATAGTAGCTTCCAATCAATGTTTTCATTAATGTCAGTAGGTGCAAAGGTAGATAGAGGTAGATATGGATAGATACAGACAGGTACAGATAAAGATGATAGATATAGATATTTGGGGAATATATTCTCTGATGTCATTTTTTGCTATCACATCTTCCTTCCAGTTTCTAATTTTAGGAACTGCTACAGAGAATATTCACTAGGATATCTTAATGTTTTCAATACAGAACACTGAGACCAATTTCAAAACTCATCTAGGTCCTTAAGATGTAAAATGTCAATAGCCAGAGATAAGAGTTGACTTCTGGCCAACCTGCTCTGCAAACAGCACAGATTAGATGCAGATCAAGGTACAATAAATGTCTCCTTGTCCTAATACGTAGTCAGTGCCCTCCCTGCTCACAAACCAAGGCCCTGTGTTAGTGTCCTGATCTCACTTGTGTTACTTTGGTCTTAATGAGAAAGTGAAATGTGTATGATACTACTCCAATTTTCATCTTTCTTTCTCCTTCGTGACATTTCAGGTCTAAGCACATGACAAGAAATTGTGAAACAGAATTGCAAGGTTTCTTAAAACAATATCCTTCAAAGTCTGGCCCTCAGTTGATGGCTGGCAGCTCAATCAATACGAGATTGCATCAAGAACCTATTTCCTGCAGGAGGTCACTAGAAGTGTCTGCTCTGAATGGCTAACTAAAAACTTCTACTTATCTCATTACGTGCAGAAACACACTAGCTATGGTTTTATATCTTCCCTTGACTGGTGGAGTGATGATCAAAACACTAATTGTACAGGCCCAGAACTGCCAGCAGCACCTTATTTCTCCCTTACACATGCACACGCTTTTTGATTTTGCTTTCTGCCACAGAAGATCGGCATAGTGGCTTTTAAAGCTAGCATTTCATCTTCAGGGGATCACTGTCAGTTCATACATGTACTGGGCTAGTCAGGATTTAGCTAATGTAAAAGGGGCCTGATCCAGATCTCCTAAAAAATCGATATGAGACTCACTGATCTCAGTGGAAGCTAGATCAAGCCTCATATACACTGGGGGAGATATTTTCTGGAGCATAAAACTATAGTGAGATATAAAAGTCCCACTTCCTATTCATTATCTAGAAAACCTCTTCTAATACTTCTTTTCCCAATGTGAAATAAAAATATAGACCAGGAAATGTAAAAAACCTGTTACATCTCTGGACATAGAAAATTGCTGGCTTTTTTTCATCTTGACCTGAAATTGCTATAAAAGTACTTTGAAAATTTCTACTGCCCCATTTAAGCTATCTGGAACTCAGACTTTCTTTTAATGGATTTGGCAGAAAAGACAAATCAGAACTACAGTGAAAAAATATGAGAGGGGCATTTTTTTAAGTGCTACCAAAACAATATAGTTTAGTTGCATACCGTCTTTTCACAGTAGGCTCTCTACAAACATGTAAAGGTTGTATTTATATATAGATTGAGTAGATTGAGTTATTGAGAAAAAAAAAGAGAAAAAAATATTTCTAATTATCATAAAATCACTTTTTTACCCTTTTTTGAGGGTTTCCACACTTCTAATAAGCTAAAGAGTAGTTTGGCTTTATAATAAGAGTAAAAATGCATCTTTGCCCTCAATGGATTGTGACACTGTAAGCTACAACTGTAGCTTAATAATAAAAGGCAAGCTCTTTTTCTTAACAGCTAAAGGTCTGGGTCTTTGTTTTGGAAGGTCATTTGTCTTCTCTGCAGTAAAAAGAAGAGAGGATAATCTCAGTTTGTTTAATTATGTTTACTGCTTCATCTTGCCTCTGAGAAAATATTTGTTACAAAGGAAATATAGGCATTCATTGTGCCATCAAGGATCATAATTTTGAACTGTAGAATTATTAATCTGCAGAAAGTGAGCTTCAAAGATGTTTGCTCTTCAATTACATACTTAGAGAATAAATCCACCAGATCAAATACACTTATTCTATGGTCCCATAATGATCTCCTAATGATTTTCTGCTTCTTGGAGAAATCAACAAGTTTAAAAAATTCAGAAATTTAGTTGTTGATGTACATTCATAATGACTCTTAGGAATGTTTGACGTTCCAGTGGATTTAGATGACAAGAAGTGATCCAGCAGTAGTGTAATGCTTATGAAACAATGGAAATGTCCATTGGCTATTGAGTCTAAAGATGATAAAGGGATAACAATTACAAAATTTTAAGGCTATCTCTAGTAGGATTTAAGTGCTTAATCTTTAGGAGGATTCATCTTGCTGAACTGTGGACATTTACCATATAGATGTCTGCATCTGAATTACTTTAAATCTCCATAGATAAATAATCAGTACTCAATATAATTAATATTGTACTCTTGTGGGCATCTAAAATGGGTCAAATGAACTGTGCTTTACAAACGGCTATTCCTCTTGGCTAACAGTAGTTTAGCTACTGCCTTATACATAAATGCCTTATTACAAATACCTAGGGACCTGACAAAAAGGATTTCATCTGTGACCCTCAGGACGTAATTTAAAAGATGAACTTTTGGCCAGCTGCATATTTTAGACTCTTTCAAGTTCCTTCTCAGGGAGGGATGGAGCAGAGGGAACTGTTTTAAACTCCTCATCACTACAGGAACAATTTTGAGAGCTGCTATGCATCAATAGGGCCCCTGTTCCCTTAGAATACTATTTTGTTTGGAAGGTTTTCCTGCAGCTCAATAACAGCAGTCTTCCTGTCTAAGAACTAAACCTTTTCTGCCCCATGTCCTTAGAGGCTAAAGATTTGGAACAACTTTGGAATGTCTAAAGCTTTTATACTTGTGAATACACTAGCACAATACAATTTGTCCTCTTAGAAAACAGAATGTTTCTCTACACAGTGGTCACACTGATAACATGCATTCATGTGTATGACTGGAACTCAAATGGAACATTCTCAAACCTTTTGCTTTAGTAAATATTTCTGTCACATAATTAAACATTTTTGTGGTTAATCTTGAAGCAACGTGACATAATCAAGACTATATATATAAAAACACAGTAAGCACAAGTTATTTATCAGAATGGATTGTACACATGGGAATATTATTAAGGCTGTCCTAGATTACCCAACCACACATCTTACTTTCAAAACTATAACTCCAAAGAGAACTCTGGTGAAAGTTGCTTTGTCTCTACTGTATTCATTCAGTGTTCACAAACGACGTGAAAAATCTTGACTCTAGGAGAGAAATTAGTGTTTTGCCATTGATATCTATAGCAATAACATTTTGCCTAATATATCTGCATTTCAGTAGCATACCAACCATATATATATTTTTTTTGTTAGGATGGAAAGGAAGTGCCATTGTTCCTGGTCTTTGTCTTTCTCTTTCGTGTCTTTTACTCATATTCTTCCCGTTTAATAAAGCACTTAAAAGTAAAGTAACTATTTATTTCCATTTTCTTTCTCTGATAATCTTTCATGTCATAATGCATGAGAAACATATACCTAAATAATGTTCCCTTATGAACACTAGAGGAAAAACAGGTAAACAGACAGCTGAGTGAGATCTGAGTTTTAAGCAACTTGCCCCAGCACCTAGAATCAAAACACAAATTTCCAAAGTCCTAGTATACTGCTTTAACTTCCTTCCTAAAAAAAAAAAAAAAAAAAAAAAAAAATAAACAAAACAAAACCAACCAACCAACCAACCAACCAAACAAAAAAACAACAACAGAAAAACCCCCCAAAAAACATGAACTCCCAAACAAACCAGGGAACAACCATCAAACAAAAACTAAAACTAAAACTAAACATAAACCAAACATACCCGAAAGAATATGCATTTACGTGACCCCTGATCATCTGATAGATTAGGGCATAGATTTATAATTAGCATGAAGGTAAATGCTGTTTTGAAAATTCTCTGGTTTTTTAATGGTATTTTTTTTTTACTAAATTGTAGTGAATAAATAATAATAAAATATGGCCTTGGGAGGATATTTCTGAGCATGAGTCAGATGTCATGTGAAAAGGGAAGATTTCCTCAAACCTTTAGTGTTTGACTAGTCTGTCAGCACCCTATGAAAGTTGAGACTCTCATGCCTGATCAGTTTTCTCCTTTTCATCCCACTCAGCATTTGCTTACAATTGTAGATTGTGTACATGAGCAATCATTGTGGAATAGGTTTTTGGGCATGTTCATTACATTTCATCCAGGGAGTAGCAACTGCATCTAGTCCTATAACTTCCATACTGTTATAACTTCTGTTAGCATGTGAATATAACTTTCCAGTTTCCATTTACTTTATCCTCAGCCATCTTTCTACTGCCAGGGTACAGAATACCTTCAGGTACAGCAATGTTTTGCTAGGCAGCAATGATCTGATCAGTTTCCCTTAGTAGTATTCATGAAATAAAGAGCAAGATCATAGCTGAGGCCATTGAAGTAACAGAACAGGACAATGCCCAGGAGTTATCAGCATGGATGCAAAATAATCAAGTACAGGTTACTGAAACAATGCAGCAGTGAGAGCTGAATAGGACTGGCTTTAGCATACAACAGAGTGTAAATCTAGCATTAAAAAATCTCATATGTGGTGGAAAGACAAAGGACATAGGAGCAAGATAAGGAAATCCCTACAAGAATGAGAACAGAGAGGAGGTGTGCCATAATGACGCTCCCAGACTTTCTGCTGTCTCTTCAGCTCCACATCTCACCCACAGTGAATGCCCCTTCCCCTTCAGTGGAGAAAAGGGACTGCTTTAATTTAGTGGATAACCATGGCAAGTTAGCAACTTCCAGCATTTCCTTCTTCAGATAAGCTCTAAATGAGTGGGATAAAATTAAATCCTTCACTCTATGGCAGAAAGAAATATGGAAAAGACATTTTAAGTCCAAGGAACTCCTCTGAAAAAGTACCCTGAATTCTAGGAACTCTCATATGTTCATTGACCCAACTTCTCCTTGTATCAGTGTTAATATAACACATTAAACAAAGTGATAGCATTCTGCTTCCTTAATGAAGCCATGACTGTGTGAACTCTGTTATACAGGAATAGCAGCAATTCTGAGCAACACTTTTTAGGCAACCATTCCATTCAGCATTTAAATTAAAGGAGGAATTCTGTGATTATGGTGCAGATGCAACAAAATGCACTTCATTTTACTCTCAATCAACCCTTAATTAACAGAGGATGCAGAAGATAGGAAACAATTGAACTTATTACTTTGCTTCTCTGTTTTTAATTAATGTCATTGTAATAATTCTATAAATGGGGTAATTACATTTTTTACTTTAAAAAGTATCAAATATGCTGGTAAAATTCGAGCATAAAGCCTATTTATTGCTGTGTTAAATATATTCTGGAACAACAGAACTATAATATGCTTTTCTGAGTTAATTTTGCATAATTTAGAAAAGCCTTCAAGACCAGTCCAAAATTCAGCCAGCAGAGAGCTTATATCCTGCATCTGTGAATGACACTTAGGGACTTTGCTCTGTGAAAAGTCTGCTACTGCCTGGGCTCTGTATCATGTGAAAATAGAAGAACTTTTCTTCTGTTAAAACAAGTTCTGGAAGTGAGGAAGGATCAAATCACAGCTGAGGAAATATGGATTTTCCACTGCACTATAACACATCAAACCATAGAGTTCTGATCTGCTTTTCAGGACAAATATCTTCTGGATAACTAGCATAGAATCACAGCTTCTGAAAATGACACATTTTTCATACTGAATAGGAACAGACGTAATCACACTGACTTCTGAACACTGGCTCTCCCCTTATATTTGTGGATGTTCTTTTTTAAAATAGACGATTTTTGACAATATGAAGCCACTACTCTTGACCTTAGGATCACTGATTTACCACAGTTAAATTAGCATTTTACTCAATGTCTCAGTACAGGAACAACTTCCCAATAAAAATATCTTCCAATTCATAGTGTAGACAAGACCTCTGAGCACAATTTTTCTTTTTCATACAAGAGGTTTATACAATTATCAGCTTAAGCTTTAATTGGATTTAACTAATTGGTAAACAGGATTTTTAGTCATTACTTTTATACATGTATCAGTTCCTCATTTAAGGTTTAATTTAAATTCAATATAAGCAACTGGATGGCCGAGATATGTAAAAAAGCAAAAAGCTGTGAAAAACCTTGAAAGGCACAACAATTTCTTCACTTTGCTACTCTTAAATATACCTATTAATTAATCTGACCACTCTTTACATACATATGTAAAGATATATGTATTCTATAAAATACACTTTCCTAAGAGGTCATCCTATGGATTTTGGTATCAACATGAAGAGAAATGCAAAAGACCTTTAGTTTAATGTTTATCAAATCTGGCATATGTTCCATACAAATCTGAGAAAAGAAACACAAATTTTAAAATGTGTTTATATTTTGAAAATGAAAGTGTAAAAAAAAAAAAAAGTATTGTTTATTGGTATAAACTAGTTCCATGGTTTTACAAAATAATATGAAAGAGTGTTTAAATACCATAGCAACTTAAAAGAAGAATTATTAGTACGAATAAATGACCATTCACAAAGCATCAGTTAATTTCCTGCTACAGAAGTACTGCTATTAGAGATATGGGATATTGAACCATGAACTGAGCCCACAAATTTCCATAAAATCCACAGATAGTGCTGCAGTGCTTTGGTATTAATTTAACAGGCTTTTCAGGGTTTTTTTTACTGTATTCATAAAGAGGGGTACTGGAAAATAAAGTATGAAAGCATAGGTGATACACTCTCTCTTTCACGCATTCTAAGACCTTCCTATGTAGCAAGATTCTTTTAGCAAGATTCTGGCTGTAATCACAGATGTTCTGATTGTACCCCTCTCTGTGCCTTTTGTTAAAGAACACATGCATTAGCAGAAAAGATCTTTTGCTGGGATGTATTAACAGCAACCTGAATTATCCAGCCTTTCCCACTTGTCATTTTCCTGCAACGGAACAGTACAAAGAAATACTCCTCTTACAATAAATCAATCTATAAATGAACATGTTAAGAGTAGATACTGGTTCCATTCTGACATATGTACCTATGTGTGATGACAAGAAACCTCATGGTCACAACATAATGCTGGCAATTTCAAAATATAAAGATTAACATAAAAATTACAGAAAGACAAGAACAAAAAGGAGCAAAAGTGCACACTTGAATACAGGAGGAAAGGTTGGCCTAAAGTAGCTGAAGAAAAGATAGAAGAAATAAAACACTGGTAAAGAAGGAAAGTTAACATAAACTGATAGAGACATTGAAGAAAAATACAGAAAAACAGAAACACTCACAAAAACCTAGAAGACTATAATTTTTTAAACCCATTCAATCATTTTAGAAAATATACAGAAAATTTTCACTGGAGTCCTATAAAAATAAATACATTTTTCATTTTAAAGATATCAAAAAAATATTTGTGTTCAATCATATGCTCTCCATTACAGGTGTCTCCTGCAAGTGAAGCGTTGGGAAGAGAAATAGGAGATTGACCACTGTAAATTGTACTTTCTCTTAACTGTTGTTTTGTGCAATGATATTGACTATATGTAACCTGTAACTCAAAAAGTTTCTAAATGCTTTTCATAGTAATGAGAGATCTTTTAGACACGTACCCAGCCAATTTTATACCCAGTCTGGGATATCAAGGGTGTGAGAGAAAGGCTAACACAGCTGAACCTCAGATTCTCCATCTCCTTTCTTTTAGGGTTCTATAACTAACTTGTCCTTCAATAAATTGTTCCTAATCCTGAAGTACATAGAAATTTATTCTTAATGTTTTCTGAGGGACTTCTTTGTTAAAGACCACATAATCCCTGTAAAATTCTTATGAATAATTAGGCTTCTATTCACAAGGTTTTTCCTGATGAGGTCTTAGATTCTGCTGAAACTCAGGTGCCTTCATCTTTACGTGGTACTTTTAAAAATATTTCCAATTGCATGTATTTTTAGCATTTTTTTAGCTTCCTCTGTTTCGACATGATAGTCTTCTCTGGAGCAGACCTTTCAGGCAAGATACTTTAATATGGTCAAGACAGTGATAATGTTCATCTTTATCACTTGGAGATTAAGAGCATGAAAATTCTATGAGCTAATGTCATGTTCTCTTCTTGTGCAAGTCCATTGACAGTCATTTCACTACCCAGGAATCCCTGCTGTATGTAGCTGTTGGAACCATGGTTTAAATAGGAAGGGACGCATTCTGCTTAAATGTTACACTAGTTTAAATCCCAAGTAATTCCACTGAAGTCACTGGATTTGTCCTGGATTTAATCCATCCTGACTGAAAGCAGAATTCGGCCCTTTGATACCTGCAACAATTCAATTGTTGGGAGATATTCTGTGTGGGTGTGCTCTGTACAAATAACATGCTGCAGTATAGTTGTTGATCTACTTACCAGCAGAGTAAGAGCTTTATAGCTAAAACTTCTGAGTAAAAATAAATTGCAGAAAATTCCCAGCTCAGCTCTAATATCAATTTTCAGGAAGTGAAAATACAGCTTTCCACAAAGCTAGACTAGTTGAAATGGAGGCAGTTTAGTGCACAATGCTTCCTAATATACTGAATACTCTGTCTGCAATGTTCTAAATGGATAGCATGATGATTTGACAGCAAATCTAAAAATTACTTTTCTTAATGGGAAAATGGGTAAAAAATCCAAACACTGTTGGGTGCTGCTGCACAGCAGCAATTCACCAACAGAATTGACAGCCAGCAGCCATTCTCATTGACTTCCACAGGTTTTTATAGAACAGGTATTTGAAGGGGAATGAGAGGAGAAAATACTTACCTAAAATTCTATTTAAAAAATGCATTAAAAGTTAAAAAATTACTCAACTGGCTTTGTGAATGAGTAAATAGTGATAAAAATTGGAATTTTATGTGAAAAATAGACCGTCACAGTATAAAATATTAGAACAGTAGAAAATCTTTATAATCACAATAACAACAAAAAGATTGGTGAAAATCCATAAAGAAAAGGAATTAACATAGTCTGGGATTAAATTTTCTCCAGTCTAAACTGTTTTCATCAAGTTTGCATATGTGTACCAGTCTTCAAATATAGAAAATGGGGATTTATTTCAATTATATTATTTTTTTTGTACAGTATTAAAATATTCTAATCAGCAGAAAAGAAAATTACATGAAAGATATTAAATATACTCTTGACTTTTCTTAATAAAGGCCACAGGAATTCACACATGATTCAGGAGACAGCTGGGAAAGGTCTTATCCTTACGTTAAAATAGAAACAAGCATATATAACATCTATTTTTTCCTAATTATAAAAAAAGAGTGAATTGTAAAATTTTGTAGAATTGTTTTGTAGTTAATTGTAAAATTTTGGAGTCTAAAAGTGTGTGTGTGTGTGTGTGTGAGCACGCATACCTATGCACATATATATATTTGTATGTATACTCAATCTCCAGCCACTATTTTGTATTTACCATTATGCAAAATCTCCACTTTGCTCCCTCAGCAGTATTTATGCTCTTTAAAACCCTAACTCTCTTCTGAAGCTGTTTCATGTTTGTTTTCAAAGACTTCTTGTAAGATATTGGTGGGTTGTGGGGATTTTTTTTGACAGTAAAAATAAGAAACTACCTTTCCATATGGGTTAGAACTGAGATGAAATGAGGAATGGCTGCCACCAAGCAGAAAATTTTCTCACTTTATGTGTGCCAGTTAATTACGACACTTCAGAGGCGCTTCTGAAAGGATAAGGCAAGCTGCATAAATTTAGCTGTAATCCAGGCAGGCAAAACTAATTTGCAGGGGATGGCCTTATCTAGCTGCTGCAGCTTTCTCAGAAAATTAACCTTGGATATTTGGGCCCAATTCAGAAAGTGTTTGATTTTTTTTCCCTTTCCTGTTCTGCATAAGAGAATTTTAAATTCAATACAATACCTGACTTTTAAGAGGCACTGTGAATGCTGTAGGCAGTTGAGAGTTATTACTGACAAGCAAAAAAATATATTTATACATGTACATATATATGATTGTCCTTCAGGCCCATTATCCTGCCTTCTTGCTTGTGCATCAGAGGGTTTATCACCATATGTATGGGTGGGGGTCTTTGGATTAACAGAAGATGCAGCTCATTTTAATGTACTTAGAAAAATTCATCAAAGTTCATTGCAGAATAAGTCATGCATACTGACTTGTTCATTCCAGTGGAAATGAAGAAATCCCCATAAAAATAGAAGTTTAATGAAGTGTTTGAGCAGAGTCTTGCTTGTCATTCCAATTACCAATGATTTAGAAATTTTTCTTGATACACCACTATTAATTGCTCTTACTCAGCACAATCAAAAGTTTACCTTTCACAAGCTTCACCAATTCATGGATGAAAGATTTAGTTAATAAATGTTGCCAAATCCACCTTAAAATCTTCAAGCATACTACAAAGTTGTTAAGAAGTGTTACTGACTCCTTTTTGCAGCTTACTTCATTAAGACTGCTTTTTATTTTACCTAACAGAACTGAGTTCCCAGCCTGACCCCCACTGTGCCCAGGCAATATTCACTGTAGAAAAGCATGAAATTATAACCTACATAACATTTTGATTCTATAATTTAACTGGTTTGAAGCCAGTGGATGTTTTGTGGACAAAAAAATATGATATTTGTTTAGTCAAATCTGTTCATCCAAAACCATTAAGCCTAAGATTATTTGGAAAAAAATTCAATATTTTTAGGTGGTTGAATCTTGCTTTCTCTGTTTTCAGAGAGGTAGATACCTCCTTTACAGACACTCATTCCCATCTAAGCTTGATGACTAAAAATAGGACCACAGAAGGGTAATAAATACCTTTTAGGTCACTTCATTGCCTTCTGTCTTCACTGAAAAGTCTTGCAAATTTAAGACAGCCGAATTCATACTGGCTTAAGCTAACAGGCTAGTTAAAGCCCATTAACTCTTTTGATGTTCAGCAGTACATTAATCATGACAATATATTTTAAATACATGCACACTTGTCATTCTACTTTGAAAATACAGCTAGCTTTCAAAAGGATCTACAGATGTTGTGCATATAATTCCAAATATTTCTGTCCAATGTAGAAAATTGCATGGCAATGCAATCTTCATACTTGCTCTGAATTTTGCCAGGTTTTAACAACCAAGGGATATTTATGATCAATGAAACACAGGCTAATTTAGCACTGTCCTTCTCATCCAGCTTCAGTATGCCCCAAGACACCTTTTATTCTTGCATCATGTCAGTACAATTTTATGCTAATGTCAAGATAATGAGTAGCTGTCAATTGATGCTGATTTTGGCCTTCAAATCAATAGTAAGAGTTCATGCAAATATAAAAGACAACATAACCGGTCTATAAGAAAAGATTTTTCCTTTCATTATTGTAATTATCACTGCCATTATTATTTTTATTACTATTTAATTATTACCCCTACAAAAATTTGCAGTGTGCTAGCTACTACCCACTCACATAGAAAAGTCCAACACAGCTTGTATTGAAGGAGATGTACACTACATGAAAGACAGAAGGGGGATAGTTAAATGTACAGGTAAATATAGACCTTTTCTTAGGGTGTAGAAAGATGTGCAATTCTAAATGTTCACTCTTCATGAACAAGTAAAAATGAAAAGTGACAAATCTGAGGTATGAAAAAAATGCTACAAAAAACTATCAACAACAAGAATAAAATGAAAATTGACCAAGGTATCTGACAATCAAAGCACAGCCAACTTCATCCTTCAAAGAGATTTTTTGCAATTGTATTTTTAAAGCAGATCTTAAATTGCTTCAATTTCTGAAAGTATTCCTCCACTCTGAAGTTTTATATTATGTTAGCCAATACATCTCTAGAATGTACAGATATTCCACACAGGGGCAATAAAAATCATGGCCAAGGTGCAAGAGATAGAAAGATATTGATCTTCAGAATTTTGTTGCTCCAGTCTTTACCAGATACTGAGTCGGACACCTTAATTTGTCAGGTTCTTTTTATATATGACACAAAAATTGGAGACAGTACTCAGCTGAATTGTAAATATTGCTATAACATACAATGAAATTATGTATCTGGTTCATCACACAGGCCTGAAAGTGTCAAGAGTATTGTCAGTGATTTCTCATATTTTACTCCTTTCCTATGTAATGAGTAGTCAGAATTTGTAAAAGTGTTTTCAATATATAGTCTGATGACTATTATTTATAGGAGCCCTAGGTAGGTATTTCCAGATTTCTAGACTTTTGTAGAAGTTTAAGTCAGAACCAACACAAATGTCCATATTGGGCACTAATTTACATGAGCTTTCTTTATGTGGAAATTCTTATTCTGCATAAACTTGAAAATCTGTCTCATGTTGCTAAACACTACACTTAAAATTCAGTTAAATACTTCCAGGCACCTCCTAAGTTACATATATAGTCCTACAAAACAGTCAAAGGGAAGAAGGAAGCATCTCCACTGATATGTACTTATTGAGATATAAATCTGATAGTAGGCTTATTACATGATTCATCTTTTCTTTCACCACTAAGAAAAAAAATCTATTATGATTATCATTATTATTATGATTATAAATTTATCATGTAAATAAGTGAAATCAAGCATGCCGAATCATAGCCTAAATATTCTTTGAAATTTTTTATGTGTCAGTATCTGAAGTGTTATTTATTTTTCTGTTAGTTGAGGAAAGGTCAAGGATAGAACCACTAAGAACACTTGGAATGATCAATACTCATGAAACTGAACTTCAGAGGTAAGAATTCTAACGTGCATTTTGGATATTTACTTAATCTAGCATGATCACAACTGATTGTGGGCCTTCATAATCAGAGTCTTCAGGACAGGACACAACAATACCACAGAGATCCAGTGCAAGTGGGCTAGCACTAACATTAGTCATTACCACAAATGGGTCCAGCTGTGCTGATAAATAATGCATGGTAGAGTCTGGAATCACCAACATAGCATTTGTCATTCTCTGAGTGAGGGCAGTAACTACAAACACCATATGTGTATGAATCTCTAAACACATGTTGACATGTCATTTGGCAAACAAAAAGTATTGCTGAAAACAGTGCGAACTATATTTAATATGAGGAAAATTTCTCTTAGGGGTCACTGCATGGAGAATATTAGGCTTGGATATTTCCATTTTGTTGGGATTTTCACTTTCGTGGGGCTGTAGATAGAAGATTTTAATTCCAATATTCATTGCATTGTTTATATACATGCTCAAAAATCTAGGTGAAATTAGAATAGTTATAAATGGTTCCTATTTATTATATTAGGGCCTTTCCAGTGATCTAAAAGGCAGAAATAGGATTAAAGAAAAAAATACCCACTCAGGAACAAAGAGGAACTTGAGCAACATAACAATGGGAATGGGTTCATGCTTGACAGACAGGTTGGTACAAAGACTCTTGGTACAAAGACTCCTTAGGAGGAGAAACCCTACAGCATAGGTCTGTGCTACTCACTTGTTCAGGTCAGGGCAGAGATAGAGAATATAAGAATCTGGTCAAATGGTCAGAGTTAAAAAATCAGAGTAAAAAAGGAAAATGTGATCAACTGTGTTTGAATGAAATGAGTAGTAGTTGAAGGTATCACCAGAGCACAATCTGTCAGACTTGGCAGCATAGGTAAATTAAATTTGATGTAAGACATCATTACAAATGACTCAAGATGCTTTTCAAGGAAGAAGGAGGATTATAGAAACAAACGTTACAAGACAGTTTGGAAATTAAGGACTTATTCTAAGAAAAATCAAGAGTCCACATCTACAGCTTGTGCAAATTATTTTTATTGTACTGTTAGAATAGACTTCTTTTTTTTAATTTATTTTTTTTTTTTAATTCAGTTATTCAAATTTCCTGTCTGTGCATCTTGGTCACATGGATTTGCCACAGGGTAGAGACAATGTGTGTCTTGCACATATTGAAACAATAAACCAGCAAATACCAACTGATTTTATTCTTCATCCCTACATATTTTATCTGATGGAAAAAAGGAAAAAATACTGAATACATTTTCTTCTTCACTCTAATTTTCCTTCTTCTATTTCTTTTTCCACATTTTATCATTGAGAGCTGCCAATAGCATATTAATTTCCTGAATAAATGATCCATCAGTGTTTCTCAGAAAGAATATGAAAAACCATATTATTTTTCACGCCAATAATTACAAATCCACCCATCTTTTCCAATTATTTTCCTTTCAGATTAGGTTTATTCTATCTTCCAGTAAATCCTTTACACTCACAGTAAGAATTCATTCTTTCCTATCATTCAGACTACTCTGTGGTAAAGGCAGTTTTGCTAATGAAAAGTCAAAATACCAAATGGTTACTTTTTAATTTAGCCCAAGGTAGAACATTGTAGTTTAGAGCCAGTGACCCATTGCTAAATTCAATTTCCCAACTGTTTAATTAATTTGTGTATATAATTTAATGATATTTAATTTGATATGCATGTTCAAGATATAGTGTGCCATTTCTAAATCCTTAATTACTGAAAATTACTATAACCATCTTTTTATTCTATGGAGTTATTTTATTTTTTCAGTTTTTTCATTTTATCCATTATATTCTGTTTCCCAGAAGAACTAAATAAATAAACTGTAATTTCTAAGGAAAAATAGGAAAGGTAATAGCCTTTTAAACTTTTTTTTTTTTTTTTTTTTTGAGAGGGGTAGGGGAGGAGGAGAACGGGGTTTTACTTTGGGTTGATATATTGCATGTTGTGATCATGAAAATGAATCATTAGGATGTTGGGAAAACAGCAGAAAGCAATCTGTGTGTTCACTGTATTAGGCAGAAAGACATTCCAAGGCTAAATGTTGTATCTATTATGGACTCATGAAGAGCTTTTGTTCTGTGCTTTAGGACCATGACGGAAAAGGCACGTTTTTCTATGGGATTAATCACAAGTAAAATAGTAAATAATGGATTTTTGCACTAATCTGTATGTTAGAAAATAAAATTAAATGAAGTTATAAAAATAACAAAATAATCAGAGAAGGTCTGATTTCATGGGTAAATGATACTTGTTACATCCTAGGAGTACCATGAAATATACTTATTATAATACAGGCTCTTCCCAAACTCATGACTCCTGTGTTGTGCTTGCACCTTACAATAGTCTGTACAACAGAACTTACTTTTTGAGTAGATACAAAAACCAGCGAAAAAAACAAGTAAATAATGTTTCACCCTCTGACTATAATGAGACAGAAGACTAAGCCTTAGCAAGGTTGCAGTCTAACACTTTACTTACTAGATTCTGCTTTCTCTTCTCCTGAAAAGGGGGTTAACATTCCAAGGGAGCAACTTGTAAATATGATTTTATATATATATATATATGCATATGTATATATATGGATATATGATGAAGAATTAGAAACATCCAAAGAGGGAAATCCAACATAGTCAAAATGCCAAACACAGAGCACAGGCTAATAATGCTAACCCAGGACCTCACAACACTTTGACAGTCATCAGGAAGAGCACATTTCATCCAGAAGCCCTCTTGTGAGGAAAATGTAAGAGGATCTACAAGCCATAGAGTCTTGGCCAAGCTCTACACTAAAAATGCTGTCTGAAAACATTCATTGCAGAGCCAATCTACTGCATCATTCTTCGCTCCTTGGTCAGCACTGGGTATCTACATTGCAACATTCCTTAGGGATTTTTGGTTACTAATGGCCACTCCACTGTTGAATGCAGAATCAGTGTAAGATCTGAAGTGGAATTCATCTCACCTACCTTTAGACATTTAAAAGCTAGATATCTAAGTATGAAGTGGAGAGAAACAGGCACCTCTAGAGGGCAATTCATTTGACCTATCTCAGATGCCTATTTTAGTCAGAGATGAATCACCCTCTAGAGATACCTAGATTTCTCTATTGACTATAAAGGAGGCCTAGGGCAAGCAGTTCAGTGCTAGACTTCTGACTTTCAGACATGTAATTTAGAAGAGATATATCCCACTCATTGTAGTGATAAGATTCAGTTTCCACACTTAATCGCTCATGCTGTTTCCAGTTTCATAAAATACCCAAGAATTCATCTCTAAGTATTCCTCATTCACTCTTTTTAGTTTCTGTTTTGGATTAGTTTTTTCCTAAGCACTTACTGGTTTTAATTTTCCCTCGTTTTCTCATTGAAAATATTCATTTATAGCAAGTTCATTGTAACCTCCTTATATTTCACCTTCCAAAACAGATGTCTCAGTGATAACAGCCAGAGTGCATAATAAAATTACTTTGTTTCATCCAGCTGTTATTCTTTCTTAAAATTTTCTTTTTGCTTCTGAGGTGTCTGAAGCCTCACTTTTCACTTCTCTATAGTGGAAATAAATTATTGTCTTTTTCCATTTAGTCACTGATTTAATAAGATTATTTGTTCAGCATTTTATATGATATGAATTAAATCCTTAAAACTGATGCCAAGCATTTAGAAACCAGAACTAGTGCT
>JANRGV010000001.1:26548451-26571721 GCA_024734035.1 Alethe castanea
AAAATCTTTACAAATGTAGCAAAAATGAGAGAAAAAATAACCACAGGCTTTTGCTAGAGATTAAATCATTGCAGTTGTTTCTATTAATTATTTAACTTTATGTTTGTAATTTTAAAAATATTTATTTTATTTAAAAGCATTTATGTTTTACTCAAGAAGCATATATTCCACCATTACTTGTTAATAGCAACACAGTTTTGTAGTAGGTGTTTTCCTTGACCATTGGAAAAAGTCTTTGTTAGTCAACTTCTTCACAGAACTGTTAATTAATATAAACAGCAGCTTATATTTCCTCAGGATTTAAATTCAAGTATTTTAAAGAATTTTGTTGCACTTTTACTCAAGTCAGTTCTTTAAATAAAATATATAACCATATATTTTAACATCCTTTCAGTTACTTCAAACATTTAAAAAGAGGATTCTTAATGCAAAAGTTTAATAACACAGATTAAGTGCAATCAACATTAAAATAATTTGACAGCCTCCACATTGCTGAGTAAATGAGGTGTAACCTTTAATATGGAACTTAAAGGCTGGTGATTTCTTTAGACTATATTAGAGAATTTATGACATTTCCTTTGGGAGAGGAATATTTTTCAGGAAATTTTATTCCATCTCCCATAGGCACAACAATTTCTTCCTAAATATTCTTAGATTATCAGCATGAGCAGGTGTTTCTCATTCTCTGTAGGTGTCAGAACTGCAACAACAGAAGTAAATTTTGTGTGGGAGAGTAAGTTCTGGAAATGTTTTGCAGTTGTTTTTCACATCTGCTACATGAACTTGACTGTGTCAACTGGCGTCTACTATTTTATGTCCTAATAGTTTTACTGCAAACTTAATTCTATAAATGCTGAACAGTGTCCAAGTACAGGTGAATTTTCCCACCAATGGACTTTTAAGACATGCAATAAAATTTGGTTATCACTAATCATTGTGAAGCCACTTTCCATGGCTTCACAACATTTTTTCAGGCATGGAGTACTTGAAATGAACAGCAGCTAGAAGAACAGAGCTTGTATGACTTAGCAGGGAGACCTTAGGGCTGGGTCTGGCCCTTTATTTTTGTCAGAGAAGCATACTGGATCTGCAACAGGATGTATAAAGGTGTTCTAAATAATGTACATTTACACATAGTACTATAATTTTTAAATAATCATAAAATAATTTATAAATAGTGCATATACTTAAAAAGATTGTGATAAGTTTACATTTAGTAAAGCTTTCCAGATTTAAACCAAGGTAAGGCTTATATGACAGAAACTCCAGTCTTGTTAAGGTGTGATAGATGAGGGAAAATGCCACCAAGATAAGCTGAAGATTCCGTGGCCCATTTTAACAGCACTCTCAGGACCAATGGTCAGTTGCTTGGCAAAACAGTGAAATTCAAACCAGAACTGAAGTCTGAGAGAATGCTGTGTCTTTAAATAAAACAGACTAATGATCAGTTTTCTTGCTATTTAAGACATCCCAGTTACAGTCATTAGATACTGTGTATGAAAATTTCTGCAACCAGAAGTCAGGGTGTTTCTTCTTAGGTAAGTTTCCAGAGCACAGAATCACAATTCTCTTTCTCTCCGACATGATTGCTGTTCTACTTATTGGTATCACTTCAGCAAACAGGATGAAGATTAATATCTTGCTCCAGAGATACCCTGATTATCTCCTTGGTATTTCAATGTAGTAGGTCTGGATTCTGGTTCCTAGTTTGTGGATGAGTTCTTTAAGGACTTACAATCTTATTTATGGATGGAAAGAGGCAAGCATGTCCAGTCTGGCCTCAGACATGTTCTTAAAAAGACTAAAAACCCATTTTCGTGCATGCTGATCTTTTAAAGTATGTTAAACATTCTTGTGAGGCACATTTTTACCTAGATTTTTGCCTTTTTAAAAGATTCCTAGGTACAGTTCTCAATTAAGTTTAAGTATGAAAGTAGCAGCAGGAGTTTGGGATAGAATAAAAATTAAAAAGCCTTCACTCAGCCCTGTTAGGTTGTAGACATCCTCACCCCAGGAAGTCACAGAAGCCAAAAGTTTTACATTCAAGTTTTTTTAGGCATACCTTTTGTCTAGCTGCAAATAAATCCTGGGCAGTGCAGCAGTGTAGCTATTTTATACAGTAAAATGCAACGCATTTCAACTCTAGGCACAGCCTAAGAGATTTGAAATGTAAGGACACCACAAACCCATAGTGACTATAGCTAGAACTTTAAAAGTATGTGTTTAACAACAAATCAAACATTGCTAATCTTTCTGAACGTGTCTGCAGAAGGACTTGATCTAGTTGCAACAGCTTAGATCAGTTCTCTTAAGCATAACTATGCAGATAAAGGCCAAAAATGAAAAAGCTGCAAATTTTCAGTTCAGGGGGAAAAGCATGAGGAAGCTATTCAAAAACATCAAAGAGAGCAGATGTAAAAATGATGTGTGACAGAGACAAAATGAAGCAGTATTTTTGAACTATTGCATGTATACTTACTAGTAGAAGTGGAAAGAAAAATCTAAAAGGACTTGTCATTGCTTCAGCTTGCTATTTTGAACATGATAATTACACAGTAATTTATCACTGTCTCACAATTTAAAGTAAATCAAAGTGAATTTATACTCTGAACACAAATGTGTCGGAACTTTACATCAAGCAATACCTTTTTCATTACATGGAAGCAGATGTTGGCAGCAATCTCAGTAACAGAAACTACCTAAGACAAAAACACTAAAAGGACACAAAAAATGTGAGATTACTACCACCAAATATATTATTTCTTTCAATTTATCATTTTATGGCACTTCTTGCTTCTATTGTATAACAAAATTTTGAGTTTGATAAGACAGGGACCGAAATGCCTGGTTACAACCTACAATACCACTTTTTTGAGGTTTCCAGATACATCTCAGCCTGGTGCTTATTACTTTATTGTTGGCTTGCTTGTTTTACTAACTATGTTACATTTGAATCCTAGAGGCCAATATCAAAGTGAAAAAGTATGCCCAAACAAAGTACAAAAAGTTAGAAAGGAAGGGAAAGTTGTGTGTGCTTATGTGTGTATGTCTGTGGTTGTACACGAGTAGATTGCTCTTAATTCTACACAAATCTGGTGAAGATCGTAACACAATATTTATGTTACATATATACATATATTTGTGTATGAGTAATTGTATCTATATATTAAAATATATATACATATATTTTTTAAGTTGATTCCGATTTTTCTAGTCTTGCCCTTTTTTAACATCAGTATGGCCTCAGCAAAGAAATGTCTTTAGTTTCTGTATTTAACAATTTTACAGTTGTTATAGGCAGACTGAATGGCTAAAATAAAAACTTCAGCTGATATTTATATTACTAGAAGAAAAGGACTTTAACAGTTCAGGAAACTCAAATAGTTAAATAATGTTTTAAGACAAGAAAAAATATTCAGGATTTCCTTCCTGCTATTTTCCTCAGACCTCTCTCTCATATTAAGCACCTGTAGTCTCTAATGTGGAAGACAAACAATAGTCACTTTCAGTTAGCTCCAGTTTTCACACTGAAGGATGCAGAGGATCTATTTGGGGTGGATGAAAGGAGAATAAACATAACGCTGGGATAGAAATTGGGTGGAGAAAACTGGGAAGCTAAGGAGTAACATTGCAAAGGGAGATAGAGTTGGGGTCTGCAGATATGTTATATGCAGTGTCAGAGAATAAATAGCACAGAATAAGGGGGTGGAATGGGATGGGGTTGGGATTCAAGCATCCTGCTGTAAGCACAAACAGTCCAAGGTAATTCTGAAAGCTGCTGCTGCTGCAGTCTCCCTGCCAAACTGACCCAGGAGTTTCTTTTCAAGATAGAGAAGAGGTTTTGTTGGCTTTTGGTGACATAGCATGGACTTAGGAGTGGTTCTGAGCCAAAGCATATGAAAGCTGCACACAATGTTTTAGTTGGAAGTGACTGCAAAGGGTCACACCAGTCCCTCCTCGTGGATGTGAATTGACCTCTGTACTGAACAAACTGGGAGACTTTGGGGAAAAATGTGTAAAATCACGACTAAAACATATATGAAAATTCTGCACCTGTTAAGTTTACTTTAATTCTGTTATTTCTAAACTCTTGCGTATCTAAGTTGACATTCCTAATTACTGTTTCCTACATGGCATTCATAAAAATTCACTATGCTTTTAGCTCTAACAAAACAAAAGTAATAATACATTTTAGTTTTCTTTTAGTCATATAAAGATACATTGCAAATTGTCTCTCTATGGGAAAATAAAATACAAATTTTAAATGCCAATGCTTTTTCATGGTTTTGTGAAAATGTTTGGTGGGGCAGTGAGGTATAAAGTGAGAAAGAGAATGTTTTTCTGAAATTGAAAGAAAAAAGGAACATTTCCCTAACTCAAGGTAACACAAATACTCCTTAAATCCCTAAAAATGGAAAGCAAGCATAGTAAAATATTAAAAAAAAGAAATTAGCCAAACGTCTATTAAAAAAAAAAAAAAAAAAAAGAAAAGAGTGAAATGAGATGTGACTACTTCTAAGCACAGGGATTTTTAGGCAATATATTCATTTCCAATAGTTGTCAGAGAAGCAAATGTTCCAGAAATATGGGAGCAGAAAAATTATCCATCATCTCCCTTGGAGAAACAAGACCTAGCTAGAGGATGAAATACAATGAAGTCATAAGTTGACAGTGTGGGCAAGGTCATACTGCTGTGCAGTTTCAATAGCCAAGATAAGCAATGTTGTCTTTTCTTTTACCCAGATCTTAGGGACTAATCATCCAAGTTATCTTAAACTTCTCACTATGACTGTCTGGTATGTCAGCACAGAGATTACACTTAGGAGCAGGAAATTTCTGCAAATGAACTGCGTTAATTTACATCATGCATCCTTTTCTCTCTAGGAAAGTGTAAACTCATATGTAGCCAAAACAGGACTAGCCAGAACTATCTCATAGGTTTCTGGGTTTTTTTTTTTTTTATGGGAGTTATTAATGGTGGAAAAAAGGGAGAAGTTACAATTCTAAAAATGTTCTATTGTTACAGTGGTTGGAATAAGGCCTTTTGACATAATTGAAACTTTTAAATTAAAATACCTTGTTCTTTCTAAAAGCATTGTTTCAATTGAAGTTGTTCACTTAAATATATTTATTTGAAGTTAAACATAAAATTAAAATGTCAAAGCAAAAATTATAGTTATCATTAGTGCTTGAAGTTAAGTATTTCTTTAAATTCATTTAAAGAAAAAAATTTGAATATCTCTACCTAATAACATTTTGTATTTTTTTCTCAAGAGTTTTTATGTAGCATCAGGCCAAAGCTTGAACTTCCAGACACTTTTCAAGAATGTTATGCTACTTTACAACCTTTTCCATCAAACACAACCTGTATAGTTAAAATTTTACCAATAAGTGAATAATAAATGTTAAAATGAAAAAGTGATTAATTAATTTTCTGGCTATGAAAATAGATTATTTACTTTCTGAACAACAAATTCTTGTACCAGGTTCACAGTGTGGTAGAGAAGAGGTGCATGCTTAGTGTCCCTTATTGTGGCAGCCCTCTGGAAGCATTCTTTTTATCCTGCTGCTGCAGGAATAGGAGCTCTGCTGGCTCCTTAGCCTAGTTTCCATGGAGAAGAGCTGAGATGAGATGCACAGCATTCACAGGCATCTGTTGCAACTATTAGTTCTTCAAGGTAAGATCAGGATGTGTAGCACCACAGCACAAGGGAGATGTGGAGCCCCTGGAGTGGGCTCAACTGAGGGCTATGTGTTGGTCAAGAGACTGGAGCCTCTCTCTTAGGAGGAAAGGCTGCAGAGCTGGGGCCCTCCATCCTTGACAAGAGGTCACTGAGAGGGCACCCCATCAATGTCTGAAAGTATCTGAAGGTGGGATGCCAAGAGGATGGACCAGGCTCTGCTTGGCGCCAAGCAATAGGACAAGAGGGATTGAGAGGGAACTGATGCACGGAAAATCCCACCTGAACATGAGGAAGAGCTCCTTCAGTGTGCAGGTGTCCACACACTGGAACAGATTGCCCAGAGAGGATGTGGGGTCTCCACACTGGAGATATTCAAGAACTGTCTGGACTCAATTCTGTGCCATATGCTTTGGATGGCCCTGCTTGGGCAGAGAGGCTGTACATGATTCACTGTGATCCCTTCCAAGCAAACCATTCTGTGATTCTGTGAGAGTTTAACTAGCTGTTTAAATCCTCTACTCAACCAGTAGGTTTATAAATTCTGGTTTATTCAGTCTCTGAAGGTTCCAGTGCTAAATAAAGTATACTTCAAACTTTACTAAGTCATAATTGCTTGAATAAAGTTCAGTTACTTATTACTTTATTGAAGCACTGAATCTCCTAATTTAACTCAGGTAATTGTACTTAGAATGAAGCTGTTGAAGCATTTGAGTATGGACTTTCCCATGAGCAAGGATTGCAATATTCAACCTTTACAAATTAGCATATATTTTGGCTTTGCTCTTTACATTGTTGAAATACAAATTCTTCTCAGAAATATAAAAATACACTTGCATGAACAGAACTATATTATTTTAATGTGCATTTGATAGCTGTGAATAATATTAATTCTCACTGGCAAAGCTAGAAAGTGTATGCTTCATAAGGCCTGCTGTGGTATCAAAAGTGATTTAAATAGGATCACCCAGAAGCTGATAACCTCGTGGGTGAGATTAGCTGCTGTTAAACCCACAACTAATACCCAAACTGCACTTTCTTTTTATGCCTTTGGAATAATAATGTTTCATTTGATTTGTTCTGAATCAGAAATGACAAAGGAAATACATGATCATATTCTATTCCTTATGGAAGACTTTTTCACAAGGTGAAATAATATTTATGTAAATACAAATAAAGATGCAATTATTGTAGCATTCACCCAGAAAATAGTGCACAGCATTTAACTAGAGAATTCTAAAGGCTGATGCTAATGTATATACTAAACCAGTAAGAGTAAACATTATGCCTTAGGAAAGTTTTCCCTGATAATCAAATAAAATAGAAATTTTATTTAGGTCAGGAAAACACAACAATGTAGATAGGATATATGCAATCCATGAGATCAAGTTCAATATTCAGAAAGAATTTTCAAACAAACATCATATGTTAGAGAGTTGTTAATACAACAAATAAGGTATGTGTTTCAAAACAGCATTTTCTGGAAGGATAAATGTTTATTATTCTCAAGATGATATTCTTTAATAGCCACTTCTCTAGTTGTTCTTTATTTTGTCAAGTGAAATACAGATATTTTCTTGAATACAAATGTAGATATTCATCATCTCATTTACTGGGAATATCCTCTAAGTAAATTGCAATGGAGCCCTGCTCCTTGGCCTGTGTCCTGCCTCTTTCAAACTTATTAATCTATATGTCACTACTACGTGGAGATTAGAGAAAATCTTGAATTTAAACAGTAATATGTTGTAGTTTTACCCTAGACAGAAACTGAGTACCACACAGCCACTTGCTCACTCCCCCATCGTGCTCATGGGGAGGAGAATCAGAGAAAGTAAACCCTTGGGTTCAGATAAGAGCAGTTGAATCATTGAAACAAGATAAAATAATACTATAATAGTGATAATAGTAATTGAAATGAAAAAGGAGGCAACAAAGAGAAATAAATCCCAAGGAAAACAAGTGATTAACAATACAACTGTTCAGCACCAGCTGACCAATGCCCATCCTGTCCCTGCCCCCCCCAGCAGCAACTGGTCCCTCCTGGCAACCTCGTCCCAGGTTATATACTGTTTATAATATTCTGTGACAGGGAATATCCCTTTGGCTGTTTGTGCCAGCTGCCCTGGTTATGCTACCTCACAGCTCCTTGTGCACCTCCTCACTGGCAGAGCAGGAGAAACTGAAAAGTCCCTGACTGAGGGTAAGTGCAACTAACCAACACTTAAAACATCAGTGTGTTATCTACATTTCCCTCATACTAAATCTAAGAAATACAGCAACTGGAAGAAAACTATGCCGAATTTTACCAGCTACTGGAATAGAATTAACTCTATCCTGCCTGAAACCATGACATAATAAAAGATTTCTCCATCTGACTTCGCCTTTGGAAGCTTTTGGACAATTAATGAAAAAAAGGATATGTAATTTGGAAGAGAAAAGTGTTGGCCATTAATACCTACCACTACTGTCAGTTTTAGATTAATATGTCTATACTCAAACAGAAATAAATTAGGGCCACTTTTTAAACTTTGCTTAGCAGGCTGATGCAATTTCATTTCAGTTTGTTATTGCCAGGTTTCAAAATCCTCAACCAACTGTGACAACATTTCCCTATCCCTTTAAATTATACTAGGAACACAAAATAGTTTCCCATCCAGTTTATTTTCAAACCTCCTTGAATAATCACAAGAGGTTTGTCAGTATAAACTGATGTTGAGCCAGACTAACAGCTCCCATGACAATTCTCATCTTTCTGTCTGTACAGTCAGAGTGAAAGGACTTCCCTGTGGGTTTTTGGCAGCTAACATAATCAGATCACCTAACAATTGTTCCAATTTTTTATAAGAGGATGTTATCTCCTCCTAAATATAATTACCTGTTCAGAATTCCTCTGATTCTTACTTAAGAAATGCCTATCATTTCCACTTTTTCAATGAAGTATATCAAATACTGTAGCAGCAAAGTGGGTAATACTTTGTCTAGTTGTGATTTAACTTCTTTCTGTTAAAAGATCTTATTTAATTTCTTTGAAGACAAAGAATCAAACAGATAAACAGGTCAACAAAACATGCAGGTTTTTTGCTTAAATTAAGAGCTGGGAAAAAAAAAAAGCATAAACCCACAGATCTCACAAGTCCAGATTTGCAGCTGTGAAAGTCAGTACTGCACTGTGTTTCTGAGGGTCTAAGTTGATTTATGTCAGCAAAGAACTTGGCTTGGCTCAAAAAGCTGGATAATCAAAGATGTCAGTCTACTCTGAAAACTTTCCTTAAATCGCAGGTCATGTAATCTAGGGGGACTTAGAAGAGCTTTCATTCAACTCCCTCATCTGTATAGTCTCTTACTACCTGAGAAATACAGATAGCAGATACACTTTTCACTTCATTTTCAACACATCTCAAAAGGAAGGCATACATCCTTTCTCACAATGTGCCAAAGGAACAGAAAATATTCTCAGTCTGAAGAGACCGCCAAAACAAGCTGAATAAATGCTTAAATATTGAAGTCTGTTTAATTTTTATTTGCATTAAATGAGTGGAAAACTCTAAATTCCAATCATCAGTAATGCTTTGTCTTAATTCACCATTGTGAATTCAGCTGCATTTCACTGTATTCAGTATACTTATATATAACTTGAAGCTACAAGAAAGCTACATCACCATAAACTAAACCATTCTTTATTCAAATCTCCTAATATCTGCCATCTCTAATCTTTACATGCCTACTGAATTTTGATACATATTATGAACTTTTGTTTTGTTATGTACATATTGAAGCAGTCATTTTCTGTGCCCTTCTCTGGGTCTGTGCACATGCTCGATTATGGATACCCTATCTGTGTACACATACTGCAATAAGCTCACTGGGCTTGGCTCTTATCAGATAATTGCTCAAGTGTAAACTGTTCCCCATGTCATATTTTAGCAGGTAGCTAAGGATATTTAACATGCTCTGAAGCTGCCTATTTTTGGCTCCACACTGTGAGTCTATAATATATATATTTTTAATATACTTAATGCTTTATATGACATGCTGAAAATAAGTATTTAATTTGCACTTCAGTTAACAGCCGTTTATTGTACAGTAAGAATCAATTGACTGCTACAAGGACCCTTTTTATGATCTAATCCACTCAGAAAATTCAGTTGCTATCACAATATCCTCAGAATTGCAACAATAATAAATATAAAAGTAATATATTATTAGTAATGGGTATCTAAAGGACATGAAACAAGATATATAGAGAAAGCTAGCCGTCAATTAGCCTACATTCCTAGTGTAAAAATATATTTAAATTAATTTAGTCTTTCACTAATTAATTCAAATCAGATTTACTTTCTTGGTTTATGAGGCAACTAAATTTCTAAAGAAAGATTTTAGCTTTACCATGTGAATAATGGAATAGCTATACCCACAACACAGATGCATCTCAATTCAGCAGCACTGGATGATGATTTATAAGGCCATCTCCTAGAACACACATACAAACAGCATACCAGGTTTGCCTCAAAAAAATACAGGATTCCCATAAACCTGCTAAAAATGTCCTGAAGTTGGTAAAAATTTTAATCATTGAAACATTTAAACCTTTTAAATCACGAATGCCTATCCAGTTGGATATTTAGTTGCACTGATGCTGCACTAACAGGGGAAGGATGACAGAGCTACATAAAGCTGTAAAATGAAGGTGAGGGATGCTGAAAGTACTGTAAGATTACCTCTCTAGCCTCTCCCAGTTACATGGCTTCAATAAATGTGATGCAAATTAAGATGAAAGGTGGTGATAATCTATGGTTCCTGAAGTTGAAACTTGGAGGCAGGAAAAAGCTTGAAAGAATACTGGAGAATTCAGAATTAACAAAATGATGTTATTTTTTAAATTTATGTCAGCCTACCAAACATTAAGATTAAGGTCCTAGGGTCTAGTTACCTCTGACAAAGTAATTAGACTGAAGCTTAATGGAAGCACAGAAGGCAAATGAATGGGCATTTTCAAAAACACATTTTCCATTTTCCCATCCACAAAGCTTATTTTGCAGGAGTGAAAATCCATTCCTGTGCCATCTCTTCACCTTAGCTTTTCTCCAGCATCAGCTCAAATGCAGAGGCTTCACATGCTGTCACAAAGGTCAGCATACATATGCTATTTCCTTTGCCAATATTGAGAAAAAAATCCAAAATCCATTTTTCAAATCAGCAAGTCCTATTTTATGGCCCGAGAAATGTGAGGATGTTGCAGATGAAAACCTAATTCCTCAATCTACTGTCAGAAACCACCAGGCAAAACCTGCAGAGTTAAAAGAACGTACATCTCTCTGTAGCTCAGAAAGTAGCTCAGACATCATCTCTATACCAGTAGGAATACCCAGATAATTTAAGAGGCAGACTTAAAAACAGAGTACTGCAGCTGCTGAACCCTTGAGTCAAGGACTGAATGACAGTTCTAAAGACTGTGCCAAAAATATTCAGCTGACTGGAGACCTAGAGGAAGGTTATGCTGATAATTGTTTAATTTAAATGTTATAGACAGTTGATCACAGAATCATAGAATATCCTGAGCTGGAAGGGACCCACAAGGATAATGGAGTCCAATCTCAGCCCTGCACAGGACCATCCCCAAGAGTCACAGCGTGGACTCGAGTATTGTCCGCACTTGAACTCTATAAGCCATGGCGCTGTGACCGCTTCCCTGGGAGGCTGTTCCAGAGCCCAGCCACCCTCTGGGTGAGAACCTTTGTCTAACATTCTACCTAAACCACCCCTGACACATGTTCAGGCCATTCCCTCCAGTCCTGTCACTGTGCACCACAGAAATCCGTGCCTGCCCCTCCACTTCCTTTTGTGAGGAAGTTGTGACTGCAGTGAGGTTTCCCCTCAGTCTCCTCCAGGCTGAACAGTGGCCTCAGCCACTCCTCATAAGGACTCCTCTCCAGACCCTTGTGGCCCTCCTCTGGACACTCTCTAATAGTTTCCTGTCTTTTTTTACACTGTGTCACCCCAAACCTGCCCCCAGCACTCGAGGTGAGGCTGCCCCAGCTCAGAGCAGAGCAGGACAATCCCTCCCTTGCCTGGCTGTGATGCTGTGCCTGATGCCCCCCAACACATGGTTAGCCCTCCTGGCTGCCAGGGCACTGCTGACTCATGTCCAACTTGCCTCTGACCAGGACTTCCAGGTCCCTTTTTGTGGCATTGCTCTCCACCCTCTCATTCCCCAGTCTGTCTGGACATCCAGGGTTACTTCACCCCAGGTGCAAAATCCGACATTTTTCTGTGTTAAACTTGATACTGCTGGTGATTGCTCAGCCCTTTAATTTGTCAAGGTCTGTCTGCAAGAGGTCTCTGACCTTGAGGGTGTCAACAGATCCTCCCCTGAGTATCCCTTCCAGTCCTGCATCCAAGTGGTTTATGAAAGCATCTAAGAGCAAGGGCCCTAAAATTGTGTTAGCTTTAGCCATAATCTGAATTGTGGGACACAAACCCCAGCTCATGCTCATGTACAAGTACATTGGTGAGAATTGTACCTGCTCTAGTACCTCCCACTCAGCCTAAAAGGTAGCTCATCAGTCAACTGAGTGAAAAGTGGCAACCAAAGCCTGAAGGCTCTCTTGTTCTTTACCTGTTTTCCCAGCTTGCATTAATCATCCTACTCAGCTTTGTAGGCAGCTAATTCTCTATAACATCTCCTATTTCAGTTAATGATAGGCACAAATAAATGCCTTTCTCTGTGCCCTCTTTGTTAACCAAAAAGGAAGAATGCGAATAAAGTATTTTGTATACTGAAATCACATCTGAGACACTAGAGACTTTTCTACTGGCCACAAGGAAATCGATAGGTTAGGCAGTTTGGCCATGGTCAAAAATCTGGTATAGCAGAAACCTGTCTGGAGGCTGTGATTCCCAGATACCATCACTATTCCAGTAACAAGCAATCATTCCAGATTTCAGCACTGACTTCCTCTTATCTGCAAGTGCTTCCAGTATAAAGGTAAAATTACTAAGTGTAGCAATGAACTTTCTTCTCTCATGTATTTTTTGAGCTGTTACAGTCAGTTGTACTGACTCTACATATGCTCTAGAAAGGCAAAATGGAGGAGAAAAAAGTTATCCTATGTTCACCTCTTATCAAACTAGGAACTTAAAATGCAACAATGGCTGTATCATGAACCTGAAACCAAAATGATGGGTCTCCAAAAAATAGGAATAGCTTCCATAGAAACTTTCATGCCTTTTATCTATCTTGATAACAAAACTAGTTTGTGACTTATAAATTGCCCTGACACAATCACAAGAGTTTTTTACCTCACGTTTCAAGTTATTGAAAATAGGATTTATGTAGTTCTTTAGTCACAATCTTTGTAAAAAGTCTTCTGACAATGATTGTTCAAGTTCTTCAAAGTCAGCTAAACCTTGCAATAAGAGCTAAGCAGAAAGTTCTTTTAGGGCTGCAGGTGGCAAAATTTTCTAATTCACCTAGTCTTCACTTTAATAGGAAGCATTAAAGCTTTTTATTTCCTAAGGTTTCTTTAAAAGTGTTTTAATAAACGCTTTTCTGTTGTGAATCTTTTCATCTTCCTTATATCAATAGAAATTATCAACCTTAACTTCTCTCAAAAATCTCCATTAAGTCTCACGATTATTTCTAGCTTGGACCTCTCTTTCTCATTTAGTTTTCTTAATCTTTGATTCTGCAGAGACTAGCTTTGAGGATTTTTTTTTCTCCATTTTGGGTCACACCAGGACTACTTCTGTGAAATTAAATTAGAACCTTATAACAGGTCCCTATAAATTTTATCACTTCAAAAAACAAACAGTAAGATCTTGAAAGAAGCACTCTGTGACTGCGAGAAGGCATTTATTAGCACTTTGTCAGAAAAGCATATTTGTTTTGGGTAGATCAATCAATTCTACTTCAAATGACAAGTCCTTGAGCTCAGAATAATGTGGACCTATATAAATATTCAGATTTTATTTAAAAAAAAAAACACATTTCATCTTAGCATGAAATACTAGAGAATGAGCTAACTATTAAGTGCAAAATTATTGCTTCAGAACATTTACTTTTACCTTCAACTTTAGGTAAAGCCTTGTTCTCAGAACATTTACTTTGTCACCTTGATCTGGCCCACCAGAATAGCCATTAAGGCTTAGCAAATGGTTGCTTTTCCTTTCTCAAGTCATCATTTCCCAAGCATATCTTTTCAAGCTACAGAAATCACTGACTGATTGGACACATTTAAGAAATACTTGCATTAGGAGAATCTACAATACAATAATCGTGTCAATGTCATTTAAGATTGCCTGCATCTGAAGTCCCTCATTATAGCTGCACAGAACATCTACTCCAGGAGATTTCAGTGATGTCACTAATCACACTGGTGAAAATTTCACCTCAACAGCTATGCTGCTATCAAGTAGGTCATCTTGAGATTATTTTATTGATGTGCAAACTGCCCAAAGGTGAGAAAGAGGAGGTCAGAGAAAGACTTTTAAACACAACCAACAATCTAATCTAATCACGAGAACAAAACAGCAAAGTTACAGTGAAAAAATGGAATCTATTTACCAGCAAGTTTCAAAATAATAAGCAGCAAATATAATATTTTACTGTTTGGGCTAGATCTTTCTCTTAGCTTCAGATGTCTTTTGGGTAATTGTATTTTTGTTGCACAAATTGTAAAGCATGAACATTTTCAGGAAACAAGATCATATTGTCTTGATAGTTTAAAGCATTTATTTAGGTTATAGCAAAAGTTTCCCTGCAAATCAGAACAGAGTGGAAACCAAGTTGCCTGAAACCCAACCATTCTGCAGAATGGCTTACATCTTGTCCTTTGTGTACTATATGTGCACTATTAAACACTCAAGAGTAAAAGAATTTCAATGCTGTTTACAACTGTATTGGGTTACCATGGTTTTGGTAGTGGGAGGGATACAGGAGTGGCTTCTGGGAGAAGCTGACAGAAGCTTCTTACATGTCCAACAGAGCCAGTTCCTGGCAGCTCCAAAGATGGATGGGCTGCTGGCCAAGGCTGGGCCAATGGTGGCAATGCCTCTGTGATAATATATTTAAGGAGGAAAAACAATTATTGTGCATATGTACTTGTGGCCAGAGTGGAGTGACAACATGTGAGAGGAACAGCCCTGCAGACACTAAGATCAGTGGAGAAGGAGGGGCAGAAGATGCTTCAGGCACTGGAGCTGGGATTCCTCTGCAGCCTGTGGTGCACCCCACGGTGAAGCAGCTGTGCCCCACAGCCCATGGGTTGCGCAGAGATCCACCCACAGCCCAGGGAGGAGCCCCAAGCCAGAGAAGGTGGATGTCTGAGAGGAGCTGTGAACCTATGGGAGCTGGAGCAGGCTCTGGCAGGGACTGCAGATGTGTGCAGAGAGGAGCCCATGCTGGAGCAGGTCTCCTGGTGGGACGTGTGACCACATGGGGGACCCATCCTGGAGCAGCCTGAAGGAAAGCACCCTGTGGAAGAGGGACCCACAGTGGGGAAGTCTGTGCAGAACTCTTGTCCATGAGGTGGAATCACGTTGGAGAAGTTCATGGAGAACCATCTCCCATGGGAGCAACTCCTCCCTGAGCAGCAACAGGAACATCTGTGTGATGAGCTGACCATAACCACCATTCCCCATCTCTCTGCTCTGATCTTAGGAATAAATTCAACTAATATCCACAGCTGGAGTCTGTTTTGCCTGTGATGGTATTTGATGAGTGATCTCTCCCATGTCTCAATCTATGAACCCTTCATTACATTTTGTCCTCCTGCTTAGTTGCAGAGGAAAGTGATAGAATAGCTTCGGCAAGTGCCTGGCCTCCAACCAGGGTAAACACTCGCTACAACTATGTACCAAAAAAAAAAAAAAAAAGAAAATATCCAACAGGAGTAACAGGTTATATACATATGTAAATGATTAGGCCAATCATTTGTTCCACAGGAGACCAAATTAAACTTTCTACCTGTTTCAAGCATGACAAAAGGAAGAGTGGAATTTAGGTTGCCAATATGCAATAATAGCTTTTAAATATTTATCACCAGCATATATGTGGTTTTGACCAGAAAATACACTTTGACCAGAAAACACATTTTGGCCTTAACACCTCACTAAGTGAAAGTTGCTTTGAAACTTTTAGGCTGGTATACAAAAAAAACCTTCAAAAAACAACAAACATCCCCCAAAATCTACAAACTGTTAGTTTCAATAAAATGCCATTTAAAATAAGGGAAACCTGTCCAAAAGTTCCCAAAGAATTTTATCCTCTGAACTATTTTACACCAGTGTAATTCTTGGTTCTCATTTTCACTGTTAGACTCTAAGTCAGCTGAAATCACTGCACTCTAGTGACTGAGGACATGCGATAATTTGAGTATTGTAATCATCATTCAAGTGTTCTGACTACACACAAATATTTTAAAGCTGGGTGAATAGAAGTAGAGGGAGCATAATTATCCAGCCCTGCCATCCAATGTATGTTTAACTTTTTCAGTAATATTCAAAGAACATGCATTTTCTAATCCAGTGTCTTTTACTAAATGCCTTCAGGCCCATGCATATAAGGACCCAATGTTTACTAAAATTAATAGGAGCTTATAACTTGCCTAAAACTCAATAACTGATGCTCTGGATTATTTTCCATAATGATTTGCCTAAGAAAAAAGCAAATGAGTAGAAGAGAAAGTTTAAACTCAAAAAATCCGTTTCTGTGGGACACTCTTCTAATCATTCATCTACAAGCTTTCATCTTAAGATTCTCAAATTCCCTGTTGTCTGGAAATCTGCAGAGAACTCTGTCAAGAGTTACTTCATAAAATATCTAGAGTTATTCTAGAGACCTCTGAAAGAAAATAAAATTAATCTTTACTGAAAAAGGTGTGAGTCTTACAGTTCACAATCTCTGCTTCAGCATTCATTTTCACTTTCTATGGAGATACATCTGACTTTTATTATTAGCATTTGTTTCCATTTTTATCACTGATAGCATTATATTTGTACTGGTTTCCTAAGTACAGTATAAAATCTGAATTGTTTACACAGTCACTGTTCAGATTGTCATTACTTTCCTTCTCACCTTAATGTCATCACAGACATCTCACATTCCTTGCTAAGATGTTGATTTAATGACTTGACTTGCTCACGACAATAATGCCTCTTATCTTTCAAGCTGCTTAATGTAATTGTGTTAAGAATATCTGAAGTGACTGTGCAAGCAAATTAGAATTACCACAAGAAATTTTATGGTAAAAAATGATTACAGGAGTTTGGATGCCAAATCAATGAATAATTTAAAGAAGTTATGTAGCCCCCAAATCCCAAGTAGTTTTGCTAAATAGAGCAGCTAAGAATTAACTTTCTTTAACTGTGCTTTTCATAGGGTTTCAACAGAAAATTCACAAAATAATTCCAAGACTCTGATGCAAATGCCAGAATATACATTGCAAACTCACCAATTCAAATTGGAGACCTTCCTGAGGACAATGACCTGGAAGGAAAAAAATTCTGACATTTTAACCAAAATAGCCAAACTGACTGTCATCCTGGCTAATGGCAACAGAAAATGTCTCAAACTCAGACTGAGTTTCCCAAGGACATCTATCATAATTTCCTTCTGTTCAGCCCTGACACCCTCACCTGCATTTTTACCAACTAACTAAAAACTAACTTCTTGACATCCCCCAGTACCCCAGCAAGAACCCAGATCTCTCCAACAAACATAACTTTATGGTACAATAGAAATATTCAGTAGTCAAGAAACTAAAATGGAGATTTACAGGCAGTATCCATCTATCCAACATGTATATATTTATGACACAGCCAGAGAAGATGCAAATGTTTTGTTTCCCAAATTAACGTGTTTTCATCTGCCTCATGTCACTGCTTAAGTGAACATCTACATAGTAAAGAGTACATGCTTAATGAGTCCAGAAGCAATTCTAAGAGTGATGAAGTTACTCCCATGTTTAATATCAAGTCAATGGATAGCACCAGCTGTTATAGTCAAATACAGGAAAAATATAAGCCCATAGTACCTGACATTTATTCCTCTACATGTGCATACCTGGAATTTTATTGTAAACAGACATTTTTAACTTGTCTGTGTTATACAATAAGAGGAGAACTTTTCTTAAAGTTCTTCTTTTGCTGTCGTTGTATATTTAAAAAGGGCCAAAAACAGTCTTGCAAATAGATTTGTAGATGGCTAAAATATCATTATTTTATTGTAACTGATTACGTCTGGTTTTGCCATGTAATGCTTACCACCCAAAGTTTGCTTCTCTCATTTGAAGAAGCAAATTTATTTTGCCATTAGATTGACCTACCACACAAACATGTTTATTACTGCTGTAAAAAACATTTGAAAACCTGAGATGTAGTGTCAGTTACAGTATAAAATTGATCACGTTATTTCCATGCCAGTTTGTACCATCTTGCCTAGTGATAAATATCAACCTAAGTGAAGCCTGTTTCCAGTCACTATACACCTATGCCAGAATTTAAAGAACTAACAGTATGAAAGGTATGAAAAAGGATGAACAAAAGGGGTATAAAACTAATGTATAGCAATTAATGTATGTATAGTATTAACAGTCATTTCCTTTTTGGGCAGTATTTTTTCACGTGCCTTCCAATTTATTGATCATTATGTCAACAATGCTACATTGTCATGGGGAAGTGCTTGAATAGTGAGAACACAAGGAAAAGTACAATATAAAAATAGAAATAATAGCGACATTTGAAGCAGCTAAATTCAGAGAAAAATTTTTCTATGATCTTGTGGCATTATTTGCTTAGAATTCTTATGAGGAAGTCTGAGACATCTGTATTCAGATAATCCACATTGCAAGTGAAGTCAGGAAAACAAAGATGACTAAAACATTTAAATGCAGAGCTACTTCCTATAAGACATGCAAATCACATTCTGATTCCACAAAAATTTCCTCTCCTTCAGCCTTCATTGTGCCATTATTAAAAAAAATGCTCACACACACCAAAGCACAGTGTTTCTTAAAGTTCCCTGCAGATTTGGATAAAAAGGGCAAAGCTCTTTAGTTTACAGGGAAAAATAGCAGAGTTGGGTGTTCTTTGTTACTCAATCTGATATACATAATTTGTAACAGAAGGGAACTCAGCAAAAAAACTTAATCAAGATTCCAGAAGTAAGCATAATATATAGCATATGTGACAGAGGAGACACGACAGACACCAGAGAAGGCTTCAAGCACCAGCACTTTATTGTTCTCCAGTACAACCTTCTATACTCTTCGTCTTACATGGATTCCACCTGTGTGCCCCCTCTCCCCTCCTGTGACTGGTCAGTACAGCTCAGCATTCCAGATTTCCTTACCTTCAATATTGTTCCCCTGTCCTACACAGTTCACCTGTCCTACACCGTTTAGCCCATTAAGGATGAGGCTCAGCCACAGCCCCATTCCCAATTACCACAAATTGTGTGCCTACACATATGCAATTTTTAACAGTTGAATTCTATTTCAACATTATGTAACATATTAGATTTTAGAGTTTTAGACCTAAGTCTTATCTTTCCTGAATTCCTACAATCCTGTCTACAGTAGTTGAATTTGTGTACCTGAAGAAATGCCTCCCTTTGCTGTTATAGCTGCAATGTGTCAAGATTCAAGTGTGTACAGAAAACTTGCAACGTTTTAATGACATAAGTGAACCTTACTAGTTACTTCAAACAAGTGCAAATCGAAAGATTTTGCCGTAGTGACCTCAGCATATAAAACTGTCACAACAGAGTATAGAAAGTCCTAATCTAATTTGGGATTCTGGGAAGGCTGTGGTGACTTGATGCCAGCTACTCACAGGGCTACTTACTCCTTCTTTTCCCCCAAGAGGGGCAGAAGAGAAAATAAGAATAACAACAGAGAGAAAATTCTGTTTTCTCATGCATTCAGGAATAAAAAAAATACAAGATCACTGACCAAGTATTGTTACAGGCAAAACAGACTCGGAAAATTTAAATTAGTCATAAGGGTTAAGTTGTTGGCTTGGGTAATGGGAAACAAAATAGCAAAAATTTAAACACTTGGGGAAAATACGTTTTTTCTCCATTTCCCAGGCTCAGCCTCACTACAGTCACTACTCTCTTCTCCAATTGCTCATCCTCCATGTTATTGCCACAGGCTACATTCAGTCCCTTTTTCTGAGGCAAGATGCTCCTGAGGAGGGTGGAGTGAGGGTTTAGGGGTTTCCTTCAGCCTCTCTTTGTTTCTCACTCTTTTCTTCCATTGCTACTCGCAAGTAATTTCCCTTACTCTGGCATGGGCTGCCCACAAGCCACAGTTCCTTCTGGGATGTACCTCTTCTGGGAAGCACCTCCTACTGCTCTGTCCTTGTTAGCTCTCTTTTCTCCCATGTTCCGACTGGGAGAAGGGGAGGTGGAAGTAATTGCATATTTTTACCTTCCATAACCTTCTGTAAATAAAAACTGAAAAACTTATTACAAACCACAGATTCAGTATTCACTTTTCTGAGCAGAAATATGTTCCTGACTCTCTGCAGATGTGCTATATATGCACACATTTTTGATGCCTCCAGGGACAGCGACTCCACTAGCAGATTATTCCAATGCTTGACAACACTTTCAGTGAAGAAATTTTTCCTAGTACCTATCTAAGCCTGCATTGGTGCAACCTGAAGCCATTTCCTCTCCTTCTGTCATTTGTTGTGTGGGAGAAGAGATTGACTCCCACCTTGCTACAACCTCTCTTCAGGTAGTTGTAGAGAGTGATAAGGTATCTCATGAGCCTCCTTTTCTCCAGGCTGAACAACTCCAGATCCCTCAGACACTACACATGACATGTGCTCTAGATCCTTCACAGACTTCAAGTGTATTCTCTTAATGATATTCTAAAGATTTACTCAAATGATGACACACCAACTCAAATACTTATTTATTTTGTTTGGACTTTTTCAGAAAACTAGCAAAGATGATGCCACAGCTCTGAATTTCAAGACTGACCAAATTCGAGTTGAAAGCAAAATGAAAGCCATGGGAAGGGGTGAATAGGTAAAAAATAGGTAAGAAATAGGTAAAAGCAAGAGCATAAATCTTTATGGAATATTTTGTTACTTGATAAATTTTACTCCTCATTAAATACAATTTAAAAATCTTAATATGATTTATATATATAATTTTTAGGCATCCAGATGAATACATTTATATATTGGATTAGAAAATGGTAATAAATTAGAATATGTTATTTCATATTGCAATGAGCATAAGCCATAGCCCTGACTGGAGGGTCTGACACAAAATGGCGATTGCAGATGGGTTATTGGGAAGAGTTCTCACTAAATCTCCAATCCTTGCCTTTTTGAACTGTACAGACTGCAAGTAGCATTTCCTACTCCTTCTTTTTTTTATTATTTTTCTTCCAAGCGTTTAGTTTTCCTTTGGGTTAGATGTTACCATTATTTTCATCAGGCAGGGATTTCAGTCTACAGGCACTGAACCCAAGTCCTGTTTAAGTCATATATAATATGGAAAGGTTCTCTCTTATGTACGTGTATGCTGGTTAATGTTTACCTATTTTAAAATACACTCAGCAGACTGCAGACTTTGATTCCATGCACAGCTACAATTAATGCAAAATATCTACTTCCTTACAGCTGTAAATATAGTTCAAACATATCTTGTTTACTCAGTCTCTAAAATTTATATTGAGAAATATATATTTTCCTACACAAAATACTACTACAAAGCACTTTCAATACCTTCACTTAGCCACAGAAATATGTATTTCTATGTGGTGCATCCCAGTGCTACATGACAGTTGACCATCCACTTAGAACCTTAGTCTCTTTCACAGAGACTTATAAAAACAGAAATGGTCACAAGCTTGAGAAACATTAAGCAACCATCACCAAAATTTTACAGCTGTTCACAGAACAGAAGGAGGTGGCCTCTGAATTTTTAACAGACTTGGTCTTTTGATGCAGCACCATAATCTCTGCTAGTTGGCACTGATTTCAATCAGGTGTTGAATGGAAAGTGCAGAAATCCTCCACAATGTTTAACCCTTCAAATCATAGAACAGGCTTTCAAGTTTAGATCCACATCTTTTTAGAATGACAAAATACCAAAAGTAGTCAATTTTAGACTAAGTAGGTGACACAAATACTTTTACATCACAGCATCAAAACTTTTAACCAATAAAACCAAAACTAATAATTCTTCATGTGGGCCTCCTATGATTGCTAAACTGTATAAATGAAAAACAAGCTTCTGGTGTAACTAGTACAATTCTCATTATTTTTCTCCTCCTAGCTAAAATCACTATGAAGAAATTATATCCACATCTGGAGTGAAGCCATTCTTGGAGCAGAATACAGTGGTCATCATAGTTTCAGTAGCATAGTACAGTAGCCTTTTAAGGGGAGATTACCTTTTTGAAAATACATTATTAAATAGATAACAGTACAGTTTACAAACTGGAATCTGTCCAGACCACATCTTTTGTTGTTCAGAGTTCACTGGGACTTTTAATGACCCAAAGTAGGTTTCTCCTTGGTTCTCTTTCTAAAACACTTCAGATATTCAGTTAGAACCCTGAACTCTAGATATCCCACAAGTGAAGAGCTAAAGGAAAATGAAAAGGGTAAAATGTCAGTAGTATGTATTGTCTTACTATAAAGAATCCCCAAAAGCTTGAGAAACATGTCTTTTTAACGAGAAACAACAGTTTGTGGCCAGCTGTTCCTCATCATTATGAAAATGTTAGCTCTAGCAAGTTGTACAATAGGGACTATAAACACAGTACATTGTAAATAAAGCCTGTGTGGATAATCTTACCTATTAATATAAAAGGCACTGAGAAGAGGTAGATTGAGTTCATATACTGACTGACAATTTAGGGCAAAACTTACTGTTTTTCTTCACCATCTCAATGAGAAAGTAGATGCAAGCTGGGTCTAACAACACAGAGCCTCCTTAATGTGCTTATTAAAATGCGAATTGAAATGCTGAGTGGAAACATGGTGCTGCATATGAATCTGACAGACACTCTTTTGAGTTCTTTTATGCCACTAGACTTTACACACAGTAGGTTCATGCATTGGACTTCTTTTCAAAGCACAGCATAAGTGTGGATTTATGGAGTTTTTCATAAAGCTATTATGAAAAACATACAAGAGCAGGCAAAGAGCTAAATTTATCAAAAACCTTTTTGCCTTAATAATAACAGGGGGTTAGCCAGAGTTATGGAGTTGCAGCAGGTATTTCAACATTTTCTGTCCTGTGATTAAAAACCGTCTACTCCTCTTGATTCTTAAATGTTTAGAATTTATCTGACAGGAAAAAAAACTGAGAAAAAAATCAAGAATCTTTTCCATGGGTTTTCTATAGCAATTTGCTCTGCAGTATTTCCTTTTATTTTAAATATTTGTGTAATAAACCAGGGGAGCAAAAAAAATTTAAAATCAAATTCACTGCATAGGATATTTTTCCTGAGCTGTATTTGTACAAATTAGACAGAATTAACTTCAGGGAGGGTCCTTTCCCTTTCCCTTTCCCTTTCCCTTTCCCTTTCCCTTTCCCTTTCCCTTTCCCTTTCCCTT
>JANRGV010000001.1:26576867-26596577 GCA_024734035.1 Alethe castanea
AATACTTATAGTGTCTTTTAATTTTTATACTTTTAAAGGTCCTGATAAAGATAGGATGCTAGCATTTCAGCAGTCTGTTGAAAAACCTCTGTAAATAAGAAGATAACTAGCTTTTCATGACAGAGATCTATCTTTCAATGTGAGTACAGGCACTAAACTCTGTGCTGCATAGATGTTGCTTTAATGATGCTAAAGCAAATCTACCTACCTTCCTTCTGCACAGGCTTTTGGATGGTTACAGCAATAGGATGAACATAACTACAATAATTTCTTTATGTGTTGATTTTAGTACACAAATTAAATCCTAGTGAATTATTCACTCAGTTCATAATGGAATAATTCCACTCAAATCAATGAAACTAAACAATATAACCCAACTGGGAATCTGTCCAATGGTGCGCCTAGAGTAATTTTAACTTGTTTTAGTTAAATAGCATGTAACATCATTTTATTTTTTTTCTATTAGTGCAACATTATAATTCATATAATATAAATTCAAAGTGTTAGCTTTACAAAATCTTCTTTCCATTGGAGTATGGAGCCATATTTCTTTTTTTCTTTGAAGCCAGTGCATTTCATATAAGTACAGATTAGTGTGTGTGTATTTTCCAAGTTTGTGCATCCATCTGGTAATCTACCAGGCCATAATTCCAAGGTCTTCTCAGGAAAGATACTGCATAACAGCAAGCTACAACCACCATAACAATTTATCTAGTATTCTAGATACTGCTTCAGAGGAGAGTCTGGAAGGTTCTGTGCATTGGTTTGGTTACATGAGTGAGCCTATGCCTACATTGCCAAGGCATCCCATTGGTTTTCAGGCAGAACCTGGGGAGTTGGGATGTGCTTTGTGTATGTACATCTACACTGAAGTATGTCATCTGGGCAGCTCTAGCAAATCCAGGAATGACAGCAAGCGCTGGACTTGATACATCTGTGCAAATGAGCTGAAACGCCTATCTGTTGTGATGAGTTGGAGACAACATTGTTTTGGGGTTGTACTGCAGGTCAAACACCATTCAGACACTAGTGAATGCTTCATGGTATTTTGAAACCATACATGAGATGTTTGATCTGCTCTCACTGGTTCCCTACAGTTTTTACCATGTTACTGAGAGCAGCATTTGATAAAGGAAGAAAGATTTATTTCAAGAGTGAAAATGGTTTCCCAGACTGCCCATGCTCTGTCTGAATTTCTGATGCTCTGGTAAGGAGTACTGTGAATCTACACAAAGCATTGAAAGAGCAATTCTGTCTAACAACATTTAACACATAAATATCTTGGGTAAGTTATTTATGGCCTCACAGACTCCTGTCATGGGTAATGTCAGTGATTAGCTAAGATGATCCCTTGGTACTCTAGCAACAAGTCTGACTGCCTAATAGGAAAGCATTCAAATCTGTGTCATGGACATTGATTCTGTCACTTCAGAACAAGCTTTCACAGCTTCAAAGTATTCCCCATTGTCAGAACACTTCCACTTTGTCCAGAAAATTAACTATCTCATGATTTACTCTTCTCAACAATGATCAGCTCCTTTGGACCCAATCTGTACTGCCATACATATCTGAAGAATATTAAAAATCATGTTATGGAGAAATAAGGACACAAGCTGCAATGTTCTTTTTAGCCTTCAGCAGACATTCCATGCTGGGCAGCTAAAAATCTCTCCAATGTAGGTTCCAAAGATTTGAGACTCAGCATTAAGATCTAGCACCACATTCTCTCATAATATTTCACATACAATCTACACATAAGTCACAAGGGTAGAAGCTTATAGGACTGTAGCCATCAATGCATAGAAAATCTGAAGAGGAAAATACAGCTTTAAATAAACAAGAAGTAAATAATGCAAAATAAAGGCTACTTTCCCCATTTTTGCCACTGTCGCCTGGATGCAAATATAAAGGCAAGGGATTTTCATGAAAAATGCTAATGAATTTCCTAGGAACCTCAACAAGCTGAAAAGCATCTGCTCAGTTTCAGTGAGGCTTGAATACACTGAGTAACCTCTTGAGAACTCCTGATGCATCTTTGGTATGGCTAAAAGAGAAGAAAAGCAAACCTGAAGGAGTCAGCTAGACTACTAAATATTTTATGCACCTGTTTTAAAATCCCAAATCCTTGCTGAGTTGTGAAAAAGACAATCTGTTAGTCTGACCTGCACTAAATTGATAATTTTTAGAGCTCAATGATATAAATATTCTCAAGAGTTAGTTGGCATCCACATTGGACCAATTCAGTAACTAGGGAATGCTGCATCATAGGACAATTCCCTATCATGTGTAATTTTATAAAAGTCACACCACAAATAAATATAAAAAAATCACACAACTACATTGGGTAGAACAACTTACATGTCTCCATTCCTAGAGAGGAAAATGTAATGTTTTCTTTAGGGACAAACTACACAAAGAAAAAAACACTGCCAGAAAGTCATAAAATAGAGCAGTGAATGCTCTCAAAGGACCTTGAGCTACCAAGGTTTTTGACAATATAAGAGCAGTCAGGTGCCAAGGCTCAGCAGGACTAGTCATATATTGGATAAGTTCCATCTGGCTCAAAGCAAAAAGGCACTAAGACTCAAACATCTGTATGCATGAAAAATGAAACAAAGCATTTGGCAATACTGAGACCATATCCAATATAAAAATTGATTTAATTATTTTCTAAGTAAGGCACTGAAATTTTATGCATAAGCCAGAAGACCAAAGATATTTCAGTACCTTCCTGTTAATAATTCATGGCAAGGTATAACCACCTAACCCAAGGAAAAGCCTTTTGTAGATACACTTGTTCCATCGAAGGGCAGACTGAGACATCATCTTCTATGCATTATGAGATCAGTTACTTTGTCAAAGCAAGTCCAAATCAGCCAAACAAGGTCCTATATATTTCTTTAGGAGAATTGTTGTGTGTAGAGCATTGTTCCAACTGTTCAAGTAATTGGAGCCTGTGCCAGCTATTGTGACACTGACAACACTTAATTCCTTAGGGTAATGCTGGACTCTTTTTTTTTTTTGCCTTTTGACAGAGGACAACAAAGCAAAAAAAAGCTGCTCTGTGTGAACTCTCCTTCACCCAACTAGTTACAAATGTGAGGGCATAAGTGGCACCTTACTTGCTTAATTTAGTTAGAATTGTACTATACATAAAAGAGGAGGAAGAATAGTGTTGGTTATAGTCATATATTAAGTCATCATCCTTCATTTTAGACAATCACAAGAAGACATTTTCTGACATAAAGCATAATACAGCAAACAAAATATTTGTTTATGTGACAGGAACCTGCAGCAAATGATAGGAAAGGCAGATTTCCTCTTCATTTGTGAGAAATGCTGGTTCAAAGGATGAAAGTATAGGATTTTGGACAAGTGGTTAAATAACTGAAAAGGTACCAAGCTACCAAGTATTTAAATGTTTGTTTCTAAACTTATTTTTGGGTTTGTACATGCAGTGTTGGCACATAAACTCTTACTTTATTTTAGTGCTAAACCTAGATGATACTAGAGAAAAATAATCATGGTGGAGTCATTTAAGCTCAAGATGCACTAACTCCACAGAGTTATAACATATAAAATTATATGTTTAGAACACATCAGTACAGAATCAAGCAGCACTATCCAAAAATCAGAAACTAGAATCTTTTTCTTATCAAGTTGAAAGAAGGAAAATATGATATCAGGACCCACTTTGTTAGAAAGGGGATCTTTACAGCAACATTAACTAGTGCCTCTCCTAAAAAAGTCTGTAAAGACATGTCCTCAGGATTCAGGCAATCCCCCAAACATCACAGGCAAGGGCTAAGTTTGCACGAGTTTCTGAAAGAAACCGTAGGAAGGCAGGGATTAACAAAGAGCCCAAGAAAGACCAAGAAAGCACATTAAAAAATCACAAGAACAAAGCTTCAGAGAAAAATGCAAATAGTTTCCTTTGAAACTTTCCAATTCAGAAAAACAAAAGACTGGCTGAAAAGCTCCCCTAACAATTTCTCTGCCTAACTGAGCTATCAAGAGGCCAGGTTAGTCAACTATCACAGGACAGGATGGACAGCTAAACAACATTATTACTGCTTGTAATGCTGCTAATGCTGCCCAGTCATGATTCTGATTCATATGTGCTGTGAAAGAGGTAGTTTCTGCCCCCAAGAAATCAACATCTAATTATCTCCAACCTACTGCTGGATGGCTGCATGGATCTGTAGAAATATTTTCCAAACCTCATTTCCAAGGTTTCCTCATCAATAATGATCCCAACAGTCAATGTTCCCACAACATCTGAGCCAACTTTCATCTACTACTAGAAAATATTTCAGCAACCTGATGGAACATATCTTGTATTTATCTCCAATGAGATTACAATTAATTTCTGAAAGGAAGGATACATTTGAGAGTGTACTCACACAGACTTATAGCCACAGAAATTATTAAATCAAGGAATAACAACACTGAGGTGCATAATTTCTCTCTTTCCCATAGATGCTCAACAAAAATACTTACAGTTATCTTCCATGAGTTCTGCTCTCTCAGACAATCTTCTACCATCTCACAAAGCACTTCTAAACATTAGCAGGGACTACATCCTAGTACCTGGCATGGATACACTTGAGAACCCCCCAGCTACCCCCATTATTGCACTTTTATCCACTGACCATTCATTCTCTAATTACAAATGGGCAATAGAACACTTGAAAATAATCTGCAGGAAGTGCTTCTCTCCAAGTGTAGAAGAACTGACTGAAACATCCTCAATGCTTGCATCTCTGGGTGCAAGACCATGCAGAAGACTAGAGGATTAAAGGCAGTAATATCTCTTTCAGGAGCCACTAAATGGAGATAGCATTTTGGTAACCAGGCATTAAAATTTCTATTCATTCCAGAAATAGAAAATTGTTTCTAATTTCTATGCTGCAGAGGAATGGGTAACACATGGTGTCTGCAGCAGGTCAACCAGTTTAACTGAAAAAAGCTAGTAACCTGCTGTGACCCCTGTAAGATGTAGCATATCCTTCTGAAGTATGACTCAGACCAATATGCCACACTAGTCATCATTAAAATATCCATTATGCCTCATTAAAAAATACGTTTTCACATTCATGCACACTAAGTGTCTCAATTTAATTTAAAGATAGTAAGAATCATTATGTCTGCAAATAGACACTAGAAGTCATTCTGAAAAAAAAAAAAAATTAAGACCAAAAGGGACTCATGATCTTAAGATATTATCTTTACTTTGACACCTTTTGTATATACAATTGTCTTGTGCCTCATCTGTTACAAAAGTAAACAGGACAGGAAAACATTCTGGTTATTGTTGTTATTACAATTACAGTCACACAAAGGATGAGCTCCAATTGAACCTAGTTGCACACTTGGTGTGTATGACTTCTGTGAGGAATTCAAACAAGTCAAAGTCATTCTACAAACTGGTAAAAATAGAAACACATTTAGTGCTGATGTTATTTTGCAACATGGCATTTTACTACTATCCTTAACATCTCTTAATACATCCACTGACATCTATAGAAAAAAGAAATAAATAAAAACCTTTTCTGTATTTAGTATTTATTAGCACTGTGATATATGCAGTATACAACACTGAAGTCCCTACAGTGTTAATACTTGTTTCTTGAAGCAATGGAGTTCCTATTGGGGGGGCAAAAATCAACCAACCCACATTACTTTTGATTAGAACAGTTTAATCCTAATCCCTTTTCTCTGATCTTGGCAGAGGATTTTTAGCAAGTAACTATATTTAAATAACTACCCAGAATTAATCCTTTTGATTGCTCAAGGCATGAAGGGAAAGCAGTCAGAAACAAAGCATTCAGAAACATGTTGCAGCTGTTTCTTAGAATTCACTATTTATAATTGAAAACATTTTCTTTTCTTTTCTTTTTTTTTCTTCCCTTTGTGTATGTGTGTGTGTGTGTGTGTGTGTGTGTGTGTGCAGGGTAACCTTCAACTGCCTTACTTGTCCTTTCCTTTTCACAGTAGCAAATATCAAGAGAGAGACAGAGTAGGTATAAAACATTTCAGCATGAAGTTAAATGCTTCTGACAGTTTACAGCATTCTGCACAAGGCTGCATGCAAAAAGAAGGTTCTTTCTTCGATATAGCTTGGGTCGATTTAATGAAACTGGGGGGAAATTCCCATTTTTAGTCTCAGCAATAATTGGTTGAAAGCATCAAACTTATTCCTAGTTTTCAAGAAAAAGAATTGTATGCACTGAAAAGGAATTTGATGTGTAGCTGTGGTGCCTCGGAGCCTACCTTTATCTCTTAATATTTGATCCTTTACAGATGCAATGGACCAATTTAACACAAGAACCCATCTAAGGTGTAAGTCAATCTTTTTAGACCCATTTTAAATAGCAAAAATTGAGCCAAAAAGTACATAATGCACTTAACACAATGCATCGTAACATATGAATATGTGTTACAATGAAATACTCTTCTACTGAGTAGCCACTTTTTAGCCCTTGAGTGCTGAGTTCTTATAGTATGTTTGATCTTACAGTGACAGAGAGCTAGGAAGTGAGTCTCTCTCAGTCTGTAGCATATGTTTTAAAAGATTAAAAAAATGCAATTCAAAACATACAAGATATAGTGAGGAGTGTTGGAACGATGGAATATTTGGGCACTCAAAAAATACCATTGGCTTCTGTGAATGGCAATCTGCCAATTTGTAGGTAAAAGAGAGAAGCTGGTTTTGTTTGGGTTTTTTTTAAGGAATTACATTTCCAAGACTGGTTAAAGAGTGGGAAGAACTAAAACACTGCATAAATTAACTTTCAATGTTAACAATGTTAATATTTTTAACAATAGTTAAACAGTGTGATCTGTATTGGCACATGTAACCGATTATTACAGCACTTCAACAAATCACCAACAATCTTAACCTTGCCACTAAGGATGTGTCCCTTAGATTTTAGGATTCAGAATCTTAAACTCACAAAAAAATTAAATTGTTCAAGGTCACACAAGCATCTGGGGGCAACAGTAAATTTTTTTCTAGCCTTAGGTCTGAAACCTTGCTTCTTGAACTAATAAAAAAATTATTAGCTTAGTTAAGAAATGATGAAATAGGAAAGTTTTAAAAATTATTCTAAAAAAGTGATGTTTCCTTGTTTAAAAAAAATACAGGTTTTGATAGCAAGTTCCTATATCTTGGTGATTCATCAAACTTTATTTTTTTTTTTCCTACTGTGTTTTCTCATTTTTCCTGAAACGGATCTCTTTTACATGAACTAGTCCTCATTTTCCTTTCCTTGAACACTTATGTAAATGTCTAAGATATCAATAACACAAACTCCTTTATAAGAGATTCCATTATAATTCTTTATCAGATCACTTTCATAGTCCTTGGGCCATAGTTCTTACATTTGCGTTGTACATTCAGATCTCTCTAAATGACAGATTTTCTATTTTGCACAGTTTTATATACTTTATCCTGATTACATTCGAAAAACTCCACATCCAATTATAAAAAATTATTTATAAAACCCCAACTAATAATTGTGAATACAAAGCTCTAACTGCTTTGTCTGCCTGCATTATTTCAGAATGTACCACCAGTTATAATCCATTATAGTAATAATAAAATATTTTCTCTATATAGTTAAAAATGACACTCAGAAATAGATCTCCTCTTTTTTTTTTTCCACCTTCTGCAACCATGTGACATTGCTAATGCAGAGGAGAAATAAAATCCAGGTACCAAAGACATGCTTTGTAGTCTATTAAAACCCAGCTGTCAGCCAGAGTTAAGGAAATGATTGTGCTGTTTGTGCCATTTCTAATTAACAATAACTAAGGATTAATAAAGCAATTTGGAAAAAGAATGTACTAGGTAAGGATTTATAGGTAGATGAAAGCAATTTTATTGTAAATAATCATGGATAAAATTAAATGTGAGCTAAGACATTTTATGGCACAGCAAAAGAAATATTTCACATACTTTTTTAAGCTCTGCTTCTCTTAAAAGCATATTAATGGAGGTGGAGGTACTGGAAAGTCACAATTTCATCCCTAACACATAGTTCAGAGACATCTGCAATGTTTAACAGTTCTCTGCATTGTCACAAAAAGCATGAAAACAGGTCTTAAAGGGGGACTCTTCTCTGTTTATTGTGTATTAAGGGTCTTAGAGTCTTTACAGCTTGATAGGCAACTCTGATCACACTGCTGAGAAAGAAATTTTTTAGGCTTTGCAGGAACCAGCCCCAGGAGCTGCACTCAGGAGCTGCACTTAACCTACTGCAGAAGGTTTAGTAGATTTCCTAGCAGAAAAAAATAATAAAGTCCAGTTACATTGATCATGACTTTTTCTGCCCATAAATGAAGGCAAGAACAATTGACCATTTACTTTCCAAGGCAGCTCAGCCTGTGCAAGTATGAAAATACTCAGTTCTAAGGCATTGTGTGCCACTGTCTCCCGAAGGCCCATTCTATTCCACAGACCTTCTGCAGGCTGCTGTTTCTATTATCCACACTCTGAACATGGGTCTTGACCCCCCCTTGATCCCCAGGCCTGGTGGTGTGCCCTTATGGCAGACACACAGCACCAGCCCAGCCTGGGTGCCCTGGTTCAACACACCTGGCCCCCGACACCTGTGGAATCCTGCAGCTCCTCTCCAGGAGGGATCCTCAGCTGCTTCCAAACCCCCCGGGAATGGAGACTGTCCCCCCACAGCACTGGCACCCTGCAGGCCATGGTGGGGGGACTGGGGGAGAGGAGGGGATGCTGTGAACTGCCCTGGCTGCCAAAGGGGAGCAGCTGTGGAGCTGGGAGTCACTGCCCTGGTGTGGGGACCCGACCCTCCTGCACACAGCCTGGGGGCTTTGGGGCTCTGGGACAGGAGCACCTGTGTGTCAGGAGCATCAGGAACCTACACTGATGGTGAGTGCAACACTTTGAGCCATGGGCACAGCCTGGCTGGGATCAAAATGTGCTTGGTAACATCCTTACGCCTTGCTCTTAAATTCTCTTCAATCTCAGACCAGACAGAGCCCAAGTCTGCAGCCCCTGTCACAACCTTCTCTATTCTCTTGATCTGCCAGATGGTCTCTGGCTCTCCAAAATAGGTATGAAACAGTGAGGGAGTCAGAACTTTCTTTGTAGTCACTGAAAAACTTGTGAATTTTGATGGCAATAATGTGTGCTGGTCAGGGCTAATGTAGCCTAATAGTGCCCTCAGGAGCCTGACAGGTATATTGTGGGAGTTCAGGCTGCAAGAATCTCTGTATTGCAACTCTTACTCAGTGTATTTTATTAGATATTGTCTTTTTTCATGGTATATGCTGCCTTAATCATCTATTGCCCTAGTGGAAAAAAGATCAGGCATTTTTGCTGAAAAAAAATGCAAAAACTATACAGCTTATAAAACAGAGTGCATGACAATATGGAGCTACTTCTACTCAAAACCTTGCTTGTCTGTCTGCACTAGGGCCCTAATTTCCTTCTGAATGTACAATTCTATGCCTTTCACTGGTACACAGACAATTTACAACAGGATCTGTTGTATAATCTGTTGTATATATCTGTTGTATATCTGTTGTATAAGCCCAAAAATAGGCTTTATAAGATTTATGAATTTCTCTCCCACACCTTGGAAATGGCATGATATTCTCCAGACAGCAAAAATGTTTGTTTTTCAAACATCTCATTTCTTTAAAAAAAACGAAAATAAAAAATTTTTAGAAGAACATACATCTGGTGTACTGGCTGCCAAAGAGTTTTGGAACATTCAGTGTTTGGAACAGTGAGCCCTAGTTTCTTCTGTGGTTTATTTATATATTTATGTATTTACATCCATACACAAGTATAAACATATGCATAGAGTAATAGACCCTTGTGCCTAGGAGACTGCATAGCTCCAGTCTGAATAATAAAAATATAATGCCTCAGGATGGGTTAGGAGAAGAATTCAGGCTGACTTTATCAGTATCTATTCATATGTCCACTATTTGGAAGTGGGACACAGGTATTTGTTGCTACTGCTGTCAGGTTTCTGAAATTATTTTCACCAGGAAAGGAAGTTCTATGTAATTTAAAGGTTAATTTTTACATATAAGAAATCTTGGCCATGAACAGATAATAAAAAGCACTAATAAGTCTGCTAAGGTGTAATTTATTTTTTTTTTTTTTACCTTGAAACCTGAGGAAATACATTGCTGTTTAGGCTACTCCATTTTTCAGGGACAGTTGTAGTTGTGCAATGGTGTTTTTTGTATTTTTCTTTGATTTTCCCATTTACAAAGTAAATGCTCAGAGTGTCAGCTGCTCACATTAATTCTTTACAGGACAGCAGGATAAGAATCAAAGCAAACAGTTTCTTTCTTTGATTAGCCGTATACCAAACACAGCTGTAGTTCTACCTTCTGATTATCTCCCTGCTTCAATTTCATTTGGAGGATAACTTGTGTTAAAAACAGAGTAGATCACTTTGTCTAGATGCTGCATATTATGAATATATTTTTGTCTTTTAGAAAGAGCTACTAATTCTTAGCATAAAATAACTCAAATATCAAGTATAGGATTAAGAGATAGTTTGGAAGGGAATAGTGTAGTCAGTTTAAGATTGATATTTGTCTTAATAAATCTAATATCCTGCATGGCATTTGAGTATATTTCAAAATGTAGGTCAAGGAATTTGTATCTTAATGTTTATGTATCAGTTCACAGAATCTCAGAATTGTAGAAGCAAAGAATGGCTGAGGTTGGAAGGGAACTCTGGAGGTCATCCTATCTTATACCACTGCTTAAGCAGGGCACATAGACTGTGTCTAGGCTGCTTTTGAATATCTTCAACAATGGAGATACTAATTTTCTCAGAGCAACTTGTTGCAGTGCCCAATAACCTTGACAGGACTTGCAGGTTAGCTTTGAATATGAGCCAAATTTGGGTCCCTGCTCCCTCCACAGCCTTATGCCATGGGACTGTCCCAAGTAGATCTTTAAAGAGGCCAAAATCTGCTCTCAGCTCTAGAGTTGGTAACTTGCTTTTTGCTCTATTCCCTCTTCTCTGAATCCCAAACTCCAATATCTCATGGTCACTGCAGCCAAGACTAATGAGCTGTTGTTTCTGAGCATGAGATCCAGCAGAGCATCTCAACTCATTGGCTTCTTTATCTCCTGGGTCAGGAAGCTGTCATGATTGTCTCCAGAAGCATCCTTGGTTGATAATGCCCTGCTGTGCTGTTCCTTCAGCACATACCAGGGTGGTTGAAAGCACCCATGAGGTCCATGGTCTTGGCCACTTATTCCTCCTTATCAGAAGATGGACAGACACGAGTAGACACTACACCCTTATTGATCTTTTCTTTAATCCTTACCCATAAGCTGTCAGTTGGCCTATCAACCCCAAGGCAGAGCTCCATGCATTCCAGCTGTTCTCTCACATAAAGGATTGTTGCTCCTGAAAACTGTATATCCCTCCATTGCAACCCTCCAGCCATAGGAGACATCCCACTAAGGTCCTGTGGTCCGAACAGGATTAGCCCTACAGCTGCACCCAGGGGTCATATTTGCTCCCCATGCTGTATGCATTCGTGTGCAGGAACTTTGAGGCTCCCCAGCATGCTGGGCTGTCAGAAAGGGTTGGGAAGGTGGTGATGTTTGTCCCAAAACAGGCACTGCCTTTCTTACTTGAAAGTGCAGGAGGTGGCCTGCTGGAGCTCTGTCTTGGTGATTTCATGTTCACCACACTTCAACTCCTTTGCTTGTCAGCCCAGTGCCTCATCCCCTCAAAGGTCTGCTGTTAACTTACTCTTGATTAGCCTAGCCTGTATATTTAAGGAAACCAATTTGCAAAATTACATACACAGAGCAGTTAGAACTACCTGGATTTTGAGTTTATTTACTAATTTTAATATTTTTATTTAATTATTTCTAATATAAATTGTACTAATCTGTACAGAGTGACTTTTAAAAGCAATTACTACTTTCAGCCTCATGTTGTTTCATAAAACACCAAGAAAACACAAATGGTAATAAGAGAAACACCATTAGCTTGTCACTTTTACAAAGCAAAATCTTGGGCCAGATGTTCAGCTAGGCAAAGCAGTGGAACAATTCCGTGTATTTTATCTGGGGAATTGTAACCATGTACCAAAATGCAGTAGAGTTCCAGAAATTCAAACTAGTCAAAAAACCAGTCTGATTTTCATACTCCTTTTACCCTAAGATTCTCATTGTTTTTCTCTCACAATTTAGACAAAATTTTTCATTTCCAGTTTTGGGATGATTCTTCAAGCAGCTGTAACAGGTAAAATTGACAGGATTCAGTAGGACTTCGTGGTGATTTCAGCTCAAGACACAGGCTAACAAAATTCAGAATTTAAAACAGAAAATATATAGGAGTGTTACCATTTTGCCACTCCTCTGTTGCTGTGAATGTGAATACATTTCCATTTACCAGTAGATTAATTCTCCTACCTAAAGGGCCTACAAGAAAGCTAGAGTGGGACTTTTTGCAAGGGCTTATAGTGACAGAACAAGAGGGAATTACTTTAAACTGAAAGAGGGTAGATTTAGATCAGATATTAGGAAGAAATTCTTTACTTTGGAGGTGATCAGGGTCTGGAACAGGTTGCCAGAGGAGCTGTGGATGCTCCACCCTGGAATCATTCAAGGCATGGTTGGATGGGGCTTTGAGCAATCTGGTCTAGACAAAGGTTCAAGAACCATTCATACTCTGTAAATTCCACATGTGCAATGAGGAAATATTTCACTTGGAATAAGAAAGCAAACAAAAGATTAAAAAAACAGGATATTCGTTTTTCATACTTTTAATTCTAAACTTGTCAGAACTTCTGTATGATCTGTATGTTAAACAGATACACTAAGCACTGTAGAAAAGCAGCATTTCTGCAAGAATTCACTTGAATTTCCAATGATACTACAACAAGCTAATTTTTTAGCAGTAGAGAAGATGTTTTGATGAAAAGTAAACGAGGAAGCCAAATACAAACCATATTTTTCTGTAATAGAACCAATTTCTACTCGTATACAGGTAAATAAGAAGCACCAAATAACTCTCTTCATTTGGGATTTTTAAAATGTTATAGTTGATAATTGCTATGAACATGCACTTTAGTGTGAAGAAGGTAGTGTTTGTTATAAGACACAAAGGAAGAGAGAGTAGAAATTTGGAATTTGAACCTTAAGAATCTGTGCTTGAGGAAAACTGTAAAATTAGGTCTTTATGAACTTTTCAGTCTTGCTTACATTCAAGTATCCAGCTCATCTGAATAACTACCCTGGTGTTTGTTGGGATGTTGGTTTGTATAAGATTTGCTTCATGTGACCAAGGGAAGTAAAATAATCTTCATAATTTTCCAAGTACTGGATAATTTTCTTTATTACTAAATATAATATAACTCTACAAAGACTGTAATTCAAATAGCTAAAAATGAATTATTTTTTAACATAACTAAATTTCCCCAGAGCATCCTTTCACATCATGCTATTAGACTGGAAGTGGGTTACCAAAAAAATTAATCCTTCCACCTATTTCATGGCTTGTCTGTGGCATGCAGTATGCTTTCAAGATAAGCATTTTTCTGATAAAGCATTAGCAGTTAGGTCTGTGCTAAATTTATGCTGTTGGCCCAATTTCCACAAGGGTTTACTTTACAAAAACTAGAACTCAGGTGTTGCTGCTTTACAACACTTCTGTAACATTAATGTGGGTCACTGACATGATGACAGAAAATATGATTTCATGTCAGTAGGGTTAAAATTTCAGACTTGAATAAAATGTTTCAGTCAGAAGGGACAATACTGTCAATGAACAAAAAGACATTTCCATTTATCTTATCTGATGGTAGAAAATATACAGAATAAGTACTACAGGAGCACTTGCTAGCGCCATTACAGCTAAAGAGGACTTTCACACCAGGGAATGCTTTAAGTATTTTACTTCTTACATGGATTCATTTCTCTTGCAATTACCTTTAGGTGTTCTATTATATGGGCTGCTTCCAGTAGCTACTTCTACTAATGCATGCCCTCTGCCACTCTTAGTCTACCTTGCAATTAAATTTAAATATGTGTTTTAATGGCATCAGAGGCATTACTTGATGTACTCTGGTGTTGAATTCAAGCCTTTGTTCTATAAAAAAGGAGCATATAAATAAAAAGTACTTGAATAGTTTTTCCAGTCTGAAATATTTTTAGAAGTAGTTAATAATATGCTATATCTTTGCTGGAGAGCCAAAACAGAAACAAATCATATCTATACTCATGATATGTAAACCTGGAAAAATATACAGTATTTTTAAACTTTACTCAATTAAATTATTCCCAACTAAATCTTTGTATATTCACCCTTAGCAACAAAATGACATTTTGTTTTTACTGCATTATTTCTGCCCCAGCCTGATGGAGGCTTTTACTTCCATTTAAGAGTTGATATAAAGCTTATTTGCACTCATAGATTCTCAATCACAAAAATAAAAAACTCAAAATTTCACAGTCGAAAATTACATAGAAAAAAATGCTGGTAAAATCAAGAATACAAACCTTAAGCTGTGTTTGGTTTTTCTAATGAAAAATATGGATGGAAAAGTTTCCTGGAGTAAGTGTCTAGAAGTCGTATTTTTGTCTCTCATGTACGTATCATAAGCTGCCATTTCACCTAAACCAATTCACTTAGACACACTTCTACCCTTAATTAGAATGTTAGCAGAGCTGCTGAAAATACTAATAGCCTTGCAAACCCAAGCCTTCACAAATCATATGAAATTTGGACAAAAAATTTCTAGGATTAAAAAGTATCCTGCGTGGACTGAGTTATTTTTCATTCATTGCTGAGTTTTGAGAAATAGTATAACTTTCCAAATATCATTTATATTTTGTCAGTTTATCTTTGCTGTGCTTACCATGTCCTCTCCCACCACAGAAAGTGTTCTTGGCTTATATGCAGACCCTGAATCTACAAAAGGGGAAGGACATCCTGCTAAGACTAGACATTCTGCATTTCCAGATTTTGCAGGAGACAACAGTCCAGTTTGCTTTACTACCTTAGGAAAAAGCTTAGATTTGATCCTGACCTTCTGAAAAGCTGCAGTGGTGATAATACCAATACTGGTATTGATGATGTTGGTGATGATGGAAGGCAGAAGTTACTTTTGTCTCCTTTAACAGAGAGACGACGATGGCAGGTGTGTAAGATATCCAGAGTGGAATCTGGCATATGCTACCTTCTGGGGCATTTCTTTTTGGCAGTGGTAAACCACTCATGAGAATGACTGTTCTTGTAGGTGGGAGAAGAAAAGCTGCAAAAATAGGCAAAGACAAGTTTTCAGCAGAACAGACTTTTTGCTGTAAAATTCTTTATCCTGCCATCACCTACACTCAGAGATGTGTCTGTGGAACTGTCAGAGTATGACTGAAAGAGATTCGCAATTCAGAGCAAGTTCGTTTTTTATACCAATGGTAGGTTACAAGAAGTGGTGGGAATGCCTTATTACCAGATCTGTCTGATAGTTGACAGTGACACCATGAAATTGTACTAGTGTAAAGTTTGGTCTTAATTGCAGCAAGCCCAGGTGTGAATGGCAGTGAAGCCATTCAAGCTTTAAGCCATGGCAGTTCAGGATTCAGCTGCTGGGTAAGTACGAGCAACATCTTGTGCCAATTCCACTGCAAATTCACTGATGAAAGGAAAAATGCTGTGGAACAATGCCAAAATAACTCCTGAAAAATTAGAACATTTCCTTGTGAAATGCTCTCAATTCAGATGTCCTCAACTTTCTATTAAATGAAATGTTGCTAAATTTTGAATAACCCGGTTGAAGACAGAGTTCTGGTTACCATCAGATCACCAGCCTTTTCTAAAGGCCTTCAAAACAAGATATATACTATTAAGATTTAAAACATTCTTTAAAATACCACCTTCAAGGTCAGTTCCGTATGGTGGATTTTATTGCATTGGAGTAACACTAACAAATTCTCACTTTGTGAAAAAATTCGTTAGCATATCCCACAGAGCAGGTAAGAGACGTGCTCCAGCTGTTCTGACAAGGTTAAATAAATTCATAAATTGCTGAGTCACATTCAAAGATAAACCTCCATTCCCTGAAATCTGTAATTGAAAAGCTAACATGAGATCCATAGCAAATGAGAAAAGACCAGTCTGAACAACAAAGAGATAGATTGTAAACCTAATGCCATTAAATGCAGCATAAATACTCAGATAATTTAAGACAGGTAAACCATCTTTTTTATCTATTATAAAGTATATACCTGGAAAAGTTACAGGGAAACAGGGCTATCAGTGCTAAATAACTATATAAATTCAGGAGAGGTCTCATAGGCTCTCCATGGCCATTATATCTGTAGCACCTTTATTTTTATGACTTACCTCAAATAACTTTATCACATTTTAGCTTCATGTGGCAATCTATTAACCATTTATATGCCTGATGATGTTGAATTCTTACAGTCAAGTTATCTGTCAAATGTGAATAAATTGAAGCCATCTGTCCCTTTGCTCTGAAAGGAAACTGAAGGAAACAGTCAAGGTAATCCCATGTTTGTTCTAGTAGAAATACTACTGGCAAAAATTAAGATCCTGTTGAGTCGTCTATTTCACAATAAAAGTAAAAAATTTTTGTCTTTGCAGTTGTGGGTTTTTCAGCAAAAGTATGAGGCAGATTGCAAAATTTCAACTATTTTCCACGTCTTTTCTGAGCATGGAAATGTCCTGTATGCCTTGGATCACCAGCGACAGTTATAAGAGCTTGGGGTCTTGGCCCTGTTTGCTTTGAACATACTCTGCATGGCACCACAGCCTCTGTCACCCTGCAGCTGCTTGTGCCAGACTCAGCTGTGGCTGGCAGCATTTAGCAGGTGGTGGAAGTGAAATGGAAGCTGTGGGAGTGCAAGGTAGTAATCCTGTCTAATGACTCTTACTGTGTAAGATTTCTGCACTCCTTGGGCAAGACTATTCTTTTTCATGCAAAACTCAAATGCTCTCAGGTGGTATCACTGGCCATAGACTATGCAATGGTAGTCGAAATAAAGTTTCAGCAATCTGAACAATTAATGGATGGGTTAATTAGAGACTGCTCATTTGTGACATGGCCAATAAGTGGTTCATAGCTAGCTAGTAGAAATAAATGGATTTCTGAAGGGCTAATATCATGTTTAGCAGAAGAGCAAACAACAAGAGAAAGAACTCAAGAGCCTGTAATTACAAGTGTCATAATGACAAAATACAAGAGTAAACAAAAATTGAGATCAGATAGGTTTGCAATAAGTGTTGAACTAATCACAGCGCAAAATAAAGGTACAAGAGGTTCAGAGTTGTTTATTCAATAAAATTTCTTCTGATATACTTGAGAGCATAAACACACAGATTAGTTGTAATGTACTCCAGTGCAGCTGTGCAGAACCACTTCCACTTTGCCACAGCCCCAGTATACATCACCAAGTCATACGGAACCCCCAAATTTTACTCTACTGGTAAGTCTGAAGAGTGACTCATCAGCACTTTTTAAATACTTCTTCTCCCATGATTATGAAAATTCATTCTGCTCAATACTTCTACTCAAATTTCTCCCTTACCCCTTTCCTCTCAGGACTGTATACTTGCATGGTTTATTCTTCACATTTTCATGTTTATTCTGCTCGACTTAATTTCTTTCCATCATTGTCTGGTACTGAAGCCACTTGTCATTCTAAAGAGACAGTTTTCCTCTTATACCTTGCCTCATAAAGCTTCCAAACGATCTTGATAAGCTTGGCTTCCTTAAGGTAGTGTCAAATACCCTCAAATTTAATAAGTCCAGCAGAACCTTTGTATTTAGCAATCTGTGTGGGCATGTTCTTTAAGACTCTAAGATTTTCCTTAGCAATAATTTTGTGTCAGTCTTTGCATTAGTCTTACAATTAATACTTGCCTACAGAAAAAGATTGAGTAACTGCTTCCTCACGGCCCTAGAACAGGTAAGGAGGGACTTTGGTCTGACAGAATGGCATGAGTGTTTTCTTTCAACACTTCAGTACATAAAGGTCAGGTATCTTGAGATCTGAAGGGGCGCAGCATATTTATTCTTTGTACCACTTCATGCAAGGTAATTTGTATCCCTAATCTTCCAGTCTTATAAAAATACTTTTATTCTTTCTTACCTCTCAAGTTTTTCCATAGTTCTACTTACTTTCATTTTGATATGACAATAAGAGACAATATCATGTACGTTTCAGCTCTCATTTTTTTCACCTTAAATGCAGCTTAGTGGCTAAATCTTCACTTTTGAGAGGGCAGAAGCATAAGCACTAACAACATACAGAAGACCTTGCTTCTCTCTACAGGGGCACAACTCAGCAACTTCTGATCAGTGAAGGAAGAAATTTGGTCCATTTCATTCATTTTATACATGCTGATTGAATTAATTTGTTAGGCCTATACATGGTGGAATATTTTCTATTTTCAGGACAGTGCATGCAGTAAGTGTGCTCATCATTTAGCAAAATGGATCATTAACAATTTATGCAAAATTGCATAACAGATATTGCTGTTTTCCTTTAGCATCTAGTGTTGGGTTCAACTGGGGATCAAATTGCCTCGTATCCCACACATTAAAAATTTTAAAGGCTGACATTTACGAGCATAGAATGAAGAATATTCAGGCTTTATACATAAAGGCTTTGAGTTTAATGTAATTTCAGAGATTCTGGATTAGATATTTTCATGCTCACATGGTGGCTAATAATTAAATTGAACTTCAGTCATTGGCCGTACAGACATCAAAACTTTTTAGATAAACATTAATAAGGTACATATCGTACCTATGTCATTTGTATATAGTATGTCCACAATATCTTTTAGGCTAGGTTTCCAGCAATAAACAAAATGTTTCTATACTCTCAAGTGTAAATTCACATACTTTCTACTATTTATTTTAATGTCTTAAAAAACCACAATGAATCCCAGTTTCTTCCTGCAGAGGGGATATAGTTTTTCTTCTTTCATTATGGAATGGAAAGTAATGATGTATTCCAAAAAAGGCATAATTTTTTCTTTTGGTTGTTATGATCAACTTCCCTAAATAGAGCAATGTAGTAAGATCAGAGTATGATATATGAATCCTCAAGCAGCTGAGATGGACACAATTATGTCTAAAGAGATATTAGCAAGAGAAAAATAATTGCCTGTAAAACATTTTTCTTCAGGCCATAAAGCTTTGTGTTACACTGATCAACTGCACAGTTTCTGCTGACATCCCCAACACTATATCGTTGTATCCATGTTGTAGACTTTGTGTGAAATATTGCCCTTTCTGTCACTACCTCATCAGACCAGTTTCAAATTCAATTTGGTTTAGGCTCATTTTCCACTTTCTTTGCCAACTAGCATTGGACTGTTCCTTGTATCTATCAAGGAACTCCATGGCCTGGTATGTTAACTTTTCCTTCCAGCATCTCTGGCTTAGCTACTCAGAAAAAGACGTTTTGATTGCAGAGCAGGCCCATGCAAGTGATGTAGGTATAATCTTGCCTGTGGGTATGCTGGGATCAGGACTCAACCTCCTCAGTACTCAGAATCCCAGTTATGCATTGCAAAATTTTCATGGAAGCTGAGCTTCCATGCATTCGTTTTCTGTATTTAAGCAAACTAGATTACATAGGGCAGCACATTGAAAAATTTTGTAAAAAATACATGACGATGGATGCTCCCGGAGTGCTAGCAAAATATCCAG
>JANRGV010000001.1:26598109-26614270 GCA_024734035.1 Alethe castanea
TTTGAAGGATTTTTTCTCTGTCAAAAAAAAAAATAGGATTTTTATCCTTATTTTTGTCTATACTTATTATTTTTGCCTATACTTACTATTTTTTTAAAACTTGGTGTTTGGCTATATCGTTAATGTGTCAACACAGAAAAACTTGAAATTACTATCCAAAAGGTACAAACAGGAAACAGAAGCCCAGACAGTTCAGTTGATTTATGGACTTGCTCAGATTTTCACAGAAAGCTGTTGTCTGACTCTAAATCTCAATCCCCCAGACCACAAGTCAATCACTTGTTCATGAAATGATCTTTACAATTTAGGTAATGCTTGCATAAAAAGAAAACCAATGAAAATCACTATGTGTTGAAACTAAAGTTTCTGGGAATATTTATTTTACATTAAAAATACTTACAGTTACATATGCAGTAAAACAAAAAGTCAATATTAACCTGTTAATCCCCTGTCTTAGCAAGGGAAATTTAGAAAATCTTGCAGAGGACTGCTCAGTAACATTTCCAAAGGTATTATTTAATTTTAAAACCTGAAATATTTATCTTCATTCACCCTCAAACTAAAACAAAGTGCTTGCCATTGTTTAAGTTTCTCTGTTTGAAAGGCAGATAGAAAAAAGATCATATTAACATAGACTGATTTTATTTTTAATTTCCGTGAGCTTTGCACTGCTAAGATCTACATTTGAAACACATGAGGGCAGTTAGGGGGAAATCAGTGTACACAACATGATGTGCAAATGCATTTTGTAATACTACTTAAAAAAATCCAGAATACAGTGTTGCAGGATGCAGACAAACTTGCAGAGATTATGTAAAGCTGCTAAAAGCCCCTGTGTTAATGAATTCTTCCTAAACCCTCTTTTTAATATCTCCTATCTGAATATCTTCACAAGGAACTGTCTTTTCTGATTACTACTACCAGAGCTACTACTGTGGGTAAATTGGTGAAAAGTGTATTACAGACAGAGAGTATCGAAAGGGCTGAGTTCAGGAACAAAAGTAGGTTTACATAGCAGTACTCAGGATTTATAGCACAATTGTCTTTTCAAGAGAGGGTCACTTTGCAATACAATGATTGTTTCATTTATCTTGTGCTGAGTTACAATAGTGAGCAGACTCAATGTTGATTAAAAATTTAAATGCACTTTATTCAATATAATAGTAAAGTGATGCTGCATAAATGGAACAGACTTTTCCATTTCTCTCATCATAGTCTGCTCTCTGGTTTCTTTTCATATGCTGATATTCTTAAATGCCAGATATTTTCTGCAAATCTAAATGTTAAGGATTAAAAGAGATAATTGCTCCCCTGGCTAATGGCCACTATTACACGGAGCATGACTGGAACATTCTGCTGCTTCATTTGGTTCACCGATATTCCCTTCAGGAGGTCACCTGCTGTACTCTTATCGTATAGCAATATAATGAAATGATTTCTTATTCCATAGATTTCATAGAAATATATGATAAAGATATATTTGTATTGAATAGAAAAGTGTTGGGTCCCAGCACATGAAAATTTCCGGAGCTGGATTTCACAGGACTTGGTACTTAATGATAGTAATAATTTTATATGTTACGAAAGAAGACTCCATTTTTTTGTCCTCAGAATAATTCTTGACATTTCCTAGTGTAACCACAGTTACACAGTAGAGCAAGTCTTAGACTGTTAATGACTATTAAGACCATTTTCTCACAGGATTATGTAATCAGCATAATTTCTCAGATGCAAATTTCTTAAAAGCCCAGCTAAGTTTTCAGTTCTATACTCACATTCAGGTGCTTTAATAATCCTGCTCCTTCTAGGTTAAGTAAGTAAAGCACTTAGCTGGTATTTTCACCCAGGACACTTGTAAATATCTATCTCTTGAGATGTCTTGCTCTTTTACATTACCAGGATTGCATCACCTCGATGTCCAGGTTACAGCCAGGACAGGGTTAGTTTTGGCATGGCTAGGAATAGAAATTCTGTGCCACATCATTTTCCAGGAGCAGGGTGAGGGTAGTGTGGCAGCAGTTGGGTATTATCAGGTACAATGCTGAGTACTTGCCTTTCTTGTACAATTTTTTTGTTAATATTGTTGCTTTTACTGTTTGTTTTCTTGCCTCATCACTGTTTCCAGTGAATTGTTGGTATCTCCACCTGTGATCTTTTCCTTTTGTGTCTCCAGTTCTCCTCCCCAGATCACCAGAGGGGAGGGCAGGGAGGGCATGGGGAGTAAGTCAGCAGTGTGTGGTTTCACAGAATTACAGCTTCCCAGAGTACTCTGAATTGGATAAGACCTATTCTTAAATATTATTATCAAAACTACTACCTGTAACATAAAGGAGACTCCTGCCAGCAAAAAATTTCACATGCCTTGAATTCTTCCATCATTCCTGGTTTTCATAGCGTGAATATCTACTTCCTACCTTCAGAATCTTCTTAGTAAATGTAATTAAGATCTCACAATTTGGATTTTTCTTCTACTCTACTTTGTTGCTAGTTTTTTAATGTTATATGGAAGATTAAGCTGCTAATTGATATTGATTAGTTGCTGATATTTATTTCTATATAAAAAGGAAAATGACTGTTAGGTGCTTTTTATTGTTTTCCCATGATACTCTAACACCAGAAAACTTGTAAGGAAACACAATTTTCAGGTAGCAAAGGAGCTACTTGAAACATATTACGTTAACATGCACTAAGGTCACAGAATATCCATGGTTAGCCCTATTTCTACTTCCCTGTTATCAAAGCCTGGGATTTCAGGTCAGCCATGTAATAATGTTTAAGGTCAGAAAAGCTGTTAGCTCACTAAATTTTGAAGCTCATTGGAAACAACTTCAAATGGGAAGGCATGTAAATCCCACTTTTTTAGCATAGCTTCTGGTAAAAGTCAGAAATTTATAACCGAGTAGAGAAGAATCTTCACTTAATGAGTGTGGTAACAGTTCTGAAAACCAACAATATCCACAAGTATTGATAATAAACATAAGTATCAGAAAAGAATAACATTAGTCTTGAGTCTAATTAGAGTCAGTGGAAAATACAGATGACAAAACAAGGAGGAAAAAAAATACCCAAACCAAACAATGTGGCTCCTTACACATTCTCGAGTCTCTCACATTAATGTTATTTTGTGTGATTCTCTTTCATCTGTTATGGAACTGAAAGCAGTTTTTCATACTCTTTGCACTGAAGATCATTTTCCATACATTTTTATTACTCTATGCAGTTAGCCATATGTACAGTGAACTATGTATTGGAGTAGCCTATCTTTGTCTTGATTCTGGGAATGTCTTGGATGGGCTTGTTCTGCACCATGCTTCAGCTTTTCAGTCACTTTTACCTGTTCATTTCACAGCTAAGCAGCCTGTGCCATTTGGGAGAGCTCTTGTTTATTTGGACATACCTGCGTGGGAATAAAGTAAGCCATAACCATTTACTATTAACTTTTTTTGTATTTTGCATGTTGGCTCTCCATTCATCTGTCCAATGGTTCCATTCTGTCAAAGGCTTATATAAGGACATATTTCATTGTTTTATCTTCTTATTTAGGATCACAGTACTCATCAAGTCTTTGGCACCTTCTAGGGTGACCATACAGAATTTGTGCTGTTCATTTTTTAGCAATTCCATTTTTTTTCCTCCTTTTGTGCAGTAAAGTCTTGGTTTCTTCTCCTACATTCCTTTTTACCCCTTGATTTGTCCAGTAAACCAGTGCAATTCTTAATTTCATCCTTAAAACCAAACTAGAAATCCAACTTTTTTAGTGACCATTGTATATGCCCTCTTGATTTCATTCCAAAAAGCAATGAGCGTGCTCTGAAGTTGCCAACCTCTTCACTAACTTTTTTGTATTACATGGTCAAGGCCACAGAGCCACTAAGCATCTACCCCCATCAAACTCTGGTATCACTGGGAAAGAGGTGCCCTGTTTCATGTTGGGTCTCACAGAGGAACATGAATTTGGACAACTGTGGGTAGAGCAGTGTGCAGACATCAGATAATACAGATAAGTGGTGATGTACAATAAAGGAGGTGTTTACACCACAGAGCTGCTGTTGTGCATAAATGTTGAGATCTGCCCAACAGGAGACCATAGAACAGTAAAGAAAGAGACAGGACAAGGAGGGGAAGGAGAAGAATGAAAGTAAGATATGGAAAAAAAAAGAAGGAAAAAATTTTTTGAGAATTGTCAGGACACCTAGATAAGATAAACTATCTGGTGCTTAAGTCCCCAGAAAAATGAGAATAGGTTTCCCTAAAACAGACTTCATCTTGAAACGTCTCAGACCCCTTTATATGCAATACTGATGGCTAACTAGTCTGGAACTATACCGAACAAAATAAAGGAACTGATTTTTAATCTTTCCAAAATTACAATCTTCCCAAATTAATAAGCATCTGTTCTCTTTTGAAAGCTTTCTAAATAGTTCTCTGCCTAGGATGACTTAAACTACAGCAATATGAAGTGGAATTTGCAAAGAGATTGGTGAATATCAATAAGAGCAGAAGGCAGTGTATGTTGCATGGAGTGCTGCCATCTTTTGGTTATAACAAATTAGGATTATTTCAACAGAGCTCTGAATATGTCCAAGAAAGATGAATACAGCCTGAAAGAATAATATATAAACCAAGTATTATTAAATAAAATTACTACTGTTACTAAAAAGACTAATTTTTTTTACTATAGACTCACTCTGAAATGTGAGATTGCTGCTTTAAAAATGCATCCTTTCATTTAGACCAGTGTTTTAGCTTTTTGCTCATTTAGAGATATGGGTAAACAGAGCAATTAAATATTTCTTCTTCTCTTGTTGAAGCATATAACATATCAAAAATACTAAAATAATAGTTAATTTTAAAGAAACACATATTTTTGAAGGAGATTTCCATCCTTTTGGTTTTGTCTTTTTCCATATAAGGATGATTCTTTTTCTTTTTGTGCATAATTTGAGTTAATGATATGCTCAAATTCCACTTTTATCAGAAAAATGTCTGTGTAAGTGACTATTATGTTGCTCTTTTTCTTTTATATAACCTTCATAGTTTAAAAAACTGTATGCATAAAGAATTTATTTAGATTTAGAAGAGCCTAGAATTTGATGAGGGGTTGGGTTTTTTGTTTTGAAGGAAGAGAGTCACTGGCCCTTGAGCACAGTATTCTAATTTTGATTTTTCTTTCAAAATTCCAATGTCTCCTTACAATCATGTTAAATTTCTGGATTCATGGCTAATAATAAAAGTTTGAAAATGTGATTTGAAAGGCAGGAAAGTCAATAGCCAAAATAAGAGTTAAATACAGATTATTTTCCCCAGAGACTTTTAAATACATAGATTTACAAATTTGCCATTTTAATGATCTGAAAATATATATACTTGCCTTCAGATTTATTTGCTTCCTTGCAGCTACAAAAGCAGAACAAAAAAAATTTTTTAAAAATTAAAACCCATATCTACTCTCTGCTGCCGTGGGTTTCTGTTATTTTCTGTGCAAAAAAAAGAGGCTTACTGTGCTAATAATGATATTCCTCACTTGTTCTAAGTGTTTTGTTTACTTAGTAAGAGAGCCAGTGGAACATCTCTGCTAAGGTTGTTTCTTCCATTCCCTTTACAAGATTCCAGCTGATTCAGGTTTATTTTGCTTACATGAGTGTGTTTTCTTGGTGGAAAGACACTGACATTCCCTATTCTACATTGTGTATGTTTTGTCATTTTCTGTTTCTGCTGATGCAGTAATATGTTTTCTGTCAAAAGCGTTTTATAGGCACATTACCCTGCTTGACAGAAACAGCCAGCTACAAGGATTTCCCGAGGAGAAACTTCCAGATGCAGTGTGTGAGATTTCTCATCTCCCAACTACATTAATTACATTATCTCCCTGAAACAACATTCTAGATGAAATCATTCTCTGAAAGTCTTGCACACAGTCCAGCTGTCTGGACTTCTCTAATGTTTCTGTCATCTATAAATAATTCACAGAAAGCCAACGGGGAGACTGAATACTCATTTTCTGCTCTCTCAGAATCTGCCAGTCATGGGTAAGGAAAGAATTTCAACCTGGCAGCTGTGGGGAGATAGAAGTCCACCAATTTCAAGCCTTCAAAAAACCTCAAGTGTGGTTTTAATAAGAAATGAAATTGGTTTTTAAAATAAAAGCATTTTTATATCAATTTTTAGAATATTTTATCTCTTCTTATTTATTTTGAAGTTCACTTGGGTCTTATTTTCACATGGTTTATTATAACCAAGAGGACAAGAATTTTAGTTTGAAAGAAAAAAAAGTGATTTCTACATAGCCTCTCATCTTTGGAAGCTGGAGCTTCCAAAAAAAAAATATATAAGGAAAACCATGAGAGCTGGAAAAAAGTCATGAGTATTGGCAACACCACTACAGAAAGGTTCTTAACTTGAAAAGATGGTGCAGACTATTAGACCAGAATAATGCAGCTGCTTCCATAGGCAAAGGATCATATATATCACTGCACTCAGTGGTTAAATAACATGGATGAAGTGTGATCTGTACAAACCCTGAGACTATAGCTAAGAGGACTGGTTATTTTGTTTTATATCTGCTTTCTTTGCACATTAATGTTGGGTAGCAGGAGAATTAATTGTGTCATCGCTAATAATTCCAGTCAAAAGATGAGGAGGCTAAACTCAGATATGTCTCTCTTTGTAGTATTCTTGAGAATAGAACTGAAGAAATAAGATTCGTTTAGAGTCTTGACAGGATTAATTTGCTAGCAAATATCACCTTTTAGCATCTCAATGCTCTTATGGGATAGTCTGAGAATCAGCAGTTTGGTGCTTGAATCAGGGATCAGTTTCTGTGTGCAGTACTATTATTAATTATTATATTATAATCATTATATTGTATTTTTGTTCATTATTATATATATTATTTTTAGTCTCACATGGTAAAGTATCACAATCCATTTAAAGTTAAGATTTTAATATTTTAAATTACCATGAGAGTTTCAGTAAGACACAATATGTTATGACTATGCCCCCAAATATGCCTTGATGGAACTTGATACTTAGTGGTGCACCCCCTTTAGAGTATGAGGTCAGATTTGTGTGTTTTATCTCTCCTGAAAGCAGGAGTAATATGTGTGTTCAGAAGGCCTTTGAAGAATGAAGGCTTGAAATGCTTTGTCAAGTATTTTTAAAGAGCATTTTCGAATGCTTTATTAAGGTTTACAAAGGTGAGCTTTTTCTCAAGGAGAAGGGGGAAAGTAGACTCTCAGGATAACTATCTATAATAGCTGTGATTGCACTTCATAGTACAAAGAACCTTTCAAACAGAGATTATTTACCTACTCTTTCAAACAATTCTTCCCTCTTTCTTTCCAAAAGGTGACCATAGGGAAAAGCAAATTTTCTTAAGATACATGTTTCAGGAATTGGATACTAGGCTGGTCATTCAGCTAGAGAGAAAGATATATTCTTAGAAATAACCATGTCTTTTATTGTCTCTTAGCCTCTTGTTTTTTGAAGTATATTTGCATTCACTGTAGGCAGGGTTCAACAGACCAAATGTAGGTTTTTGTATTTATAAGATTCCTAAAATAGCTATCTAAAATAAATACTGAGGAATAAGCCATGGTCATCTGTCCATAGCGAAGTCTGAAGTTTGAAGAGTCGGATATAAGGAATAACAATGGTCTCAGAAAATTCTTATCTGCGTAGGTGCTGTAGATATGTTTCCATCATTTGATTTAAAGCAGTTACAAGGATTTCAACGAATGGTGCTCCTCAGTGGCCAGTACTGGAACTGGCATATTTTTGCATTTTTGTTGGTGATATGGACAGTGGGACTGGCAGCATGAAGCTCTGTGGTGCTGATGACAGACTGGAGGAAAGGGATTCCATCCAAACAGACCTTGACAGGCTTGAGTGGTGAGCCTGTGGGAACCTCACAAAGTTCAACCAGGCCAAGTGCAAGGTCCTGCACCTCACTTAGCACGAGTACAGGCTGGGCAGTGAGTGGATTGAGACTCTCCCTGGGGAGAAGGACTTGCAGATGCTTATGGATGAAAAGGTCAACATGACTCATCCGTGTGCTGTCACAGCCCAGAAAGCCAACTGCATCCTGGGCTGCACCCAAAGCAGCAGGTCAGGGAAGATGATTCTTCTGCCTCTGCTCTGCCCTTGTGAGACTGCTCCTGGAGTACTGTATGCAGCTCAGGGACCCACAACACAAGAAATACATGGACCACTTGGATCGAGGGCAGAGGAGGTCACTAAGCTGATCACAGGTCTGGACACCTCTCCTGTGAGGGAAAGGCTTAGAGTTTTGGGACTGTTTTCATCCTGGAGCAGAGAAGGGACACCTTAGAGCAGCCTTCCAGAGCTTAAAGGGGACGTTCAAGAAGGCTGGAGGGGGACTTTTCACAAGGGCATATAATGACAGGACAAGGCGGGGATGGCTTTAAACTGAAAGAGAGTATGCTTGGATTAGATATTAGGAAAAAAATATTTGCTATGAGGGTGGTGAGGCACCAAAACAGGTTGTCTAGAGGAGTAGTGGAGGCCCCACCCTGGAGCTGCTCAAGACTAGGCTGAATGGAGCTCTGAATAACCTGGTTAAGTGGAAGGTTCCCTGCCTATGGCAAGGGGGTGGAACTAGATGATTTTTAAAGTCCCTTCCAATTCAAACCATTTATGATTCTTTAATTTTGACTGTAAAGTAAATTTTATCTCCTTCAATTACTCTCAATGGCTAAACAAAATATGGTTTCAGTCAAAAAATACACAAAGTAATACCAATTAAAACCCACAGGACTATAAGCAGTATTATGACACTTGATTGACAGAATTATTCTTAAATATATAATTCTTATCATAAAATCTCTCAAACAACAAGTTTTTAGAACAAGCTGTTGAGCACTTGTCAAAGTATCATAGATCCTACATATAGTATTGTCTTTAAAGAATGCAAGTGTTGGGTTTCAGAAGGAAATAAAGATTTCTCTCCCAGTACTGGCAAAGTTAGTGTTTATGTCATACAAGATTAATTGTGGCATTTTTCCTTTCTCTGTCAGCATTTATGGATCTCTTCTTTTCTTCTTTTTCTCTGTTACAGTCAAAATTCTCAAGATATATAACCAGTTCCTAAGAGGAGCATTTTCCATTCTTTTTCATACATGCTGCATAGTTAGGTATTTAGGTCAACTAGAACAAGATGCACAGTGATTTCGCATACAGAAGGAAAGAGGAAAAGGAAAGAAAGAAAGAGGAAATCTTAAAAATTTCCATAAAAATTATAACAAACAAGTCTAGTATAGCTGCCAAACTTAAAACCTCCTTCTTTTTGCTGTCTCATTCTTCATTTTCTTATCATGAAGAAAAATTTCTTCAAAGAAAGGCTTGTTAGGCATTTGAACAGGATGCCTGGGGAAATCATTGAGTCATTGTCCCTCTAAGATTTTTTATAAGTGTTGCTGTAACACTTAGAGTCATGGTTTAGTGGTGGATGTGTCAGTGCTCAGTAAATTATTAGAGATCTTTTCCAAACTGTGTCATCCTATGGTTCTATGATTCTATTCTATCATGCTTAAATATCTGAAGCTGGACAACCAAGTCTATTAGATGCAATGTAACAAGAGACACTGGATGAATTTGTTTATAATTACTGAAACAAGTGATCCAAAAGAAGACTTTGACATCAAAAATAGCCATAACATGCACTTCTTGGACAATGTGCCAAAACTATGTTTCCAAAACCTTTGTTTAATACCTTTACATCTCACATCATCTCCAAATCTCACTAAGTAACTGGTTAGATTAGAAAGTTCTCTAGACTGTGGGATTCTGCTTTTGTACTTGCATTAAATTATTCTAGTGTGGGCACCTGGATCGTTTCAAAAAGCTGGATCTGGAAGCTTCACAGAAGGGTGGCAAAATACTTAGAGGTTTCAAGCCCATAGAATTCTACAAGGTAAACACATCATATGGTGGGTAATACCTATGCCAAAATGTAATAATAGTAATGCTTTTGGTTAAAATGCTTCTTAAAAAAAAGAGACTAAAAAAAATGCACAATTTTTTATTAATGGAAAAATTTATTTCAAGTTAACCCACATGAATTGCATCAGCCCCAAATCTTTCCATCAAGATTTTGAAATTTTAATGAGGCTAAATACTATTGTCTCATCTATGGCAGTATTAGACTCTTTAACGAATATTATTTAAAAATCAGACCTCAGATAAAGGGCTAACTCTAGGACAACAGATACTTACTCTCTCATTTTGCTAAAAATGATCATTGAGCCTTATTCTTCTTTCCTGTCTGCCAAAAAAAATCAGAATAATTTCTCCTTTTGTCTCATATCAGCAAACACAATGAATGTCTACACATCTTCAGTCCTATTTTCTCTTTTTAATTTTAAAATTAACCTGAATAATTTAATTTACCCTACTCACTCATTTTCTTTGTATCATTTGCTACTGACTTCTATATTTCCTCCTCTTTACAAGAGATTAATATCTCCCATTTTGAAAGCATCAACCAAAGTCTCTCTATCAGATTAGCAGCAAGAGACTACATAGTTTAAATGCAGATAACATAATATGGTGCCTTAACTATACCAAAAGTGAAAATTCATCTCTTCAGCATCAAATATATTCAGTTCTGTTCATCCTTTGTGATGCATTATGTAAAGACAAATATGACCCATGGATTATCTATATATTATCTAATGCTAAAGTTTCTGTTGCCAGTTTTAAATACCAAGATTTGCTGCATACATCAATATGTAAACATATTAATTTATATTCAACAAAATTATGTTGTATGAAGTAAATACCCCCCTACTCTATATTTTTCTCTTCTGAAAGACAAAATTAATAAAATTACCTTATATAAAGTCTTAACTAAATAGAGATTAACAAATTTCAGATGTCTCAGAGGCAGCCTTAGAAATAATTTCATTTCTTTTTTCTTTACAATCTGAAATTATGTTTCATGTCTTTTGAATCTTTTTTCTTCCTTTATCTGTCTTCATAAGTTAGATCTGGTGAAATGCAGATACAGAAAATATATACATGTCCAATCTATATTTTTCTCCTTTACTTCATAATCACCAACCTATTGTATAGATCCTTCCCTTTTCTTCCAGTGCCTTCTTTTCCTTTGTTTCTGGCTTTGGATCTTGTGAATGGCTGTGCAATTTCCTTTGCTATATTAAAACTTGCCTCTCTTTTCCCCCCTATGCAGCACAACCAAACAAAGGACAGTGCAAGGACACAGAAACCATCATGAAATGCCTTTTATTTTACAGTCCTTTTCATCTGCTTAACAAATAACAGAAACCATGGTTAATCATTGCATACTTCTGGTTCCCTGGGCACTCATGGAGCTCTCCATATGGTCTGTTCAAAATGGAGGCACTTGCATATATCAGATCTAAATTATGCAAAAAATGTGATCATATAGTGGAACAGAGTAATAATAGAAAAGATACCTACTCAAGAAAAACAGAAACCTAGCTAATAATCACTCTACATTTCCAACTCCCAGGGTAGGAGAATATTGTACTAAATACATAAATCTATATTCTGACATTTATTTCATAATATTTAAAACATATTCACTCTTGAGCTTTACATACTGTTCCTTCCTGCAAGAAACCAAATAGCACAATGAATTGTTTTGCTTTCTCATTCCTCTCCTCTTTTTGCCTTTTTTTTCACCTTGCTCTTGATATGACCAAACTCTTCAAGGTCTTCTTTTTATTAACCTTTTCTTTCACCTTCCATTCTTATTATTCTCTTCATACTTTACTATTTTACCACTTTTTTTAATGATCATGGACTAAGATAAGTAAGGAGTTCAAGCAAAGAGAATATGAGACTATTATCTACAGAGAAAAGTTGAAAAAAATTTCACTCATGTGCTATAGGCTTTGCATTGAACAATCTGTGGAGAAGGCTACAGATGGACATTTCTGGTGAGCCAAAGTGATTATTATTAATCTTTGTTGCTTCAACTTTGCTTCGCTTCAGGTTTTGTTATGGTACATTGGTATTTTGAACCAGGGATACTATTAAGCAAAGAGGGCAGGCCAGGGCAAATACGAGTCCATTTCTAGTTGGCAGAAGGAGATCAGAGTCCCAGCTGGTGTAAAGAAGCATCCAGTCATCCTCAATGCAACTGAACAGCTGGAAACCAGGCACTGCTATCAAGGGCAACTGACAGATGCAATCACTGCTATAGATTAAAAGGAAATTACTTTGAAAAAAAGGAACATGGAAGAATATTCTAACTGAAAATTCAGAAATCAAGAAATGGCAAAACTTGGCAAAAATTTTCTTTAGTTTTGTTAATTAAGCCTGCATGTGCTATAGACTTAAGGCTCAGTCTGGCTGGTGTCAGAGCCTACCTCACCAGGAGGACATTTTGTAGGCTGAAAAGGTGTGTAGAAATATTATATGAACCTTAGTTTGGAAAGCAACATAGGCTGAATTTTCTTATAAAAATAACAGAGAACATGTGTTATTGTACAGTCTTCAAATGGGTAACCACATACTATTTTCCCACAGGACCTAACCCTTTTTTAAAATCTGGGATGGACAGACTGATGGACTCAAAACCTGAGTTACCTGTACATGAACCAGAGCTGTGCAGTAGTAAGAAGAAAAAATAAGTGAATACAGCTAAACCTTGTGCCAAATCCAGCAGATGAGCTGGTACTTTGAGATTTAAAGGTCTAGAAAAAGCAGGGATAAAAAGAGCAGTTCTTAAACAATAAACTTACCATTGAATACTTACTCTACACTGACAAAGTGAATGCCAGAGCTGGCTGCTGACAGGATTCATTCTGATACATTTTGAAGATGTTATACATGTGTTTTAACAGGGTAGAATCTCCCAAAGTGTTATAACCAGCAAGGTTAACTTGCCACTTTTGTCAGTGGGTTAGGCCAACATTGTACTAAATGAGACAAGGAAAATTCCCTGGTTTTCATTCCTCTGGCCTTGTAGGGAGATGCCTATCACCTGATGAGTGGCATTAATAGTTTACACTGCTCTATCCACTTTCAAGGACTGGGAAGGAAGTTTCTGAAACGTCTCTCCAATTTGTTTTAATGTTACTTTATTGGAAAAGATATATTAAATTTTGTATACCTGTTTTGCAATATTCTTAGAGTTCCTTTTGTTTCAAAACTCCATGTTACAAAGGTAGACTTTAGTTTAAATAAGTTGATCTTGGACTTGAAGCTCTAAATCATAGTGTAATTTCTTCATAACCCAAGTTTCTTGATAATGAAAAACATGAAGGTAGGCTTATGTACTAGTAAATAGTTTATTTAGTAAGTAGATTTATACAGTAGGTCTGAGCCCTTATATAGGCTAGTGCCTACACACAGAGAGGCACAAGCACATACAGACACACACATGTGCACACACCCTTGTATTGACAAGAAGAATTTGGAAACAGAGAGACCACAGGACTCCTCTGTCATTCCCCAGCTCCTCTCACTGGCTGGAGCTAAAAGTCCTCTTACAGCACTAGCTGTCCTTTCATCTTCCTTCTTTCTCACTTATAAGTCTCTATCTGTTTATCTATTTGAGGTTGATGCCTTCTAAGCAATTTTAGGAAATTACTTTTTTTTCTTTTTCAAAAACTTCCTATGGGGATGTTCCTCTGCTCCTACATGGCGAAAAAGTGGCTATTGTTTCCCACCTGTTTTTAACCCTGTGACTCTCTTTTAGGAGTCCAGATGTTTCTCTGCATGAAAATAGTCTCAGAAAGACATTGATTTCCTAATTACTCTGTGCATTTTGTTTCAAACTTCTGAACTGGACATGGCAATACTAAAGAATCAGCATGAAGCTGAATTCATTAGAGATATGCTGATATATACTGACTAGGACTGCAAATTGCTACATTAGAACTGAGCAGGCATTTTAGCCAAAAATTAACTTAGAAGGTGTTTTAAAAACATTTTTTTAATATTTTCTTTATTAACAGAAGGAAGTGTGCTTTATTGGCAAAAGGAAGATAAGTGTAAAGTTCTCAGATATGAATTTTAAGAAAGGCTACGGTTAGGAGGGAAGAAAACACAAAGAACTAATTCAAGGTGAAAAAACCCAGGCATATGGAGCCATATGGAAGATGGCCTAGATAAAAGCAAGAGAAAAATTCAAAGCAATTAGTTGTGAAGCTCTGGGAGAACAGCATGGATATGAATTTATGAATGTTGCTTGTCTCAATCTCAATTTGAATTCAATTTATCCTTTATCCCTTTCTCTTCCTACTTGTTTCAGTAGAGCAGAATAATAAAAAGAAATAAATCTTCCTACTCTTTTTCTATTTTGAATAAGAATTAATCAAATCGACTGGTTGTTCTGCATAATACATTTTGTTGTGATTATTTTTGCCAACACATGCAGATTTGATGCATTGTGTGATTACTGTTTCTGCAAATCTCAGACACCTAATAATTTCTTCCCTTACATATAGCGAGAAGAGATAAGATTCAACTGAAGTCCTAAGAAAAGAATGTGAACTTGAGCATATTTTGTGCAATGCTTCAATATTATACATATGCATCCTATACATATGTGAGATGCTTCACTGGAAAAGCGGCCTGAATCTTCTTGTACTGTTAAATTGATGTCAGGGAAAGCTTTTGTTGAGCTGAACTTGAAAGAAGTTCCAAAACTTGCCTATAGGTTATCATAGTATAGTGAAATTATATGTATCCAAAGATTGGAAATTTTTATATTGGCTTAACAATCAGTTTTGATTGAAAAAACCCCAAGAAAGTCTATACAGATTTGCATTAAAACAATGCAATCAGTATAAATTCATTATCTTTGCAATTTCCATCATGAGTTCAACAAGCTTTAAATCTAAACACAACAAAAGTCAGGAAAAAGGAAGTGGAATGCTGCCAGGAAGGTTACAAGTTCAATTTCCAGGCATCCTAAAAATTAACTGTGTGGTCTCAAAAATATGCATAACTATATGGTACTTTCTCAGTTAGTCCCCCGTTACCCTGGCCAATTGTGTCATTTGGTGCCCATGACAGACTAGGTGATCAATTTTGCCTCTAATTTTATCCACATATAAACCTAAATAACTCTGTCTACAAACATGTCAAAAGGTTTAAATAATATCTGAAAATGATTTGAGGTCCGAGATTGTGGGTGCTAAGGAAGTCCAGAACACTTAGGAGTTGTAATAGTGTTGTATTTATCAGTGTTTTTCTCTTGTACTTTGATCTTCACAGTCACTTTCCATTTCAAAGCAATAAAATATTGAACAATTCCCTCAGATGGTGCTTTCTGCATAAGAATTCTCAGTTCTTTCTGAGACACTCTGCATGATAGCCAGCACTGGGATAAGAAATGGCAGATGGCTGAATTGTGAACAATCAGAGCTGTATAAATGAAATTAAAAATATGACAACTGATTTCCATATGTGCTCTGTGTAAAGTCACAGTTAAGAAAATAGTTTGGATTTCTCCTCACCCAAAATCAGATTTGACCGGGGTATAAAGCTAAAGAGATGCTCAATTGCTTGGCTAAGCAAGATATTAGGTATACAGCACAATAAAAGACAATTAAGCTGTACAACAACATGCCTACATTTCCCTTTGCATTTATCAGCCTCCATATAAACTTACAGTTTACCGAAGACCTCTTGTTTTTGATTCCCAGAAAATGGTTGTAAGGAATTCACAAGAAGATCAAATGTCACTCATTGTTATTACCTGTGTGGCTCCATTAATTTAAATGGACACACTTACATATGTAAGGTAAGAAGCATTTGGCCCATAAACTGCTTACATTCATTACTCTAAATCCTTAATTTTCCAGGAGTGGCTCTACTAATGCACAGGGAAAAAAAAGAGTTCTATTCAGATCTAATATTTGCATACTATGTAATCCAGTTGTATATGTTCATTTTTAGCTGCATAGATATCAAAAATGAAGATGCATGTTGCCATAACAGTATTGGAATATTTCTCCAGCTGACTCCAATGTCTATATTAAAACGCAGAAGAGAAATGTCATAAATACACTTCTTGAAATAGAATGGCACATCAGTACAGTGTTTAAAGAGCTTCTGTTCCAAAAATGAAATGTTCATTTCATTTACACTAAACCTGAGGTGGTTTTTTGTTGGCTTTTTTTTTTTTTTTTTTTTTTTTTAGGA
>JANRGV010000001.1:26614370-26657369 GCA_024734035.1 Alethe castanea
ATGTGCTTCTCTTGCAGGTTTTCTCCTCACTGTGCAAAATTTCCAGCTGCTCCTGCACGTCCTGGGGAGTCCTTGTCTTGGCAAATGCCTGGGCATGCCATGGCTAGTCTAGAATGAAGTGGTCTTTGGTCAGCCAGGGTGTGTGAGCAGCTGCCTATGAAGTTTGAGGGCTATCCTCCTTCTGAAAGCTGAGATGTATTCATATCTCTGCCCTCTGCCCAGCTTTGAGTCTTCTCCAGCTTTGTAGGACCTTTGTGTTTTAAAATTCCATCCCTTTAATGTGATGAGAGTTGGATTTGTAAAGGTTAAAATTAAGTTCAGTTGTCATTTTTTCTAGAGTGTGAGGAGGAGAGGACTCAGCACAAAACAGAAAAGCAGTCTTAATCCACTTTAAAAATCTGCCTTAAAAGCTGTTTCACTTGAAATATTAGACTTCATTCTCTCTGGAGAACTGTGTAAAGAGCTGCTCCTCAAATACTGCTTTCTGAGCCAGTCAAGACAGAAGAAATATGTGTACTGAAAGTGTGCATGGAATTCCTTATATACCCTTCGTAACTTGTTTCACTCCTACTGGACAGTATACAGTGAAAGGTAAAACCAACTTGGTCTGACTGGGCAAAATCACCAACAGAGAATTTCAGAAATGATACATCAGGATCTCTAACTAGGCAGTTGGAGTACTTGGCTAAATTAAAGATTGTGAGAGAAAAAATACTGAAATGCAGTTCTTTGGGGTGCATGTGCTGTAGTCTGTATTACCAGAAGTAAATGGCATGACCTGCCAGCACATTTCCTCTTCCTCTGACTGAACTAGTAGACAGTTCAGACAGAGTAGAAAAGGGTACTTTTTTTATTCATTACCCATGGCACTTTAATAAAATAGTGGAAGAATGTCTGCAGTCTTTAATAAGCAATATATCAACCAAGTACTGTCAGCCTGTGTAGAGAGTTTCACAGCATGATTTATTGTGTTAATTACAGTCATATGGGCCTCATGCTCTTAAGTCTGAAACTGCTCACATTCTCAGCTTGATTTAAGAATATGCTTTGGCCAAGACTTAAAGTGCAGCTTATTATGATTAATGTAATAAAATATTTATTACATTCTCATTTTCTTTGTTTCTCTGCTTGCTGCCCCAGTTAAGACTGACTCATTTTGAAACACTGATGTAAATTAGATTTCAGATGATGAGGATTCCCATCTGGTTTTAATCTCTCTCTTTGGTGTTATGTTTTTTTCATATCCTTTGTTCTTACTCTCTCTTCCCTCCCCCTCCTCTTTATTTCTCTCCCATATTTCCCAGTTCTGCTGCTCAGCTGCTGTCTGGAGTGAACTAAAAGCAAACTTCATAGCCCTGGCACATCCCTTCCAGACCTTTTGCATTGCTTTCTCAGCTATGTTTGTTAAAGTTTTTTCTTAAATGTGATGACATTAAAACTGGTGTAGCTACACTGTAGCTGAGAACATGCTAAGCTTCTGGTGGTATGAGGTGGCAAGTGCAAGTGTAGCAGACTCTGGTAGGAGCTGATAAGCCATCCTATAGAAGCAACACTGCTGGCATGATGAGATTTGTTAAGAGGACAATATCCCATTGGCTCAGACAAACCATGCTGTATATCAAACCTATCAACAATAATATCTGCAAAATAATGCCTTTATGTATCTGCCAACTGCTACAGAAAGCTCTCCAGCATTCCTTTGGAAATGTGGTTTGATTTTTTAATTTTTGTTTGTGCCACTGACATATACAACTGCTGAAGGCTCACCTAGTCTCACTTAAATTTTACAGTATTTTAAACCCCATCCTCTAAAGACACTAAGCAGAAAACTGCACTAAATAAACCAGAAAGTGCACTGATGTCACTGATGTAAAAAAATCCGTCTTTATGATGAAAACATAAACAAAAAACCCAACATATTTGCATTGCTAAATTTTTGCTACATCCCTGTTTAGAATGTTTTTACTGAACTGTATGACCCTAAAAGAGCATAAATAGAACAAATAACTTTTAACCCCATGATTAAAAGTCTATCTCCTTTATCATCATCATTGGTTTTGAAGTATAATTTTTTTCTTTTCAAGTGATTCTGTTTGCTCTTCATAAAACTCTTTCAGATGTCATATGTTCAAAGTCCTTCTTAGATTTTTTTTATATTAAAAGAACAGCCTCAGTTGTTTCTAATGAAAATTTTTGTTGGTCAAGGTCACTGGGGAAACAGTTTTATTTTGGGAAAAATACTATCAAAGACAGTAGAAGTTTAATCACAGGAAGTAAATTTGCATCTCGAAGAGTTATAGAAGACAAAAAAAAAATAAAACTGTGGAAGATTATTTTTATGTACTCAATGGTCACATTCTGGCAGGAAGAATAAAGATCTCATAACATTTCTGCGAGATTTTTTTCCCATTAAATCTGTTGGTAAGTCTCAAGTTGAATAGTTCCAAAAATTGTTTGAGTAGCAATGTCATAAACAATGCAGAGAAATTCTATTTCTCTCTTCACTCATTTAATTACAAATATTTCTAGGAGATTGGTACTTATCTGAGTGGACTGCTCAGCTTAGTTCATAAATGCTGGACTCCCTGAAGAGACTAAATTGTACAAAAATAAAATTCTTACTGCAAATTTTACTTTCTGGTGTGAAGGGCAGCTTTCATATCTATAAAAGAGGAATAGGAGTATTTTTGCGCTGAAGGATAAAGAGGGTGGATGTGAGAATTCAAGTTTTGGATATATGAAGAATTTGTCTCACTGTTCACCAGGACGGTGTAAGAGCATCCTGGATGTAGATGGACAAGCAGACAGCTACTTCCTCTTGCAGTGAAAATTAGATTATATTTAATTCTTCTTCAGACACAGTTTTCCTGGGGTGGGCTGAAGGTGTCTCCCATGGCAATACCTGAATCCTTATTATAGTATTGCAGTCTGCCTCCAGTTCCCAGATATCCCCTGACAAAATCAATCAGCATGAAGCTGCAACTACTTGGATCTATAAGCAGGAGATGAGGAGTCTGGGATTACTGAAGAAGTAGTACTAAGACCACTCCTTAGCTGAAATTATGTCCCTGGCACAACTGTATCATGTCACCATTCACATATGGAGCTATCTGTGCTCCTATTCTTCATCAGTCATCACTGTGAAAGTCAGCCACACTGACAAGGGCTTAGCTAAACAAGGGCTCAGAGACTGTGTATGCAAGATGCTCTTGCACCATGCATGGAGAATACAAGCACACACACATGCACAGGAGAGGAAGGTGGATTAGTTCCAGTAGACAGTCACTGTCTACTGCCACTGCTAATTTTCCTAAAAGATAAATACTTCTTTCTTTTCTGTTTTTGTTTGTTTGTTTATTTGTTTGTTTGTTTGGGTTTTTTTGGTTTTTTTTTAGTTTAAAAACTGGTAGGCATCTCCATGGTTACAATTCATTGTCAGACATCTACCTTTAGCCTTTTGATGCAAATCTGTTCAAGCACTGAAAGCACCTCTGGTGCTTTCTTATTTTTCCTCCAGCTCCATGTATGCAGGGCTGTTTAGTGCATGGAAGAGCAGCAGACATGCATACCACTGTCTCAGCCTTGGAGAACATGATGATAGCTGCTTCCATGGAGCTTGCACGCCCACAGACCCAAGCAAAATAAAGTTTGTACTTTCCAGTGGGGTCAGACAACAGGTTTTGACCATCAGCTCAGATAGATATATGATCCATTTAATCATAAAGCACAAGGACTGAGGCGCTCAGCTCCAGCCCCATGGTGTGAAAAAGAAAAAAAAAAAAAAAGAAGAAGAAACAATGCTCCATGAAGTTCAATATTTATGCTGCTGGTTCAAAATCTGTTTTGTCCTGCTTCTCCACAGATTTCCAACCCTCAACACATAATGGAACATTAGGCAGCTCCACCTCCTCCTAGGGAGATCTACTTGTTGGAAACTGTTATCAATATTTGGGCTGTGATCTGCCATTCTCCTTACATAGGCCACTCAGAGGGAAGAGGTTTTATTATTTGACTTAATAAATAAATCAGTCTTTTCCAGAAATGAAGCTTAGCTACTAATTAGCACTTTTTGATTAATGCAAGCAATTTATGAAGATTATACTCACAGTGTTCAGTTCAACAAAACACTTAGACTCATGCCAAACTTCAAATTCATCTCTAGTAAAACATCTTAGGAACATAATTTCCTTCCTGTAGCAGGGCTGATTCCAAGAAGCAAAAGCAAAACTTCCTCTTCTAAAGGACACTCCACACAACAGGAATACTATTGATAGCAAGCAGTATATGAGCAGATTGAAATGTATCCGTATAAAGAGATAACAAAAAAGTTAACTAGCAATATATGTTTTTTAACAATCACAGCTTGGTATCACTCACTGCACTGCAACCTAAGTTCTCAGCTGCACAAAATGGCATTGAGAGATAGCGTGGAATACATGTAGCTGAAACCACGTATTGAATTCCTTTCATGAAAGTATAGCCCATGCAGTTAGCTTCTAAAGAAAATATTATCAATATTCCTGGATCCCAAAACTTGAGTTTTGCATTTCTTGAACTCTTGTAGAATGTTTCACACTGTACACAAAATACAAACTGTCCTCCCTACTGCTCCTAAAATCTTTCTTAGTTTTGACTACTCGTCTATAATAAATTTGACATTTATGTCAGTAAGTAAAAGTCCCAAGAGGCAGGCATAGACATCATCGTAACATCATCCAAACAATGACCTCTGCAGAAGAGATTATGTTTTAGTGCCATTCTCAAACTGCCCACCTAAATGTATCTCCAGTTTACCCCAAGACCCAAAAAAATGACATACAGCACTTCTAACAGGCATACTGCCATACAAACAGATGTGCATGAGACTAGCAGCCAAAAGATGTGATATGATCTCTAATGCTCATTTCAATTGTTGCTTTCCCAGCCAGGAATATCATATCTGCAGCTTGTTCACAGGGTTTACACCTATGACTGGGGCATAAACCAGCACTAGCTCAACACTGAGGTATATTCATTCAGAAAATTAATGTCTGTTGTCCCTGGCATAAGACATGGTTTCAGAGATCTAGTGCTGGCTTTGTCTTTGAGTCTCTATCAGTGGGTTCCATAGAATTGTATAGTAAAGCCTGTAGCATGTCAACCAAGAGTGTGAAGAAAGGTGTCCAGAAATATTAACAGAAAATTGAGTTTTGAAGCAAACGTTTCTATGGATCCAAAGCTCTGAAGTGATGGTGGAATGCAAAATCCTTAATATGCCATCAAATGAGAAGGAATAACAGAGATTTTTTTAGGCTTGGATGGACCTCTTGAGATCATTTAGTTCAACCCTACTGCTTAAGCAGAGTTAAGTGGAGAATGTAGCACAGAACCATGTCCAGACAGCTTCTGACTGTCTCGCCATTGTGTCAATGTTTGACCAGACTCATTCATTTCTTGTGTTAGATTGAATTGAATGTTTCTTAATTTTTTCCATTGCTTCTTGTCCTGTCACTGAGAAGAGTCTGGCTTTCTCTTCTACATTGTCTTATGCCAGTTATCTTGCCATTGATAATATCCTTGAGCCTTCCCTTCTCTAGGCTAAACAGTTCGAGCTTCATCAGGTTTTCCTCACAGTAGAGATGCTCCAGTCCTGTCATCATCTTTGTGGCACTTCACTGGATTCTGTCCAGCTTATCCATCTCTCTCTTCTACCAAGGAGACAGAATGGGAACCAGAGCTTGGCATGTTTCCTCACCAGTGCTGAGTAGAGGGAAGGGATTGCCTCCATTGACCATCTGGCCACACTCCTACTAACACAGCCCAGGATGCTGTTGGCTTTCTTTGCCATGGCTATGCAGTGCTGGCTCAGGGTCCACCATGTGTCTTGTTGTCCACCATGACTCCAAATTCCTTCTCTGCAGAGCTGCTTTCGAGCTGGTGGCCCCAACACACAACGCTACACATTCTTCCACAGATGCAGAAATTTGCATTTCTCTCCATTGAGTTTCAAAAGGTTCCTGTCAGCTCAGTTCTCCAGCCTGTTGAGGTCCCTCCAGCACAACTCTCTGCTGTATCATCCACTCATCCCAGATTTATTTTATATACTAACTTGCTGAGGATTCACGCTGTCCCATCCTCCACATCACTGATGAAGATTTCACACAGCACTGGTCCCAGCACCAATCCCTGTGGAACACCAGCGGTGCCTAGCCTCCCCAAGTCTGACCCCATTCAGCCAGATTTCATATCTAACATCTGTTTCCAGGGTAGGTTTTTAGAAGCAAGTTCCTACACTCTACATAGAAATTTGTATAGTTGGGGGTTTTTCTGGCTGCAGTATATGCGTCTTCAAAATTTAAGCCTTATTACTGAGTTCAAGCAATGCATAATAAAATGATTGTGCCAAGATGTATCTTTATAGAAATAATTCATTTAATACTTAGTTTGTAGTAATGTTAATTCTGTTTTTCTTCTTCATATACAGTTGTGCCAAAGTAGGTCATAACTGGGTGTGACTTAACTTCTCATCCACACATGAGAGTAAGCTTGAGCAACCAGTTTCATCCCATACGATTTAGATTCAGCTGCCAAACACAAGCAGAAAAACGTGAAATGTGATTTGCTAAAACAATTTCAGTATAAAAAGATTAATTACATGCAAAATGAAATGTCTGATGGCTCCCACAAATTAAGTCTCAACCAAAGTGTTATTGTAGATATGATTATCTTTCTCTTTCAAATTTAAACTGAAGTAGATAATTCAGATGAAATTTAGGAAAATAAGATTTTTATTTTCATCAGGTAAATCACAGTTTAATTATAAGGATAATATGTACTCAGTAATGCTGCCATACATACCACTAATTTTTAAGTTACCCATCAAAACGTAAAATTTAATACTGCTATACTATGCTTTGCCCATGGGTTTATTTTTTGGGTATTTTTTTCTTGAAGCTGAATTCTTGAACGTTCTCTGAAACAGCACTGTTTGTCTTCAACTCTCTGCAGCTGTGGATCACTAATTTAATACTCTGCACTGCTTTAATAAGAATCTACATCAAAGTGGCAAGCTTTCTTCTGCTACACCAGACAATAGAGTTGCTAAACATTAACAATGCCCCCTGGGAAGGAAGGGAAAACACATTCCTAAACTCTTGTAAGTCAGACCAAAATTGCAACATTCTTTGTATTCGAAGGCAGAATAACATCAAGAAAAACTGTTGGAAAGGGCCTTGTCAGATATCAAATACAAAATTCAAGTTATCAGGATAAGAAAAAGTTTTATTTCTATTTGTTATGATTTCAAAGTAAATAGCTCCACAAGGTTAAGAAAAGCAGCAACTTTTATATGGGAGAAGAAAACCCCCTATCTGGCAAGTGAATGTATTTCTTTTTTTTTACATTATACTCTGTAACCCATTTGTATAAGCAGTGTTATAAACATATCAATTTGTCAAATTATATATACCAAAGTAGTCAAAATATTCCTCCATATAGGTTTATAAAATGATAGCCCATTGTAGAGTTATAGTATTTCTTAAATGTAGCAAAAGAGACTTTCCAGTATTTTTTTTGCAATACATTTTACTGAATGAACAGCTCTTAATTTTGGAGGAAAACCTTACAAAAGACAAAGCTGGAAAAGAAGCCATAGATTCCCATAATCCTTTGTCCATCTTTAAGCTTTCAACTTTCTATTTCTTTTTTTTTTTTTCCTCAAATGAAGTGAAATGTATCAAACCCATTTCAGTTTCTGCCTTTTAAAATACCAAAGGTGTAAGATAGAGAAGCTGTGGATAATGTGGTAAGCAAAAAAAAAAGGTCTGTGAGAAGGGAATCTTTGTTCTGTATCAGCCATTGCCAGAATAGAGAAGAAACTGTTAAAAAAGATAAATGAGAGACTATATTTTCCTTTTAAATATAAGGGACAATAAGGCCTACAAAGGAATATGTGTGATATGTACATCTGCAGTGAAGAAGGTATTGTAATAGAGGCAGGCAATCGGGATGATGATGGTTATGTTGATAGAACAAAGGGAGAATATTCCTCCTCAAGGATCCACACATCAGTGTCAGTTGATTAGACAGTACAAAAAAATTACTTATAAATGACATCTGAGGATAAACCATCATGGATATCTTGCTAATCAGTTAGCAATAATTAGGGCACTGGCTAGATTTTTGCTAAGATCAGCTCTTCTGTGTTTGGCCACTACACTCCCATTCATTTCCTGTCTCAAGGAAGGTCCTTACTGGAGAAGACTCCCCATATGAATCTGGGCATTTGCTGCAGCCCCCTCCCTCACCAGCCTGACCTTTCTTATTGTTGGTCATTCACATTCACTGCTTTTAGATATTGTCCTGTTCTCCATCCTATTCTTCATTGAACAAAGGGTCCAATTACCATCAGAAGACCCTATCTAAAGGCACTTATCTAAACTCTCTTCAATATTCCAGCTAAGCTGGGTTCAGGTTTTTTGGCTATGTGTGGATTTGCATAGATTTCCTATCACTTTTTATAAGAACACTGTCTTCCCATATTGACTAAGCAGACAAAAAAATCAAATATCTTTTTTTTTTTCATTTACTTGCCTGTATTTCTTTTCCTTAGTAAAACGACCAAGTGCTGTTGATATGAAATACCTGACCCGACATAATTGAAATAATGCCTTTTTTACTACTTAAATAGACCTATAGTTCTCCACTGGCAGAGAATGAGAAGAATCCTAGGTCTTTATCCATTCTTAAACTTCCTTCCTCACCAATTTTTATAAGTAATTAATAGCAATTAATAGCAAATTATCTCAGTATTCAAAATAGGGGGTATGATTGTATATTTAGGCCAGTCCTTAATTTCACCATCAAACAAAAGTGAAATGTTTTTTCTTGTTCTTGCATCTTTTTTTTTTTTTGACCCAAAAATACACAAGCCTGGAGATTTAATCCCTTTATTACATGCTCCTAAATATTTTTTTTTGTATGTCACAAGTTACTGCATGGAACCTTACTACCTGTTTCTGGAAATTATATAATAATATCTGCATATTCTGGTTATACTTACTGCTCTCATGTAGTTACTGAATTTAAACATGTTCTGCTGGAATTCTGATTAATTTTACAGTGATATGACATATTGGCTTTCTAGGATGAACCACTCAGTGTAAAAGGACCTCAGAGATTGGCTCTTATTGCACATAACCAGGAATGGAATACCTTCCCACTTCTTCCCTTTTATCTTCCCTTTATCAAAACCTAGTATATAGCCACTTCTTTTTGAAAACTCCTCTGGTTTATGTTCAAACCTCCAAAAGGCATAAAATCAATCTGTAGAGAGTTGGTTTGACTTCTCCCTTTGTGTGCTTAATACTTTAGTGGAATTCAGTGGATTGATACCAAAAGCTTTTTTTGTTTGAACATCCTTGGTGCCTCTTGGAATTTGTCAAAATTCAGTTCCTCAACAGAGCTCAGCCAATGGCTGTTCACCCTTACTGAGCTGTTCATTACAGCACTTGTCAAAATATTTATCTATTACAGCATTCTGTGTAAATGTGTATTCTATTCATGTGATAATTATGTTTTTGTCCTTTATCATGCTTTTTTTTTATTTTTGATAGTCTTGCCTCCATTCAGTGACATTCTTGTAGAATGACCTTACCTTATTAGGGTTTCTGCTCCATCTGCTTTACCAAGCTAGGCGAGTGTTGTCGTTTGCATTGTTCTATCAGTCTCTTGGCATTTGTTTTATCTTGATCGTATTCCTCAGCAGGAATCTGACTCCTGTTCTGAACACATGCTGTTCTTACACTGTTGGCAGACAGTGTACATATTTAACCTTTCTGCCATTCAGTTTTGCCCACAAAAACAGCTTCAGAAAGCATTTACTCTGCTTCCTTTTACGCTTGCCCAGAGCACAGAAATCACAGTCTGGGTCTCTCTGTTGACCTTCTCACACCATGGTACTAGTCACACTGGAATAAACCAAAGTTTCATCCATCAGTCTGATCACAGAGCAAAGGTTACATGGGCTTCAAGTGTGAGTTTTATCCCTCTTTCTATTTTCAAATTTTAAGCAGAGAAGCAGCTGAGTAATTTTTGTTCAACTGTACCTTCCACAGCTATCCTTCTGTTTAACTATGGTGCACTTTAGAGCAGACAATAAACCCTTCACCTGCTCAGACACAGACCTATTAAGTAACATGCTTAATTATATTCTGCAACTAAGAATGGCTTCCCCTAAATAGAGTGTGATCTTCACATGGGATATTAAAGCAACACAGTTGTGCTGACACCACTAATGTCAGCTGAGAATCTGGCCTCTGATTCTTTATTGAGACATGAGTGTAATCAGTGCCATTAGTATCTTGCCAGAAGGCATTAAACCTTCTTTTACAGTTTATTGTTTTTGTAATTTTTTCAATTGTCTTTGCTGCTGATTGAAAGAGGATGTTTACATTACTGATTTCAATAAGGCTTAAAGGAGTAAGGATGCAGAAAAACAGGCTCACATGTGGACATGCTTCTGAATTTATAGTACATTTGTTGGCTCAGCTACATTTGGGAGGGTGAATTGGCCTGCAATTTGGGGTAATTCTGTGGGCTATTTTGTGCCATGCATAATTTTACCATCAGATAGAATTATTCTATATAAAAGTAGAAAGCCTCACACTCTCCTCCACTCAGTTAATAGGCAAAGGTAAGCAAATGGGAAAAAAAAGTCAAGTGAAATAATTAAAAAAAAACCAAAACAAACAAACAAACAAACAAAATGTTATTATTCGATAAACAAGCTAACAGATGAACATTATCTAAGCACAAGTATTATAGAGCAAAAGAAAGATGCTACTGAGTAAAAAGTAGTTGGTTTATGGAGAGAGGCCCCTGGCCTTAATTCTTCCCTTTTTTCTTCCTGCCTCTAATCTGACTTTTGCTCTGTAAAGGGTGGATAAAGCCCCATGCTGGTTTTTTTGTGTTTTCTCTACTTTTCCTTTCCTTCCATCAAAACTGAGTATGTAGCTCAATTTATCTTTATTAGGTGATCAGTTTTCAAGTGTAAGCAGTTTTTTAATGCCTACTTTGTATCTGTATAGTGGCATTTTCAGTCCTGAACAAATGAGGTTGCACTTGCACTTTAGGGTTAAAGTGTGAAGTAGGAAACGGAACATGACAACCCCTAAGAGCAAGATAAGAAATCCTGCAGGCTTTCACAGAATCTGCTGCCCTCAGAAGAGGTTAAATAGCTGAATTTACCCAGTTGGTATGGAACCAAGGTCCTGAGCATGGGTATTTCCCTCCCCACATCCTACAGCACCCTGTTTAGAAAATGTGGGACACATTTGGAATGAAGAGATGCATAATGTTCCTACTAAAAATATCGCCAGTTTCAATCAGCTTGAGATTTGGATCTCCCAAGATTTCATCCATGACATGCAGACTGCTAACCAGAATCAGGAAACATTTTTTTGCTACTATGGACTGTACCCAGTAATATCCAGCACAAACCACTATGTCACTGGGTACCTTGTTAAAGTAGTAGGGAAAGCAATGTGTTACCTAGTCTATTCTTGAGGAATGCTATGAATTCCTCTGCAAGCCAGTGGGGACTTTCACTGGTACTTAATTAATTTCTTGGTTTGGTGAAATGGGGCAAAATTTCAACAATTCAGCTGTAATTCAGCTGTTTACAATACAAAATTCTGGAGGATTTTTCTAAAAATCATCTACACAAATATATACAGCACAATAAATGACACTTGCCTAATTCATCTTCTGTGTTCTCTGCTAGGAACACTGAGCCTCTCCCCTTTGATTTAATGGAAATTAGTTCCAGTGACGTACAGTGAAGTGGAGACACCAGGTTCTTTCTTATATTGGGGAAAATATGAGCCCCTTTACATTTTATGAGCTGGTTGCTCTTTAGTGTTTGGCAAGACAAATAGAGTTACATACTGTGAGTGACTCAGAGCAGAACTTCACTATCAATCACCTGCCTGACTCTGCACAAATTCTGTAGGGCATTCAGGACATTTTGCTGCCTATGAATATTTCAGACAAGATGAATCCCTAAAAGCTTCCTGATGGATTAATACTGGAAAGCAGGACTTTTTCTCGTTTTATAGCAGTTTGTCAAAATACTATAGCCACTAAAGCTCTGCAGCAGCTTGTCTCTTTGAATGAAGAAACTTACCCAGGGGAGTATCATTGACTCCTTTTATCACAAGTAATTTGAAGAAATTGTATTTAATATATTAATATTGTATGAACTGCAACAGCAGAAAATTGAGAGTTATGGAGTTTGTTTTAGCTTCTAAGTCTTTAATATGGCACTAATGAAAGTGAACTGCAGTGAATGCTTTAATAGAGCCACCTCCTAGGCAGAGTCATCCAAAGGTGCAGGCTGTGGGCCTGGGTCTGCTGTAAACCTCCAAAGGTTCCCCAGTGCTATGGGAGGAGGTTTCTAACATTGAGAAAACTATGGTTCTTGACTGTCTTTTCATAATGACAAGACATCTTTCACTGCCAGAAACTCTGGAAAGGGACTTTTTTATATAGAGAGATGATTCTGATAACTCCCAACACACATGCTCATCATTCCAAATTGCAAATTATGGAGAGTTGCTCTGTGAAAACATTTACCTGCCCAAAGAATTCCAGCCACTACTGTAAACAAGGCCTTCAAAATATTTAAGATACCTCTATCAATAGTGATCTTATGATACAAAATTACCTTATTTTTTAATTGACATCTTATTATTTAAGCAGGAAGATGACAGCTTTATTTTAAATACACATCGATTTTGCTCCTCCACACATCCTTAAGAGACTTTTGCAATACCAGTGGAATAGATTTATTTTGATCTGTGATTCTTTTCTCATTTTAGGGAAATCAGAAGTATTGTGCAACTATTAAGTGCACAATTTTTATCAAAATAAAATTTCATTTTAATTTGGTTAATTTAATTAATTATATATCCATCTAAGTAAATAGAAGGCATTTATTAGTTATCTATTTCTCTAATCTACAACACAATACAGTTGTCATAAGCCATGCATATGAAATCATAATAGAGTCAACAGAGTATTCGACCTAATGTCCACCTTCATCTAACCTTCAATTCTACACTTTTATTACAGAAATTTCCTCTTCATTTTAGCTCATCTCCGGCCTTAATCTGTACTTCCACCTCCTGTTAAACAGCTGCTACATGCCTGTCCAAGGACAGCTGCATTTCAATTCATGTGAAAAAAATTATTTTATCTCCCACGACTACTCCTCCAGGTTTTTTGTAAGTATTAATTAATTTTTGAAGAAGACTTTGAGGTATTTGGATACCTGCAAAGTGTCGTTAATTACAACTTCATGCTATAAGCATGTATCTTCAGACTTACACAAGTCCCAGGTAAGGCCATATGTGCCTAAGCATTTTTGAACTTTGCAGTATTCACAAAAAGATACAAAATTTGGAGGTCAGGCTTACTTTTCAGTCAGAACCTGAGCCTTTGCAGAACAGAAAGGAAATACTCCAACTTTTCTCATTTCAGACTTTGTCAAATGACAGAATATTTTTCTTTATTAGCACAAATATTAAACAGGATCTGACTAATATCACTGCAGTACATCTGTTGTTGTAATGGATATGAGTTTGCCAAGCTATACTCTCATTTTGTTATAGCAAGAATAAAAAGCCCAGCCCATTAACAAGAATGGGGTAAATGATCTCACTTCATCATTTTCAGAGGGACTGATGGAATATGAAATGAGTTTCATGGTAGTAAAGCATCACAGTATTACAGGATTGTTTGAAATTACATAGATAAATGGACAGATAGCTGCAAAGCAATCTCTTGAATATTTGTATATATGCATATTTATATATGTCTGCATGTATATACAGATGTACATTTATATTTGCATTTTAATATAGAAATAGAAAAGCACTGTTTAACTTTTATTATTTATATTCATGACCCTGTATATGTCCTTACCAGACACATACTCATCCTGTGACAATTCAGATTGGTGTTGCCTAGGATCTGGCACTGTATGTGTGCATATATGTATATTTATTTATAGATATAGATTATATAGATATAGATGCATCTACAGCAACAAGAACAGAAGCAGTGAGAGCAGCTTAGGTTATCTTTTTCCATTATGAAGTATTCTATGGCCCTTTTGTATCTTCTACCTCCTTTGATGCAACATGAAAATACTAAGAAAACAAAGAGAAAATCCTTGGTGAAGGGGAAAAAAAAAAGGAGATTGCTTTGAAATAACATTAACCTTTAGCTGGGTCTATTTCTTAATTTATTGAACATGGTTAAAATCAGGGTTTGTCCTGCAATATCTGGATTCGTCATAAAACTTTAGGCTATCTTCCCAATAAATGTTCTAGAACTGGTCCCCTCATGGTATGCTATACCAGAGATGCCATGAACTGCTGGAAGTTATACAGTGTTTCTGGACACAAACCCAGGCTTGTTATCCTTTCAGAAAAAAAATCAGGTTTTTTCAATTTAAAGTGATAAAAGGTGCCAATTAAGGTCCTGAGCATCATAATATATTTCTTGTAAAATACTACAGTGAAATACTAATTTTCCCTTGGCATATGGTTGAAACACTGAAACTCAGCCCAAATGGGTCACAACTTTCAAGCTCACAGCCAAATGAGGAAAAATAGGATGGTGCAGTGCTTTGAAGTCTTTCATTTAAGAAAACAAAAAAATAATGTTTTAAGTTCTACTGTAAACAATGGAGAGTTAGTTTTCAAAACCACTGTTTCATGTTTAAGAAGTGCTGAATGTGCATTTTCTGCTCCTTTATGTAAAAATCTAATGATGGCTTAATCAATTTTACATTATTTTTACACAATACTTTGTCTTTCTTCTATGCACAAATTGGTCAGACAAGGAGGAATAAAGCTAGCAGAAGCAGCTAAAGTACCTTAGTGCACCCCAATTTTCAGGAACATGATTTTGCAACCTAACCAATTTTAAATAATTTTCCCCATAGTCTTACATATTCCACAGCCTAAATGCCACTCACATTGTGACTTGCTCCTGGCTCCCTGTACCTCAGGGAGCAGCCAGCCCTCGCTGTGCCCTGGCAAAAGGGTATTGATAGCTGTGAAACTGGGATGGATGCCTCTGGCAAAAAACCATGCTGAGCTTTAAAGGTCATCAAAGAAGAATTACATTCAGATTCTCTAATTTGATAATCAAGCAAAATTACTTGTATTTGAGTAATAAAAGTATTTCGCAATTAAATCTGTTACCTTTGTTCAACTCAGATTCCCATGGAACTCAATGAAAATATGGAGACTTCCAAGAAATATGGCCAAAGAAAGGAAAGGAAAAAATTGTTATTAATAACAAATTATAATCAACATTTTAATGTTAAGATAAGAAACTTAGTAAACACCTTCAGACTTATAGAAAATAATGTTAATATTTTAGACAGGTATGCATCAGTTTTCAAGATGCAGGCTATAATCTACCAGGTGTAAATGTGAAATGATCCCCTATTTCCTAAAAATAGTAGCTATTCATTGCAACATACTGCCTGCCACATAATATATTTTCTAATAGTTTGCAAAGTAAATGTATGAATACATATCTTTAGCTGTAGTGTTGAAGGTGTGAAATTATTCCTCTATTCGCACGTGGTTTGGATTGTTGGGGATTTAGAATATCCTGAAGCTTAGCTGGGAAGAAATTGCTACAGTTGAATATATTACTGTTGAAGTAATTATTCAACTGAAGTTGAAGTAATCTATACAGAACAAGAATAAAATAAAATAGATTTTTTACAAAATTTACTGTGTAAAATTAAACAGTGATTTATTTTTTTAATACTGTTTTGGGGATTCAATGGATTTTAAATAAACCTTTGTTTCAGACACTAAACATGGTAGTATCTTTCAGTTCTCATAGCCTCTGAGCCTCCTTCACATCACAAATTCTCTATAATAATAAGATTATTTTGTTTACAAAACCACAGTATTGCAAAACATTTGCATCACTAATGTAATTAAGTACTTGTGCACATGCTAATGTGTTCTACCTAATCTTAGGTTTGCAAATTTTCAATTCTGTGTAAGGGAGAGAATTATAATTTTTTCCTTTCAGTAAATGCTTCAGGGTTTAATGACAAGAATTAACTGGATAGCATTAGTGTATTTCAAGAGACAAAGAAAACTATGCTGCAGGAAATTATCCTGCCACAAACAAACAATTTTTTTTCCCATGTACATTTTGTGACTAATGTTAAGCATGCATTGAGCTTTTAAGCAATTAAAATGTTGTGCTATGTTCAACCATCATTTCATGGCCCGAACCCAGATGAAGAGAAACACTGCTTATCCAGTAGTCCTAATCCAAACCTGACTGATGTCACTGGAAACATTGTACTTATCTGGCATCCTATGGAAGTGTAAGGAGCTCTCTAAATGCATAGGCTAAAATGTAATTCCATTTGAAATGTTTTTATTGAGACTAAGTGCTGTCTGTTGAAACAAATTAATTTTAGTCATCTGTGCTACACCCTAAGGTGGAATACCTACTCATTGTTATATTAAAAGATCATGAGTCCTAAATAGATCTTTCATTAATTACTACCTAAGAAAACAATTGGCCTGAGCCAGAGAAAATGCAGATTAATTATCACTGCTCAGTCACTCGTAGGACTGGATCCTCAATCTCAGTGTGGCTATATAATACACTGCTAATGAGGCTTCATTAGAAAATGCCCTCTCCCAGTCTAAAAAACTTCTTTTATCACATTTATTACAAAATAAACCCCATTTCTTCAGTTTTCAGACTAAGTATTTTTCATATTTTTACCTATGAAAATCCTAAACCTACCACTTATTTCTGCATATTTATTTACATGTAACACTTCAAATAGCTGTCATTTACCACACAGAGTCATTCAGACGAAATTGATTACTTGTCCATATCTTCTTTGTCTCAAGAATTTCCAGAGTAGGGACAGCAGTCATATAATTAAAACATGATAAACATATTAGCAGAAAGTAGCAGAAAAGAGAAGCCTCAACTCTTCCATTATTGCCAAGCTCTAATCCATGCAAGGAGTGAAGAAACAGGATTTAAAGAACAATAAACACAACTTCAGGCCACCTCTAGCATTTCTTGTTTAACAACCTAACCAGAAATATGTCCCAGCTAGATTCCTTCCCCAGTGCTTAGCCCGCTTGGGCTGGAGATCAAATGATTCACATCTCTTCAAGATGATCACAGTATCTCAGCAGCCAGGAGGTAACTTGGAAATCCTGTTTTCTTATGGATTTATGGTCTTTTAGTCATGAAGTTACAGTGACAATTATTGCCACATTTTCGGTGTCTGAAAAATTTTAGTGCCAGGTCCTGGCAAAGGAGCTCCTAATGATTTAATCTTCTGAAGATGGAAAGGTTATCTAATAGTTAAATTTAGAAACTAAATACTAAAAAGCCATATTCATAAGAATTTTTTAACACTCTCAATGTCCTGAACTTAACATGGATCTTCCATTGGTTGATAGAAGTGAACACTTTGTGAATAGCTTCTTTTCCTGGTGTTTTTGCTTGCTCTTGGTACAAAGCCTCAAATCCCAATTCAGATGTCATTCATGAACCAGGATAGTCTCCTAATTACTAAATACTCATTAATTGAATTTATTTTCTTTCTTGTGGTTAAATTGGTACCTAATTCAGGTGCAAAACTACTATCACTTTAGTTGAACAACTGGCTAAATTTGTAGAATTAATATTAGCAGTGTACATGACTGAACTGTGTTTGATTTATTACTAATTATTTTAATTTCCAGAGACTGCTAAAGCAATAGATCATAACATCACTACTGACTGTTAGAGAAAGTGACTACTCAATTGCTTAATAAGTGGCTAACAGCTGAAAGGGGGATAAATCCTGCGGCACACTGGATGCAAACACTTGGCTTTGTAATCTCAGCATTGTTGTCTTAATATCTTTTTTATCCTCTTTAGAGTTTTGTAATGAAAATTCTTATTGAATATTTGGAGCTTGTCATATCCACTTAGGGCATACTTAGGTGTGCTTAGGTATACTTCAGGCCACAGTCATATTCATCACACTCTAGAAGTGGAAGACAAGTACTTAAGGTTCAGTAAAAGCAAATCATTATAAAATTGCCACTTTTAAGAAGTTCATATGAAAGGAAAAAAAATCAATATAATTTATATATTAGTAAAAGCTACTTTCATAAAATATGTATCTATTCTTATGAGCTTAGTTTAAATAAAAAATAAATTATAAAATAAAATTATTTATTACAGAAGTAGAAAAATAACTCTCAAATAAGACACCAAAAATATACTACTACATCAAAATCAGGATTTTGCTCTTCTACTTCCCCATGCAGTGACCTTAATAAAGAGTATATTTGTGTTCACAAAATGAAGTTCAGTATTTCTTTAGTTTCTCTGATGCATGCGGTTAGTAATCAGTGCCAAATTAAGATAAGCTTCCAGCCTGTTTTTTTTTCCATTGATTACTGGAAACCAAGTCCCACCGTTATCTTTTACTGCTTCGTGCTATTCACCACAGCAGCAATTTGACTACTTGTGTCACCACAAAAGCCATATTAAAAAAATGCCATGAAAATTGATAATGTTTCCAAAATGGAACTCCAATGCCCAGGTCATATTTGCTGTCCTCCCTCCTGTTGTTTTTACTTACACTCTTCCCTGTCACCCTTGACTTTGGCAACCTGGCGAAGGGGATCACCCCTCTTCAGGTTTCTGCCACAGCCCTTTGGAAAGTTTTCATGCCCCTGCAGAAAGGAAAAGACCTGTAACTACAGCAGAGTGAGAAAACCAGGAGGTTCAAACTGTATCTTCGGCAAGGAGAGAAGAACAGAGAGAGAATGGAAGGCACTTTGCACAGACACAGAGCAGGAGACATGTGCGTACACGGAGCCTGGCTGGACTGGGCTGACCCTACACTGAGCCTGGGCATTGACATGAAAATCAACACAATGGGTGTTAAAAAGGACAAATACCCCTAACTAATGTTGCTTGCTTTATATTTTTTGAGAACAGAAAAATGTTAAAGGAACTTAGAGCACTTGCTTTATGCCTCAACTGTTATGTGTGGCTTTCATTATTCACTGCAGCTTGAAATTCCTATGTCAGCCTCTTCGGGATTGTCTCTGCCTTTTAGAGCAAAGAAAAAGTAATGCTAGTTGTAAAAAAACTTTGGTTATTCAGACATCCATTCAGAAGTTGATTTATTTTTAATACAACTGCTGTACTTTAGGTTTAAATCACATTAATGTAAAAGCATGTTTCCTAGTCCATTAAAGCTTAAATTGTGCAGATTAATATCCTGCATCTATTACTGCTCTATTTTGGAAAGCAACCAAATTGAAAATGCAGTTCAGTCTGAAGAAAACATATTTCTATTATTATCTTTGATATAACTGGTCTTGCTACAAACAGTATATATTGCCAGTGTAATTTGAGGCAATTGAAACAAATGAGGGTATAGGTATGCCAGATAAAATAGAAGACCATTTCATTTCCTCTGTGAAATGTCAAAGTTTATGATTTTGATGTCTAGAATAGAATAGAGTTGAGATAACCACAACCCACACACCAGTTTCATTTGTGGATTGCAGACACTTCTTGATCTGTGCCAACAGATTATAGTAGTATGTTTTTAAAGAGCTCATCATTTATATAAGAAGACAAGAGTTGAAATGAAAATGTGTAGATGAAAACACCCTTCATAAAGTGAAAGAAGCCCAAGATAGCTGTAAGGTGACATAACATCTATCAGTGAAATGGAACAGCTGTCTCAGGCAAGACAGATAAAAGTAAATGACTTCAAAGCAGCAGAGGAAAGTCAGGACCAACCCTGGATTCCTCAACCCAAAGAGATATCCATGACGGAGAAGAAGATTTGAGTATTAAACATAGGATTTTAAAACTACACCACATCTGGCAGCTGCAGGACAAGGATTGGAGTAGATTGTGCATTACAGGAATTCAATATAGTAATTTTTGTCATTCTTTGTGGGCTTGGCATGCATATGACAACTCAAATTTATTAGAGAGAACTTTGAAATTTTTTAAAGCATCACTCCATCACATTTCAAAAATTTCTGAAGGTATGTTTTCACCCAAAAATCCCCTCTGTTAGAGACAGAACAATATGAAAAAATATGCATTACCTGTCTTACAACTACATGTCATTATGAAAATTTGAAAATTACTGCTGAAATTTGAAATGTTTAAATACTACAGAGTTGTAAATATTGGCATTCCAATTAAATGAAAATTAGTGCTTGTTTCCTTAGAGTTTCCCTTGAAATTAATCAAGTGAATGTAAACTAATATAGTCTATCCTAGAAGGAAATATAATTTTTAATCCCTGTAGCTGATCAAGCAAAATATTCCTATTTCAAACATCATGTCATTAGAGTTGATTGGGATGATTAGTTTTGATTAGGCAAAAGCTTGCCTAACACCAAAGCTAATTATCTGTTCAGAAGGAATAAAGGAAAGAGGTTTAAAATTGTTGTAGGGTGTTGGGTACTATTTTTATGTAAAGTGAAAACTGTGCGCTCACAACGTGTTTTACATATCCCATTATCTGAAGTCTTGATTCCCTACATTTGCATGTGAACTTAAATTTCTGACAAAGTTCTGAACACCCACTGATGAACAAAGGTGCTTGAACTCTCCATAAAGGTGAGAGAGATACAATTAGAACTGCTGTGTAATGCCCCAGGAGTCTGACTGACTGTGAGGTAATAATACAAGTATTTTTCCTGTAAACAGGCCACCAGATCACTGGAAACAGTAGTTAAAGGTGAAAGATTTTGTTTACTCTATTCTATTCTTCCATTTGTGCTGGAGGTGCATTTTGCCAATTAAATTTGCTCACCAGCTATTCATCAATACAAATGTAATTTGCAATGTTCATGCATACATGTGTGATATATTCATAAAAAGGAAATTTACTAAAATGACTCCAAGAAAAAACTCTTTAAAGGCAAGCTGCTGGAACAGCATAGCCCATTTTGCTAAATGCTGTCCTGCATATGAAGAAATTACCATTTAAGAAAAGAGAACTGTCATAGCAGTAGAAAATTTTGACTATAAACCAAAGACCTGGTGCTTATGGACTAGCACATGCTAGTGCTGTGGCATTGCCTGTGAGGTTCAAGGGGCTTCATTTGTGAGACTGGCACCAGACAGTCACTGTTTTTTTTTTCCAGTCTCCACCCTTGACTGACTTGATTGGACCTTCACTCATCTAAGGAAGTTAGCGATGATGATGATGATCATTAAAACACAACTGTTCAAAAAAAGGCAGCAAGAGAGCTCACTGTGAAAGGTTTACTTCAGGCAGTATGTCTCACAGATCAAGCAGCTGCTCTGCCTCCATGCAGCCAGACTCCAAAAATCCTGTTGGCAATCCTGCTGATGCTCCTCCAGCCTCAGCATCTTCTGTGAGGAATTCTGTCTCCATCAGATAAAAGACTCTATATTTGCCATCATGTTGTTTGCTAATGTCTTTGATATCCTGAAGGACAATTCATTGTTTTAATGCATGATGTAGTGCAATTCATCATGCAGCAAGAACAATGCTAATCTCCTTTCCTGTTTGATCAGCCATCACTTTCCAGCCCCTATTGTATATGAATCAATCTGGGTTCATTTACATTAATCATGAGTCGTGTGTATAGAAAAAAGTTGCAAATTGTATGCATAGGTACCACACAGATGAGAAATAGAGAGAATTAGAGAAGACAAAAAGAGGAAATGAAAAGTTTTATTTTTTATGTTTATAAAGCAAATAGAAAGGTTAAGTAAACAGCATATAAACAGATATCACAGAAAAATAATATTCAGGAAATAGAATGTGAAAATGCAGATGAGCTCATTTAAAGGAGATTGAAGAAGAACTTGTAAACTGTTAGAACATTTAAAATTATCTTAAAATTTGCACTCTTGAAGAACTGCAATGTTGCAGACACCTTCTCAAAGGTATAGTCTCTCAGTATAGTTCTGTACCAAGTTAAATGCTTCTGCATTTACCAATCTCCTCTCCTAAGTATGCAAACTGACATTTATTTATTGTCATTTCCATTTTTAAGGGTTTCTTAGGTTGTGCATCAGCTGTTAGGATGAATGTAGCATGCTATTACTTGTTAAAAAAAGATTGGATTTGACTCTTCAGTTTGGAGTAAAGCCTAAATAGAAATGATCATTGCATTTATTTGTTACAAAATGAATGCATTTGTTAAAAAGTTGTGCCTAATTTTTGTAAAATAATTTTGCATCCAAAATAGTAACACTGAAGCTAGTGTACCATTTAAATCTAACTATATTCTTAAGTAATTCTCTGATTCATAGCTATCATACTTTTCCATGGACATAATGTCACAAACCAGTGTATTTTAAAATTGGCAGTACAAAATAACCCTACATAATGTCATATTAACTTTTCTCAAGGCACAGGACAAAACCCGGGTGTAAAGATGCTATGTCATTTAGAATTTACTAAATCAGAACTATTTTTCCCTTTAGCTTTAACATTTATTAACCTGTCATCTCGGATGCAAGCCAAAGATGATTTCCACTTTTCTACTAATGACTGAGAAATTTTATTTTCTAGTCTTAAATCTTAGAATTGAATAGTTCACACAAAGCAGTTTCAGAAAAATATAGGAGTAATCCAAAACATACAACCATACTTTTTATGTCATCCGTCCTACTCCAAATGATCAGCTCCCCCAGAATATTCATAAAATTCCATGCAAGGTTAATGTCCATTAGATAATAGGTAACTAAAGGGGGTATATAAACAATCTTGATATCCAGGCAATATTTATCAGAAATCTAGTCTAATGTATAGCAGAATGTGAGTATTAAAATAATTGTCAGGGAACAGAAGAAAGAAAATGCACTATTTAAGTCATTGGCTGATGTTTTGGTAACCAGATATCGTGATGGTGACACTTTGAGTACCATGAAGACACCTTGATTCTTTTGGGGGGTTTTTTATTTAATAAATGGTCACAAGATACAGCTACTTCGAAGGTACTCAAATCTTAAATTTTTACCTGCTAATGCTCAAATATATGATGCAAGTAAAATAAGGACTCAGGCTGGGTAAACAACAAGAACACATTCATACAGAGAAATTCCTGGTACTGCGAAGATTGTATTTTTGTGTAAACCACTTCATGAATTTTTCATTATTTGTTTGTTTGCTTTTGGTGGTTTTTAATACAGAAAGAAAATAAGGGGCTGTTTCATTACTGTGGTACATGTGAGCCTGAAGAAATTACACTGGCAACTGCCCTCAAAATGAGGTAAATAAGTGTGGTTACACTGGATTTCATTTTAAGCTGGAAGATTCAAGAAAACAGTAATAAAGGCATTTAAGATGCAGCTTTGGTCTCATCTACAGGTTTCCCAGCATGACTTATGGTAGGCAGCAGACAGTTAAGTCATGCCCTGGACTTTTTCATAAAAACAAAATATCATAAATGTTCAGGCAAAAAAGGCCTGGTCTGAGAGGTATCAGTATTGATAGGAATTATTGAACACACAGGAATACCATTAGATTATTACAAAACATAAGAAAGGATCCATCCATCTGAAACAGGATCAGAAAAATATCACTGAAGACATATTTTTTGAGCTGGATATATGTTCTGCAATATGATTTATGGAATAAGAATTCCATCATCCTCTTTATTGTTCTGCTAGCTAAAAAAAATACTTTGAAATGGCAGTTTTCTTCTAAAATTAAGATTTATTGAAGAGATAATCAGAAAGATTAGGCTTGTCAATGTCTGCTGGATATATGGTCTAAGCAACTCATTTTTCATTTTGCTAAACAATGCTTTAAGCTTATAACAAGTTTTCTAAAAAACACCCTCCTTTGCATGAAGCCTTATTTTGGTAACTTTTGCTTAAGAGAATAATGAGACAATCACCAGGTTTCTAAGCCATCAGAACCAATCCAATACTCCTAAGTGTTATTTGCTTCCAGAATTATAACATGAAAATTTTGTCCTTATTCGGTTTTATTTCTATTTCTAGTTATTCCTTTATTCAGTAGCTTTATATAGATTATATATAAGAAGACTTGATAAAATTACATGTTGTATTTCTCAAGTATGATGAAATTCTACTGGTATCCCCACTGTTTGATGCACTGTATTAATTAATAAGCCTTGTCACATAGTAACAGCCCTGAAACACGACAGGAAAGTAAATTCCTCCTTGTAATTAGTGGCAGAGTATTTATATATTTATGCATTTTTTCCCTCTCCTCTACAAATATATTAGTGCTTTACATGAATTTTTTCGTTTACAACTTGCACATAGTGTTTCTGCCTGAATATCAGATAAAAGCTTAAAGAAAGGCTTGGTCTTTTAAAGGAAATCTCTTTTCTCACTTAGCAACCATTCATCATCTAAGCCTAGGGCCTCCTGAAAGCTGCAGCAAAGAAAAGGGTGGATGTTCTGTTTTTTCACTTGCTTTCTGCCTGTCATTTTTTTATTAGTGACACTACAGGGGACCAATTATACCAAGAATAAACAAGATATATATTTGGGTTTTTCATTATTTGACTACTGTAGTTCCTTTTCGTCCATTAGAGATTTTCAGCAGAAAACACCCCATGGTTTTGCCTATAAACAGGATTTTGGGAGCATACTTAGAGTAATAGTATTCACTGGTGCAGAATAAATACAATCATAATGTTAAAATTATTTAAATGTCTCTGGGTTTGTGTCTGCACAACTGCAAGCTTCAGTGTGAATTTCAGCCTGGCTGTACCTTACACTACCTTTAAAAGAATAACAGCAATGCTGCCTTGTTTCAACAACTTTGCCAGAAAAGAACAGCTTTAGCCAGTGGTCCCCTGCAGAGCATTCAGGAGATGTACTTGAGTTAAATAATAGCTGTGCCCATTTGTGTAGGTCAATGTTGTCAAATTTACAACCTCTGTCAAAGGCAAGGCCAAGTCTCTGCTTTCTTGGCCCATATGACTTACGACTTACCTTGTATATCCTTATGGCTTTACAGTATTTTTCCTACTATAATAACCTTGGCAAAGAAGAAAACCACACAATGCACTCAGAAAAAGAAAGTTTATACTGCATTAAGCCACTGGATAGTGATTGAACATGAATGTTTGGAGAACGGACCACAAAAATTAATTAAGTTGTTTGTTCCTTTGACACTCCAAATGCATGCTGGATGCAATCCTAAGGTTTGCTCTTGCCAGATATATTTTTGATTATTGTGATTTCAGACACAATTTTCCGTTAGAGCTCAAATATGTAATACCATACAGACAAGAACTGAAAATGAGGGCAACTATTCACACATCTATTCACACATCTATTCACACTAATTAACACTCACAAGATAGGTGAGAGTCTTTGAGTAAAACTCTTCATTCCTACTTTCATCTTTATTTTTCTTTTTCTATTAAATTTTCCTGCTTTTAATGCTTATTGGCTTCCTGAGTTAATTTGTCTCAGAGCTTCCCCATGTTTCTCTGTCTGTGAAATACCTTCCTTGCCTTATATGTAGAATTATTTCTTCTAGAAGACCAAGAAAACACCAGCCTACATATCATCTGAGTATTAAAAAGCAATGACAACATTCATATTAAATGTCAATAATAATGTGAGCAGTAGGATAAATTACAGTCCTTGTTAAATGTAATTTCTTATCCCTCATATGTATTTTATATAGATTATAAATCTGGGCATGAACCTTTCCTCTGTCTAAAAAAGAGGAGTTGTAGCTGCATATTTTGGATAAATGTAGGGAAGGATAACAGTGAGAATGGTTCTGCAGATGTGGTCTGCACATCACATTTTTTGAGTATAATTGAGATCTGAAGGTTTTGTTATGGTGTGTATGTCAGACTGGACATAAGCACATACAGTGTAAGATATCAGAATCTGAGATAAAAATTCTGTAGGGAATGATGACAGCCTTGAGATGTTTCAGCATATTTAGCTGCTATTGAGCTCTGCACTTGTTTGAAAATATGTTTCTTTCCAACTTATTTTAGACTATTAAAATAATATTTTTTTCATAGAAACTTCAATACAAAGAAGCATTTCTAATTTTTTTTTAAGTAGACTACAAATTTATATTACACAGTCTCTAGAATCTTGATGAAATTTGAATATACTTGATGAAAAGCATGAAGGAGTACAATGATTCTGTTTCAAATCCATTTGAAATTCAATCCAGCATTGAATTTCACCCTATAGCCCTTACTAAGTTTATGAGTGGGCTTAGGAAGTTAAAACTACCTGATCGTGGTATTACCACACGTTTGTTAAGGCTTTTCACTGACTACTAGTTTGTAGCAAGGTAGGTGTCTAATTCCAGATCTAAATTGCACTTTTTCCTGATGTTTTTCATTATTTCTGTAAAGAAGAAGGAGTTTGGAAGGATCAAAAGCTCTGAGCTGCTTTGAGAATGACTTTCTGGAGTCCTTCATCCTAAAGGATGCCACACTGGGTATGTTTTATATTGTACTTAGAGAGGAGCCCTTTGTACAAAAATTAATCAGTAGATTCCCTGAACAATGCCAACAGAAATTCTCTATTTGTAGTTTGGTCACAGACTAAACATTAATATTTTGGTAAAGGAATTAAAATAATCAAAAGATCAATTATTTTAGTGCTACTTTGACACAGAATAGGACACTTGGTAGCAATGATCCATCAGAATATAATAAAGAACATTTTGCTGATGTGGGAACTCTTTTGCTCTGACAAAACTCTTCAAAATATATTGGTCTCATGCCTCATAGATGGCATCATGGCTCAATTAGAATCAGGGATCTCCAGGAAAACAGCTAATAGATTATGAACATTATAATGCTACACCAATTCCTGAAAGCTGAGCGACTGACAAAGGACTCCAGGTAAAGGTCCATTGGGACAGAAACTCTGTGAAATATCAAGCTATCCTCCAGTATAGAAAATTCCACACGGCAATATATTCTTATTACTATTCCTACTTTAAAATCCAAATCTAGTAGGCTCTCCTCACTGCCAAGAAGCATTTTGTTATTCTTACAGTGCTTAAGAAGTACTATTGTGCTTTATTCAACTTAAACTGTGCATAAATAAATAAAATCTGTCTGGTAATCAATTGTGCTTTTTTTTTTTTTTCTAATAGACTTCTGAAATAAAATTAAGATTTCTCATGCAAAATAAATTAAGACTTTTTTTCTGTATCTGCCCATCTCTTCTTCTCTACTAACATGTAGGTCTGTTGATCTGCTTTTACAAGACTGAAGACTGGTTTAAGTTTCTACAATAATTAGATTATTACAAACTTCATGGAACCCATCAGCTGGAAGGAGGAGACCCAAACAAGCATCTCTGATGTAAGGGAGACAGGAATTCAGGCAGAAGGAGATAGTTACTGGTTGTGGTTAGAATCTGACAGATGGACCCACAAGCACACATCTAGAACCCTGGCTAGCCACAGCACGTGCTTCTGGTGCATGTCACAAGGTGATGGAAAACTAAGGCTCGCTTTTCTTGGAAGAGTTCAGGGACAACATTAAAATCCGTAGGAAATGAGTTATTAGTAATTCTATAACCCACAAAACAACTTGCTTCTATTTTGTTTATTCATACACTTGAAAGTTCAAAAATGTTAGGGAGTTTTTTATTTAAATGTGAATATTTGTTACAAGTGTATAGCAAACAAATAAAATGTTCCAGGAATAAGTGGATTTCAATGGGGTACTTTCAGATTCGCAGAAAAAGTAATTTTACTAGTGAGTAGAGAATTGTATTAGAGAAAAGATGTTATTTTCCCAAAAACAAATTCTCCATCTCCTTTCCTCACTGCAGAGCTTCTGACTGTAACTTTCCCACACCTCCTTCTCCCTAGTTTATTACAACAATCTTAACAGAGCCAAGCTGATCCTCTTGTTTGTCATAAAAATCTTTTAAGATAAATATTGAATTAAAGGAAAAAAGGAGGAAACTTTTGATTGGCAAGTTTGTTTGACTATTATTATTATTATTATTACTCTTACTATTACTACTAATATTATTACTCTTTTAGCTGCTTCATGCTTTCTAAGAGCTAAATAGATAGTAAAGAAATTTCTGGGAAGAAAACCCTATTAAACAGGGTTTTCTTTTTCAAATCATTATAACATTTCTTATGTGCAATATAAGAAAGTCTTTAATATCACTTTATATGGAACAGCCATCTACCCATATAGGACCAGGAAATTTATCTATATGCTGCAGCTCTGACTTATTTCCTTTCTTCCTTCCAAAATGCTGAGATTGAAAGCTGCCACTGTCTCCCTAATGTGTTCCAGTATGATCATCCTCACAATGAGGCTGATCTGACATAATTACTAAACTTCCAAGGAGTTACTAGGGATTTAGAAACACTGCTCTCATTGCTTTTAACAAGATTACTGAGACTCTATCACAAACAAAGCTTTGAAAATTTAGGTGGAACCACTAAACATTAATGACTACAATGGTTAGACACAAATAAATTAAAACAATTGAAATAATATTACGATAATGTCACCAGAATTTTAGGACAGTCTTTCAAAAAATAAAGAATAATTCATCAAGGAATTTTACTTTGTTTTTTCTTCAAACATTCTTTTTTGATGTCACCTGTTAGCCATGACAAATAGTTCCCACAGGAGTACTGTTTACACTATTGGTGCTGTAGAAATGGGTAAGTGTTCTTTTGTTTTATGTTGTTTATAGAGAATTGCAAGTATTTAGAGTTCTTATAAGCTATTTTATATCTATTGCTTGTGTTTGTCACTGTGGTATTACAGTCAGTGGTCAGTTCCAGAACATATATGCATATATATATACACATACATATATCTTGAACTTTGAGAAGATAGAAAAATAATAAAGGAAAAATGAAAACTGGTGAATTAGTTCTAAGAATACAATATTTTTCTTGCTGTTACAATGCAGTTTAATGTCTTAGTGATACAATATGGATGGGAATGGGAAAATTGGTGGAGAAAGAGTACTAATTTTTTTATAAAAGGAAATAATGACAAAAAGAATAAATTGGGGTGAAAAGCCCAGTACAGTGTACAAATCTTGAAAAGTAAATGTCAGCCTTGATTATAATAACTGAGAGAAGTCACTAGGTCACTAGGAAGTCTGGTCACTAGGAAGTCTGGAATCACAGATTTTGTATGCAGGCAATGGGAATTCTGCAGGGAGATGCACACATCTGCCTGCAACGTGGAATGAAGTAATGTTGATCCCGATATGCAGCTAGCAAAGGAAGCATGAAAACAGGCTCAGTGTCCATGTTCTGTTCTGCTCATCTCTGCCTGCTCTTGTCCCTAATATCTCTCTCTAATAGGCAATCTGAGAATTCTTCTGAGAAATCTGTAGCTATCAGCTGGAAGTCTTCAGAAGTGGAGAACAGGAAACCTGCTGTGATTCCTCAGTGGAACAGGGGTGTGTATGGCACTGAGGAAAACGCAAACACAGAAGAAGACCATGACTGCTATGCTGTTGTTTGTTCAGACGCTCTGCTCTCTGATGAAAGCATCATGAGCCCCCATCTCCTACAAAAACTTGCACAGAAGACGACTGACTTGCCTGGGATAACAAAACAATCCAAGCCAGCAGAGTTTCCTGTGCCCCTAAATGACTGCACTGCAAATTTCACATGTAAAATAGTTGGAAGAGATTGCAGTCAAACATTCTTGGTTGAATGCTTAGGCATCGGGAAGCAGAAAAAACATTACATTATTACCCAAATATATCCTTTATCCTTTGTTGTCTGAGCTTTCCTAGGAAGATATCTTCTTAACACCAGTTTTAAAATAGATGTAGTGTGTGACACAGATAAAGTGCTAAAAGTCCATGTCTTGTGGAGGGTGCAATGATAGGCAGTTTGAGAGAAGACAGTTTTGGGCGGATAGCATGAACGAGTTTCAATCATTTCAGTGTTTCCATACACAACAACTTTGTTCCCTAACCCATAATTCAGCACAAACTGCTACAAATTCTTGGGGCACTGCTGGTTTTCTGCTGGGATTTGTGGACTAAATGATGGAATTCATAGACTACACTGTGCTTCATGGCAGAAGACATTCTTTGTCAGACAGTTATATGAGATTTGTATTCAGAACCAGCTTAGCTTCAAGGATTAGATCCCGTGAAAACACACCCAAGAAAATAACTTGCCTATTGATTTAGGGGTGCACATTTTGGTCACATAAACAACGCTGTGCATGTTGTTGTGCTTATATTGTCTCAGTTATTTCTCTCTTCATGCAATATACTTAATATTCTTTAACAATATTAGTGGTTATACAAACCAAAGAAAAATACCCTTTAAAAAATAAAGGTCCCTACATATATTTTTATAACTCAGCTAATTTTCAAGTTGCTGGCTTGCCTTTCCCACTTCTGTATTCATTATTCAAATAAGTAAACAAACTAAGAAACAGCATTGCTTCTGGACTTTATTTTTCTGTAATTTTTCATCTTCTAATAAGGGTGCTTATGTAGTTTGGTAAAAGCTTTGGCATAAAGATGCTCTAAGTGGTGCAGATGGAGAGCCACAAAACCATCAGTTTAGCTCCACAACCATCACTAAACAAAGGAGTTTATCTATATACTGTAGTGTTTCCTCCTGAGTTAGCTACATTCTGACATTTATTTCCATTTGTATTCATTTTGCTTTTTACTGACTAAATTATTTCCCAAATAATTTTATTTTTTTCTCATCATTCTTATAGTTAAGCACTACTACAAAATTGGTTTGGCTCAATTTACATACTAAATGCAGTAAAACATGTTACCCCAGAAGCACATGCCCCAGAATGTGACAACCTGAAAACATGTAATTTTCTATGTTAAAGTGGGTTGAAAAACTGTGAAATGTCTCCTTTTTTCAACCTTGCTAGGCAGAAAAATTTGCTCCATTTCTAGTCCACCATAGTCAGTTCTTAAAGTAATTTGCAAGCATTTATCTCACAGCAAGAGAAATGTTTCATTTTATATAAGTTAGGCTTTTAAGTTAAAAGTTCTCCACCTAGGCCTAATTACATGGTTATACAAAATATTCTCAGAACAAGTCAAATTGGTGAAGTTGCACTGAAAAAAAAGTGACTATGCTTTAATTTGGTCAGAAAACTAAGTGAAAGCTGTAACTTCATTATTGATTTTAATACAAGCTCTTAAGTAAAATTCCCAATGTTTCAGTGCAAGCCAGCTAACTTGAGCTAAGAAAATTCATGTGAAATATATCCTTATTAAAGTTCTTTTTACAGTGTAAGGGCATCTAAGGTGCTGGAGACCATTTGGCTCATGACCTCACTTTTAGGCTACTCATTCTCAGTCTTCTCCATGCCAGAAGGATGTGCCTGTTCCTACTTGTTTTTAAACTGCAAAAAGGGAACCATTTTGGGGTTTAAAGTACCTCCAAAGCTTTAATGCTGACCCTTCAGGGCACTCTCATTCCTCTAGATCTGTGTTAGGCTTATCAAAAGAAAGGTCTGAGCGTATCTGGGCAGTGTGGGCACTTGGTGTGGCTGGCAGGGAAGAGAAATTGCACTGAGACAAAACCAAGATGCAGAAGGATGGAAAGTTGTGTTATCCCAAGTATGAAAGATAAAAAAAGAAAAAAAGATACTTCTTATTAAGGAGTTAGCAGCTTATTTTGTTTAATGTCATGTTATTCCTTCAGACAAAATTCTATTTGCTCTATCCATTTCTAGCACAGAGGCTCACCTGAACCTTAGCTAACTGCATATATTCAGGGCATCAAATATTGCATACACAGTGTATTCATTGATGGCAATATATGTGTAGATATTTTTACATAGCATTCTAAAGAGAACGTTAACAGAATCCATTCACCATTTTCATAAATGCTATTCCTAATTTCAGACATGAAATTAGTAAAGTGAATTCCTTTCACTGATTGGACTGACTTTGTAGCCAGACTGACCTGTAGGTATTTAGTAGACCCACAAGTTTCAAAATTTTAAGCTGCAGTGTTTTACTGAGCCACTCTAAGCTGCGTAAATATCTGGTGGACTGTGTGGTGCTAAGGCATACACATAGAAACTGACCCAGGCAGATACACTTCAAAGGATACTCATATAGTCAAGTAATAAATATCAATAAATTCTGGAAACCAAAAAGAACCAAAATTATTGAGTTCCTTAATAAATTGACTTATAAGAATTGGTTACATTTTAGTGCAACTACTATTAAAAAAAGAGCACATTATTTTTAGTATCTAACTATTTTGGTTTGTATCACAGCTAAAACAACAGATTTCTGACTACTTTGTAAGTTTGAAAGCTAATATTTCCTTATTTCCTGTTTTGCCTTATGCATGGTATAAAATGGAATATTTTAAAACACTTCAATAAATTATCAGAAGTTTATGTTTTATATTGCCTTAGGTTTATCAGGAACAAGTATACCTAAAATCACGGCTTGATTAAAATTCAATATACAATTCCTTGGAGTTTCACTTAAAGGAGTAAAAACTCACCATGAGTCTTTCAGTTTTTCCATTTCTCTCACAAAGAGAAAGAGTCATTAAACAGGAATTTATCACACTTTTCCCCACCTTGGCAGCCCCTGGAAATGGAAAGCAAGCCCTTGAGCCTGACCAGGTACCCAACAGCTCTGCTTATGATGTAGTTTTCTCCGCAGCTCCCCCTTCCAATAGTGGATAAGGGCAAAGACAATCTGCATGCAATTACAGTTTTTGGGATGTCATACAATGACTTTGGTTTTATGTACCTTGTTTAAGGTCAACAAGGCTAGTGGAAAAATAGTCAACTTCCTATTTCTGTTGGACTCTTGACAAATAATTGAAAAATAATTCTCAGCTTTACAATTTATTTGCTACTCCAGTTTATACTTTGTAAATGGTACAGACACTAGAAGAAATGTTTTGAATATTTTCTTAGCCAGAAGACTTTTTTCCAACTTCATATTCAAGGACTAGGAATTTTTTCTGTTTCTGCAATAGTAACTGGGTTTCTCTGTAATGTAATAATGCAGTTCTGGTTATTGCCTGAACATTTGTACTCAATTCAATATAATAGTTTACCTTTTCCTTACAGAAAGAGTTGCTTGGGATAAGAAATAATGCAGCACCAGAAAAGGAAGTCTAGATGAGCTTAGTACAGGACTTAGCATTGTGTAGGGGTGGTGCTGAGAATAACCTTTATGCAAAAGTGCTCTTCACAGTCCCAGTTTCATAAATAGAACCTCTTTTTATTCCTCTGCAGGTCTAGAAACCTTTCTCAACATCTATGCTATTAGCTGGATTTTTGTCACTTGGTAATTAAGAAATTGCTTAAAATCAAGCACAAAATAATAAAATACTAATTTCTTTCTTCCCCCTGACCCTTCCCCTCACTACACTTGCCTTTATACATAATCTATTTAATTTATTTTTTCCTATTCTTTTTATTCACAGTATGTCCACAATGCTGAGTTTAGGGTTGAGGTAATTTTACAATGTTTATATGTTTCAATGTTGAAATAAATTGGACCAACTTGGTGTTTTCAGCTGTCAGAGTTCAAAAGTGAGAATTAAAACCATCCATGCTGGGAACCAGAGATTTGATGAACTCTAAGCTCTTCTTCAGGCAGAGGAAGCTACACTCATGCTTGTCAAGGAGATTAAGGAGAAATCTGATTGAGTCTGGAAGACTACTGCTGCAGTGGATTACAAGTTTGATCTTCTCCTTTTTTCAGGGATAAACAACCTCAAGGGCTAGGACACTGGCACAGAAAAGCAGATAATATCACTGGCTGTGAAGAAAAAGTGTGGCCGTATGGCAGGCCCAATAAAAGAAAGAAAATGAAAGTGAAGCAATCAATTCAATAAAAGTATGGTTGTATGCTTCTGTACAAAATTGACACTTTTATTTTTGTATTTGTAGATTAATGTGCACTCTTTCTCCAGCTCCTTTCTATCTTATTTATTCAGACTGTATACTCTTTTGTAAAGGTCAGTCTAGTAGTAGGACTATGCATTGGATCCTGGAACTGCCGTAGTGCAGATGTTTAAAATTGAGTCTTTGAATAACAGATTGAATAAACATAGGGATAAAGATTTATAGCTGCTGGTGGAGTGTGGAATTTATAAAACTGCATAGTCTACTACATAAAAAGGAGGAAAATTAAGGAGAATTTAGCAACTGACAAAAAATACATGCCCTCTAACTCTTTGATCTCAAGGACGACAAGTGTATTCAAAGAACAATTAACAACTAAAAAAAATCACACAAAAATTGAGATTGAGATTGTCAGAACTGGGTATTTCCCTCTAGACTGCATGTGCTATTTTTTCTTAAACAGATCTTATTTGTAAATATAAAAACAAACAAAACCCCCACCAACCAACCAACAACAACAACAAGATGATGATAAAAAAGCCGGATTTCGAAGTTCTCCTTTGCAATATTTATTATATTCAAAAGCTATTGCAAGATAAAACATCACACATACATGTATATATACTATATAGATATTTATTTGCAAAAAATAGGGCTATCGTAGAACAACCAGTAAATAAAGTAAACCACAGTAATACTCAACAGCATTAATTTCAGTGATAGCACATCTGCACTAAAAGCAGCTTTCTCCCTTCACAGTGTATGCTTTCTGAGTAAGATCAAGAAAGGATTCTGATGGTTTTAACTCTATCCTAAAGCAAGATGATCACTAAATCAGATAAACTATTAATCTGTTTAAAGCTTGTTGCTCCTGTTTTGCCAAGGCTGAGATGCTTTGCAGCAAAAAAAAGCAGCCAGGACTCTGCCTGCCAAAAATCAGACATCTCATGCATGTTTCATAAATGCTTCTCCACTGAAAACTCAAGGATTAAGCAAACACTAGTTCTGTTTGCAAAAGGTTCCACTAATGATTTTAAATAACTCAGAAAGAAATCTTGGCCTCATTTAAAGCAATAGTAAATTTTACCTCTATCTTTTAGCCACAGAACAAACGCTTTCAAATTTATACGCCATCCCAGTGCACGAAATATGCTGATAACTATTTTTGCTACACTTGTTATACTCCTAAATACCTAGATATATGGCTTTTTATTGTTAAGTAAAATCTCCTTAAAATTTGTATAGATAAATCCATACTTATCCCTGCATTGACATATAAAATATTCACTTTAAGAAACTAAGGTTTCATAACAAAGCTTTGCCATTTATAACATAACATCACCACACCCTAAAATGTTGTGTGAAATAGATCAGCTCTCAAGTAAGCACCTTTTACAGCAAGATGAAAAACAAAAAGATGGATTTCAACAGAATAGCAACATTGTGTCTAAAAGAATGTTGATAGAGTCCTCATTTACTTAGAAAATAATAAGCTTGATGCAGAATGGATAAATAAGAATAAGCACCATCAAGATTTGCTTTCCAAGTATGCTGGAATATCAACATGGAATATTAAAACACACTGAGAAATAGGCTTATTGCCTGATATGCATTATATGACCATATGACCATAATGACTGTCATTGCACCTCACACACCTTACACAACTGGGAACTCGGTGGGGAGAAGATAAAGAGAAATTTTCCTTTCTTGGCTATAAGATGGTAAGAGAGCTGCTGACAAACAGGCACTGGGTGGCTGCAGTAGCCTCTGCTGCTCTAATGAGGCACAGATGTAGGTGCAGCTGGAAGGGCTTGAAGGGCTGGCGCAGCGCAGCGCTCGGTGGACCACGTCCAGCCCCGGCAGCACAGAGCTCAGCAGAGAAATCCTGCCTTCTGCTTCCCCAGCGACAGGGACTCTCCCTTAAGAACTGGTGACCCTGTGGAGGTTCAGCTGCAAAAAGACACACCATGCTCGTGAAGTAGAGAAGACAATATGCCATTTGTCTATCACAGGATATGTAGGCTCTGTAGGGGCTGGGTGGATGTCATCATATTAACGTGGAACATAAGAAGGGCAAATATTAAGAAATATTTCATGCGTGTGTACTGCACTGTACTACCTATATATAAGTGCACTGTGTGTATATATGCACACACTTTGGTAGAAAATATTTTATACTCACAGTTGTACAAAAAAAATGAATGTAATGAATGTTCTTTATGTTGTTTGCATTTTGCAGTTTGCAAGCACAAAACCGCAGAATTCCGATTCCCATGTTGGTTTTTTTTTCATGAAATGGTCCAAATCCCTCAGTCTTGCCCTTTAAAATCACAAAGTATGTTCCAGACCACATAAATTCACAAGACAGAGGGCAGTGCTGCAGCAGCTGAGATGGCTCTCAGAAAGCCTGGACACCAGAAGCCGTGGCGTTGCAGCAGTGTGAGGTACCTCTGCTAGCTTGCACAGACGCTGTGTGCTATGGTCGTGGCTGGACTGCTACTGGTGTGAAAAAACAGGCTTGCCTGCCTAAAGTCACACTGCTTTAGGGCACAAGACTTAGCTGAACAAGTTTCCTTAAGGCTTAGGGTGTGCTTGAAAGCAAGCCATGCAGTCCTTTAACTGACAGCATTAGCCAGAACACCCAAGTACACCTCTCACTAGAAATCAGAAGTTAATTTTTCATCTCTGTTGGAAGTTGCATGCATTAATTAGTCCAAAGAAAATTAATATAGTCAAGATTTCTTAAAAAATGCAAGGTTTATTTGGCTTAGGAAACAGAGATAAAATGCAAAATAGTATGCATTCTACAGAATTAAAGTCACTGAGTCAAAAAATTGTGTGATAACAGAACTTGCTAATATCAAATGTATTTGTGTGCATGCACAAAATAGTAAATATATGAAGTAGCTCTAAGAGTCCTCTCTGACACCCTGGATTTGTAAAGCAGATTTTTTTGAACAACCTCTACCTATCACAGTTTAACCCCAGCCAGCAACCAAGTCCCACACCTCTCTCTTGTCTTCCCTTGGTGGGATGGGGGAGAGAATCGGAGGAGTAAAAACAGAAAAACTCATGGGTTGAGATACAGACAGCTTAACAAGTAGAATAGAAGTCAAAAAGAAGGAATTCATTCACTGCTTCTTTGGGCAGGTAGGTATTCATCCAAGCCATGAAAGCAGGGCTCCAGCACACCTAACCATTCATTGGGAAGATAAACACTGTCAGTCCAAACATCCCACTCTTTCCGCTTCTTCCCAAGCTTCCTTTTATCAGCATTGCTTCCAGCACATATCCAACACACAGTTTCATACTAGCTACTATGAAGAAAATTGACTGTATTCTCACCAAACCATACTGAAAATCCAGTCCTAGAAGGAAATGCTGATCTCATTGTAAGCAATCAAAAAATTTAATTTTACTACAGTGACATGAAAATATCATCATGGACATTCCTTCCTTCCTCACAGAACCTAAAATAGCCAACAAGCTCTTAATACAAAGCCTGCTGTAGCTGATGGGGAGCTCTCTTTTAATTTCAACAGGTACCCCGTACAATAAAACAAAATCTTGTTTGAGGCAAGTAACACCATATGTGTCCCTTCCAGATCTACAAAGATCTCTACTTCGTATTAACAGTCTTTCAGTAGAAAACAAAACAATACAGAATGCAAATGCCTTTGTGTTCTTTACAGTTGCATTTTTAAGTGGAATATTTACTATATTTTTTTCTGTATGTGGCACTAAATTTATTTGGTTTTATGCTACCAAATAACATACTCTCACCATCTTGAAAGAGGTAACAATATTTTATCCATTTAATGTAAAGTGATATTGTTCTGCCAGGATATGAGATCTTTTTCAGAGAGAGCAGGATTCCATCAAATCATCCATTTTGTTAGTAAACATTTTGGTGTCAAGTGAGGTTTCTACTGCAAATTTTAAAAAGTTTTACGTGATCACTTAACTTTTCTGCTTACTCAGAAACCTGTGACACAGCTGTGATGAGATGTTGATGGGGAAAGTGCTATTTCTTTTTAACACAACAGTAGCCAGCGATTCCAGCATGTCAGGAAACAGCATAGCCTCACAGAAGGAAAGCTCCTGACATGAGGAAGATATATGAGTGAAGAGGATTTCTCAGGCTAGTAAGCAGAAACCCTGGCTATCTAGCTGAGGAGAGGATGAGAGAATAAAGACTGAAGACAAGAAAAATGGAGACCTTAAGCAACATACCCATACACATTTATATACTGTTTTTCTCATTTTCTATAAATGCAACATACAAACAAAAAAATCCATCCAATTTTCTATGTCAGAATTCATGTACAAAAACATTTCCCTGTGACAACAATTTGTAATGGAGAAATTCATTATACTTCCACTGCACATTTTACATCCTCTGCTTTCCTATGCCTGAGTGAGTAGGCTGCTTGTTTCTGTCTGTCCTTTCTCCTCACTTTGGATGTAACAAATCTCTCTTTCTAGGGTCTCCAAAAGCTCATTCTTCTCCCACATAAAAGCTCTCTGTAATGACTGAGAAACAGTAAAACACATTCAAATAGAATTTCAGATACACTACTGGACTGTTTATTTTGCATTTGATGCGCACACAGGTAGATAATGGAATATTAAGCTTTATTCAGAAGAGCTCCACTGTTCCTGAAGCAGACTGTTTAAGCTCCATGAGCCAGTAAATGCAGTTACATGACTCATTCGACTGCTGGGGCAAGCACCTACACTTCAGGATTAGGAGGACTGCCGCTATGTACAATATAAATCATGTCTACTGCCTGACCACTGCATACTGTGCTCTGTGGTGGAAATAGTTATTTGGCAAAATGCTCTAAATTTGAGGATCTCATTTTAACTGTGTCTATGGTTCTCTATGCATTATCTGCCCAAGCGCAGGTTAATAAATTGTAGAATTTGTAAAAACTCAACTAATCTTCTCTCCAGCTACCAGGCCAGCTGTGAAAGATTTGCTTTGATATGGGAAATAGGAAAGGCTTGTGTCATCTTTTTTATCTTCACTCTGTAAACACTGCTTTGCAGTCTAGATCACTTTTAAGTACTCAGCTGTTGTAGTTTGGGCCATTAGTCAACTCCTGACCTTATTCCTCTCTGCCAGGGATTGACAAAAGCAAACAATTGCCAGGGACCTGGATAAAAAGCAGGTCAGGTAGTCGCTCTTCACAATCCATCCATCCATATGTGAAAAAGAGTACTTTCATATTTAGGTGTTGTGCCACTAGCATAAAATAGCTCCTAGAAATTTTTTCTCTCCTTATTTTGGGGAGAGTCATACCCAACTGCCTACTTTGCTACACTTCATTACAGGAAAAGTGACAGGGTACCTGTCCCAATGCTTTGAGCAATAATCTGCTAAAAAACTCTTTCTGGTGACGCAGGTTTTAATTTTCATACATAAAATTAGTATTAGATTTAAGATGAAAGATCTTCTGCAACCCTTTTCCGTTTGAAAGCGTAGGACGAGTTTTGTTCAGAAACAATAACAATAATAGGGTGAGACATAAAATACTACGAGAGTTTAAACTAGTATAAATGGTTACTGAGAATTATGTCATAAAGAGAAAGCATAAAATAAAATACTTACAGTTCAGACACAGTTCACATTTACATTGTTAGAATGTTTTAGAAACTGTGCTTCTATGAGGCAATATAGAAAGAAAAAATGCTATTTTCAAAATTACCCATAAAATTATTTTTATTTTTATTTCACACTATGGCACTAACAAAAATTTGTCATTTGTAATCCAAATTCAGAAGACAGTGCACTAGACATTCTTCTGCAGTTATTCTGCTACTGCTTTTTTATTTTGCGCAGTAATTTAAACCCATTGGAACATCATGCTTTTGTCTTTACTCTCAGCTTAATTCTCACTGCATCCTAATAGGCCAAGCATTCTTGGCAGGTGTAATAAACAACTTCTGCATTGCCAAATATATGCAGAAATTGAAGGACATAAACTAAGAAAGCTCCTGCACTAAATCCAAGAACTTACTGTAATTGATGTAAAACCTGATGCAGCTCCATCTGTCTATTCCATCATGTCTGCTGCTCTTTTTTTTTTTTTTCTCCTCCTGGAATACTTCCTAACCTTACCTGAGCTTTTATAAAGGGGTAGGAGAGAGATTACCTTCACATGAAAAAAAAAAAAAAAAAGCTTCAATGATCCCTGGTCATTTTAAGTACATTATCTTTATTGCTGTGCTGAAATTTCCTCCCCTAAGCTTCCAAAAAAGCTAGGAAGTTAAATTTGTTTGACAGAACATGAAGATAAGAACATCTGAAGCAAATTATCCCCTTAACATTCTAAGAAAATCCTAGAGACTATCATGAAGTGTAAGTGGAGCTAGAGCAGGAAGTTTGAAACTGGGATGAAATTCTGCTTTCTTCATGTTAATAATGAGTTCTGCTATCTTCCGGCTCTCAGCGTAGGAAAAAAAAAAAAAAGCTATCAGTACTGAGGAAATCTTATTAGATTCAACCCTATTTTTAAACAGCTGGGATCAAAATCTTCATTCAGACACACTGGTGCCACTCCATTAAATTCCAGCAGTGGCACCACTGGTAGACAAAGAATGGCACTCAGATTTTTCACCATTAAGTAATCTGTTTTCATTACCTTCTCAGCAGTTTGTTTCATTTGCCTGCAGTAGAGAAACTAAAATTAGAAAACATTTCATGTTCACAGTTAGTTTGCTTCCAACGTGAAAAAAAAGCAAGTCTATAAATTTGTCTATTGGATTATGGCTTGTGCAGTTCTCTTGTAAAGTTGTCTTTACATTATCGTGATGAACTGTAAATGGTGTAGTGCATTATTTTGTCCAAAGTAATTCAAATTAATGACCCTAGAAATATTATTTTAGGTGACTGTTATAAAGCATTGACAATACCCATGAATATTACCAGCAGAATTTCTTTTCTTCTTTGTAATGTATGCATTGCTATGTGTTAATAAACTATTTTATGATCATCTTCAGAACTTGCTGTCTGTTGCAGGAGTTCCACTTGCCAGTCTTGTGTCAATTCTAGTAGCAAATGAATGTCAGGTAAATGCTGATAGCAAAGTATCAAAAGTTTGAATACATTTTTCTTACCTTTGCTTGCATACTCGTGTTCACATTTCACATTACCTAAAGCATCACCGATTCTGACTAAAAATAGAAAAAAAAATTGAAGTGTGGTAATCTCCTAGGTAATGTGGGCACCTTGTAACTGTGAGAACTATGTTACCTTAGAAAGTCTAAAAATTACTTTATTTTTTAATTTAAATGAAACTTTCAAAAAGGAGAATAACAAAAAATGCAAACTGTTTTTCTGGTTCAGATAAACATTGCTCTGGTTGCTAGAATGGGTTTGCTTCTCATGAATGGAAGAGGTGTGTATCTTCTTGCACTGTACTGGCTCATGTCATCCTTACTAAGAAAGTGTTACACCTTACCAACCACAAATAGTAGCACTTTGAAATTATTGAAAAAAAAAAGAAAACCCACAAATTTCTTCCAAACCACACAGTACCAGAATTAGCACACATTTGGGAAATATGCCATCATAGCAGTGTCCAGAGACAATCTTAAGAAGCTTAAAGATCAGAGGACATGAAATGATCTGAGCTTTACAGAAACTTCTCTTGACTAAACGTCAAGATCACTTCTAGGGAAAAGTGAATGGATCACAATAGCATGAAGTCAACCAAATTCTGGATTTCAAAAGAGAGGACTGAAGAGTAAGTTTTTTATTAAGTAATATTAAGAAAAACCCAACTGTGGCAATGATGCTAGTGAACACCTGTTTTATGTAGTTGTCCCAGACCTGTTGTGCTTCACTTTGTCCTGAAGAAATGGTTCTGCAGCTCATCCAGCTGCGTCCATAATAAGGCTAGCCAGACACTAGAAACAATAACTCTGTCTGCACTTGCACATCTCTAATTTTTTTCAATTAGCTCATTCACAATGCATTTCTTAAATTCCTGTAATAGCTTCTCAATCTTTCTTCCTATCAAGTATTACAAGCGAATCAGCATTTAACATACATTTCTTTATTTTAAAGGTCATTCAACAGTCATGCACCAAACCAACTTTAAAGGTAAAGCAGAGGTTGAAAACAGATCTGAAATGCATTCCCCAGATCACATTTGCCTATAAATCCCACAAAAAAAATAAATTATTCTTTTAATATCAGACATATCCTTCTAATTTCTTAGAGCCAGCTAGATATTTTATACAATGAACTTTCCCCTTACTGCAGGCAAATAAAAAATGTTTCAACATGCTCTATGGAGTATGTGTTCATGTGCCAGATCTACAGAAACCTGTAAATCTTTCTATCCTAGATGGGCAGAATGAATTTCAGATTTAGTCACCCTGCTGCATAATCAGGACCACTGATAAGGAGGCACAGAATAACTTTGTTAACATAAATCTGATGCATGCACAACGATGTAACATGCACAATGCTTTAATATAAATGTAAGAGATGAATCTTCTGTGTGTGGCTCATGTAAAGGACATGAAGACCAGATGTGCCACAAATGGAAGTTGAGTGGCAGTATCCATCTCAGTTGAAACCTAAGACAGCGGAATATCAGCCTCTTTCAGATAACACAACACCTGCTAAAACAAAATGATAAGCCATGGCATTTATGAAGGATTTCACTTTTCCTACTAATGATGGGACTTGTTTCATAGAAGATAATAGCAAAAGGTAAATATAAGATGGAATCCTAAGAATCCAAACTGCAGCCACTTCTTCACACTGTCTTCAGGGAATACCATTTTGGCTTCATGAAGAAAGAGGTAGGTGATGGTTTTAAAGAAGCAGTTCTAAAGATCTTTGAATATTTCAATTCAGATAAAATACTGTCAAGCTGCAAAGCCATCTCTCTTTCAACAGTACCCTATGAAAATGCAAAGAAATATACACTAAGAAAGAGAGAGAGAAAGAAAGAAAAAGAGAGACAAGAAAAGAAAGCAGGAAAAAGGAAGGAAGAAGGAAGGAAGGAAGGAAGGAAGGAAGGAAGGAAGGAAGGAAGGAAGGAAGGAAGGAAGGAAGGAA
>JANRGV010000001.1:26663460-26683019 GCA_024734035.1 Alethe castanea
TGACCACTGGACTAAATCACCCTCCGTCGATCCATTTGTAATTTAAATCCAATCCTACAGAAGATAAATGCCCCAACAACGGGCCGGGCTGGAACGGACCTCATGGGTCATCTAGTCCGACCTCCCTGCCCAGGCAGGGTCATCCCAGAGCACGTGGCACAAGACTGCATCTCGACGGTTCTCCTGAGAGAGACTCCCCAACCTGTTCCAGTGTGCAGTCAACTGCACAGTAAAGAAGTTTCTCCTCGTATTCAGGTGGAACTTCCTTTGCATCAGTTTCTGCTCGTTGCTTTACATACCGCTGCTTGGCACTACCAAAGAGAGGCTGGCTCCATCCTCTTGACACCCATTACAGATACCAATAAAGTTCCCTTTCAGTCATTCCATTTCGAGGCTGAACAGGCCCAGGTCTCCCAACCTTTCCCGTTAAGAGAGATACTCCCCTAATTGTCCTCGTTAATCCTCCCCAGGACCCGTTCCAGGAGCTGCCTGTGTTGTACTGAGGAGCCCAGAGCTGGACACAGCACTGCAGCTGCAGCCCTCACCAGGGCTGAGTAGCGGGGCAGGATCATCTTCCTCAGCCTGCTGGCAATGCTCTTCCGAACGCACCCCGGGATACCGATGGTCTCCGTGGCCGCGTGGGCACGCTGCTGGCTCAGGGACAGCTTGTTGTCCACCAGGACTTTCCTGGTGCTGCCTTCCCACCACCCAGGAGCTGCTGCCTCAGAGCCAGGGGGCAGAGCCCGCCAGGCCTTGCTGAGAGGCACGTCCCTGTGGCTTCAGGACGGCTGGGAAGGTGTGTGGCAGCGGTGGGTACGTGCACATCCCTGTCTGCCTGTGCCTCTCAGCTGGGTCCCTTCACTGGGCAGGCCTGAGCATTCACCAACCTGCGTTGGGGTGGTTTAAAGGTGAGGAAAAAGAGTTAAATGTTTCATTGTCCTGAAAAGGATACAGGGAATGAAATTCATCATAGAACTTCCAACTTAATTCTTTTGCTACGGTCAGGCTGGAAAAAGGTGGGTGCGTACAGGGCATTGAGACAGCCCTTTGATTTTCAAAAGCTGTTTATAATGATATATTACATGTAAGTGATTGTCTACTCCACGTGGAGTGCTGCATGCAGCTCTGGAGTCCCCATTACAGGAGAGACATGGACTTGCTGGAGCAAGCCCAGAGCAGGCCACAAAAGTGATCAGAGGGAGGGGGAAAAGGCTGAGAGTTGGGGTTGTTCAGCCTGGAATAGAGAAGAATTATGGGGTGACCCATTTGCAGCTCCAGTAAGTGAAGGAAGCCTCCAAGAAAGCAGGAGAGAGACTTTTTACAAGGGCATGTTGAGATAGGATCTGGGGGAATGGCTCTAAACTTACAGAGGATAGGAAGAAATTCTTAACTTGTAGGGTAGTGAGGCACAGGAACAAGCTGTCCAGAGAAGTTGTAGATGCCCCATCCCTGCAAGTGTTCAAGGCCAGATTGGATGGGGCTTTGAGGAACCTGGTCTAGTGGAAGGTACCCCTGGCAAGGGTCAGATCTAAACGACCTTTGAGGGCCTTCCAACCTGATCAATTTTATGATTCTATTATATTTTGGCCAAGGTTGCTTTAATTATTTAAATATGGCTTGAATTTAGTTATTTTCCTTGTTATATAATTTTAAATGAGCAACATGGCTATTTATTGTATGGTACTGTGTCCAAATGCTGTCCTATTTTTTTCTCCATTACTATCTGTCTTATACAGAACTGGGAACCTAATGCCTATTTTTGGATAGTATTACCAGCCACTCTGAGGTGTGATTTCTTTCACAAAAGGTAGCCCAAAAGGTAAATTTCTCCCCAGGCATGAAAAAATCATTATTAGGTAAAGGGAATATCATCATGCTACTAACCTAAGACAAAAACAGTCCTTTTCGTAGGTAAGAAGCAAAAGAACTTTGCATGAATGCTTTTAGTTTCTGTGTCTGTATAACAAAGTAAAATGCTGAAGTAAAAGATAACAAAGTGGCAGAGAATAAATGTATTGAAGCAAATAGATGTCTGCTATTTCACTCCCTAGTTCCACAGACTGGCTTCTGCTTATTTTCAACCATTGTCTCAAATTGTCTTTGTTACGATAAATTCTAGGAAAAAAAACATCCTTGCATATCATTCAAAAATCCATTTTTTCCCCAGATTGTCAGATCCACTTTAACCTGGATTACAGCTAAATTCAGTAATTTGTACAGATGAGTTTGACGTCATTGGGTGGCACAAGAAAAAATGGTTATAACAATGTTTTCTTTGGAGCAATGCAATCCTATTGCTTATCTACTTCATTTGTTTCAGAATTGATAAACTGAGAAAAAGAGCGTAGTTAGTGTGCTCCAGGAGTCTGTTAACTGTTCTAGTATTCATTATGTCATGAAGATAGTACTTTTTCATTTTTTTTTAAATGGAAAGAACAATTTGCTTATGTTAAAAGTATGAAAAAATGATACTATTGCTGCTATTCTTCTATAGAAGAGAAATACCTGAAACCTCTAAGAGCAAGTTGGAAGGTTTCAGTGCTCACCTTCTAGTAGAGTAGTTGAACTTTTCACTATATACCTGGATTGCAGGAGATGCCAGTTGCTTATCCAGCTGCTGGAAAACCAGGGAGCAACCAAAAGGTAGATGGATAGCCAGAAACCATATAGGGCTGCTCAGCAAAACTGCTCAGACTGAAACAGTCTGCTTCCTTAAGTACAGCCAACATACTAAGTGAAAAATTCTGGAGACTACAAGTATCCTGTTTCTACACTACTAAGGGAAGATGATCAGAGGTACATTATTTCCACTAGGCTATGTCTTGGCCACATATTTTTAGGAAAGACATAATGACTTTTATATGCTCCTCAGTATAATTTTTTTTGCAATGATTTATAGTTTTTGCTGTCGTGCTTTTATGAATTTAAAGAGGTGTAGCACCTGATAAATTTGCAAAATTTGTCATGCATTTCATGGGCTTCCATAAATTTTTGTCATTTTGTACATCAGATTTTATTGCCTGGACCTGGATGGCTCAGCTGTTTTGTTGTTCATATACATGTCTTACTATTTGTAACACTTGGAATTTTGTGTATGGGAATGAATTTTGCAGACAAAAAAAAAAATGAAGTTTGAAAACAATCAGAAATCAGATTTTATCATTCTAATTTTGAAAACTGCAGGTTAATATTTTTAAATTTCACACAATGCAGCATTGCTAAAAATGCAACCCCTGACTTGCATCACTTGGCAAAATTCTGAGTATAAACTCAAAGTACCTCATGGCATCTTGATGATGGATCCATGGTTCTGAGAAGTACCTACTCAGCTGCCAAGTTTGAGTGCTTGTACTGTGCTATAGTTATATAAATTGTGTGGGTTAATTTATAGTAATGCTGTCAATATATTTGCCATACTTGAAGAATAATAATTTTCTGTAACTTATCAACCCATTCCCAGTAAACACTGAGATAAAGGTAGATAATTTTGCCTCTCTCTCTTCTGTCACTTAGCTACATTTATTCCCTCTTAAGGTTTGATGCCTTTGTGTTCACATCTTACAATTAAATTTATGATCCTTTAGTTAGACATGTTGCTTCCTTTAATCTGAGTAAAGATAATTTTTGTGTAGGTTTCTGCTTTCTAAATAATGAAATACATGGAATATGAATGCATAAATCCTTCAGGTATTTTTGCAGGATTTTGTGATGAACCAGTCCATTAAGAACTAGGAGCTAGACTTGCAGTAGTGCTCAGCACTGCTGAAAAACCAAGTCCTCAGGTTATTCTGATGTTTTGTCATTTATTTTTTCCTCCTGACTTTTGTTTTCCTTTATAGCCTCACCTCATGGCTTCTGTCTCTCACTGTCCCTCTTTGATTGTTACTGTACCTTGTTCCTGTCCTTGGGCTCATTTGAGCTTTTGATTTCAGAAACTTTTCTTCTATTCCAGATGCTTTGTTTTAGTTTTTGGTGGCCTTCCTGTTTCTAAAGTCTTAATTCCTCAAACTCTACCTGTCAATATGAATTGATTCATAGAAATCTGTTCAGCATCAAGTAAGGTTTTTGTTTTGTTTTGTTTTGTTTTTTTAAGCAACTGATTTTAGCCACAAATATAATCAAGTCTGATCTCTTGAATAACAAGAATCAGAAGTTCATAATAAAATCAGGTTATTTGAAAAATTGTACTCTTAAGGTTTGACAAAGTCAGTTCATTAAAAAAAAACCCTAAAGAAACAGACAAAATTATAGTCAAATTGGAGTTACATATTTTACTTGGAGGAAAATACGAAGGAAAGATTAGTAGATTTGGTGATGTTGCAACTGGTTGCTGATCAAGAAACTAAATTCATTGTGAATTGTCCTACAGCATCAGGACATTTCTCTGTTAATCTAAACAATGTATAAACTGAGGATTTTCTGTAGGTCTCACCAGATTTGGTAAAAAGGCAAGGACTTTTAAAAACAGTTCTTAGCAGAGAAAAGAAATTACGGAGACCAAAACATATTTAAAAACCTTGAAAAAATATGTAAAAATGTAAAGCGTAGCTTACATGCAACAAATACACAGGGATTTTTTGTGATTTTATTTTATTTTACTGTTTCTATTTTATTTTTACTGTCTGTTCCCTCCATTGTACGTCCTTGTATTTCTTTCTCTGCACTTAGCAGGGGGAAACAGCAGAACAGGATATGTGTGCAGACCTCTGCCAAGCCCATTGGAGTAGTTTGCTTACATTTTCCCCAACATCTGACTTATATTTGGTTCTAACTCTGGGAAATGGCGTGGCTGCATACAATCTGTTCGTGTATCCCTGGTCCAATGGCTGTAATAGAAGCACTAGCATTTCAATATAACAGCTTGTGATAAAATTTTCCATTAAGTGTAAACATTGCAATTGCTCTGAAAAAAAAAAAAAGCCTTAAGAACGTCATATTGTTATAGTCAGTTAAGTCAAATGCTATGCTTATAGAGAAAAAAAAATAGAAAAAATTAAGATTGGAAATGAAGTTTTTTAAACTGCAACAAAAATATGTCTAGCACTTAAGAAACTTCAGTGAAAGGAAGAAAACTACTGGAAATGTGAAAGCTAACAGCACAAGGGCTATAACAAAGAAGAAATTAAAAATTCATGATACTGAGACGTAGTATGGAAATATTTTACTTCTCTCATTTATGTTGATCAAAAATATGCATTGATAAAGGTTCGTGTCTCCATATTTCCATTAAAAGTACACAATAAAGGACAGGGCAAAAGCATAACAGCCGAGAAACAAGTACTTAAATTAATTGTGGTCCCTGTCCCTGCTTACTTTCTAGATTCAAAATAGCAAATGAAAACAGCTGGTGTTTATATTTAAAATATAGTTTATTTTAGGTTATATAATTTTCCAAAATTTAGGATGCAGAAATACAGGCCCCACACAGCTTTCATCCAACTGGATGGCTTGAATCTGACCAGAAGACCACAAGAAGTTACTGGAATGATTCCCCCCAAAAATACGCTGATCTAGTGACCTTTTACAGATAATCTCTTTCATGGATGCACCCATAGATGGCATTTCCCTGTAAGCTGCTCTGGTGTTGATTTTAAAAACTATCTGAACTCCATAAGTAAAAGATAAGTTTAATGGATCAATAGAAATTCAAAATCTTTACTAAAAATATAAGCAGGACTGGTACCTGAAACCGGTTTTAACTACATGTTGCTTCAACTATTCAGCAACAACTTACTGAAGACAAATTAAAGTTGCTTCTGTTTCTAATGTCTGTAATTGTCTCGAGACTTTTTTGATCTGTCATCTTAATAAAGGAGGCTTAAGTATGTTTTTAGTTTCTGCTAAGGAGTACGGAGAAACATACTTGAATAATAGTTCAAGACCATTCTGTGTCATTTCTTTTACATTTGCTAAGGAAGAAATAGGTAGTTCTTATGAATCCTCTGCTCTGATGTTCAAAATTTAAACTAGCCTCTGGTTAATCTTTTGTTTGCACATAGTTTTAGCAAAATGTACTCAAATCTCAGCTGATTTTTTTTTCTTTTTCCATGCTGGAAATCTATACCAGCTGAGACAAGTCATGGATTTCCAGGTCTGGCATGACAGTTATAGTCACACTAATAAAAATGATCATATTTCATCAGCTATTGGCTAGTGATTTGTAAAAATTTGATCAGGGTTTGCTCCTTGATTAAAACTGTTCTCCTTTGCCAGAAAATAATAATTTGGTCTTGACAGCCTTTTCCAGGACATATTGCTGCTTAGGAGAAAGCTGCAGTTGCCACAGGAATGACTCAAGCAGACAATCTGGGAACAGAGCAAATTGCTTACAGGCAGCTTTTGAAATGTAGAAATACACACACACACACACACACACACACACACACACACACACAAAGTATAATTGACTGTGCAACAGGAATGATACATGAGGTCTCACATTCACTATACATTCCAAATATTAAAGAGAATAACAAAGAAACATGAAAACTGTGCATGCTTATAAAGTATAGTCTTATTGCTATGGCACTATCTGCAAAAGCTGGGCCAACAAAGGATTACGCAGTTAGAAAAGTATAAATAGATGTTGTATTCTAATTTATTTTTCTGTATTTTTTAATGCCATGGAGAAAGCTGGTGTTTTAATGGAACCACAATTTGTAGAAAGAATAAGGCTTCTAAATATAACAGCTTCAATAAGCCAAAACTTGTTCTCATTTATGACAGCAGTAGAGCCTTTAGAGGACAGAATGAGACATAATTCTGATCAAGCTATTTTCCACAAACCTAGGCTGGAGAAAAGTCTCATCTATCTCCCACTAACAAGAGCTGTGTGCTTTTGTTTTCTTTATGGAAAGGGTAACAAGGGATTCTTGCGATTTATGAACAGGACAGATGCTGCTATTTTGGAAGTAAGGATGTTATTCATGTACATTATTTGCCTCCCTTTTCTGCTGTAGTGTTTAGAAGAAGGTTAGTATTTGTGAAGTAGAAAGGATTACTGAGCAGAAACTGAAAAAGAATGTTTTTCAGGTAGTTGAGAAATCCAGTATGTTTTGTGCATGGCAACAAGAAGAGATACATCATTCCAGATGCTAATACCAGATGACAGAGTTATTACTGATTACTTTAGGAGTCTTTGGATCATGCTGCAGATCCTGGCACTGTTGGATAACACAGAGCCATCTGAAAAGGATGGGTGTGAAGTATGTTTTGCACGTGTTTCAGTGAATGACTGCACTGGGGGTAATACATTCCACAGAAGTTTAGAAATGCAAAAGTTAAGAGTTTACTTGAAGCAAGTCTTGCTTCTGAAATCAGTAGAAAGATAATGGGGGGGTTCCCGGAGGCAATCTAAGCTAGAGCTAGAATAAATCACTCTTTCAGGATGTCACATTTTGCCTTTGCCAAAATCACAGGAGATAAAAGCTGATGCACAGGGATAGACTTCAGCTGCATTTGAGAAGGTGTTTCTGGGTGAATCTCATGCTTACATTACCCTTCAGAGCACAACCAAGATATCTGCAGTATCCTGATATGAGCCTGGGAAGACTTGGAGTTCTTGTGCAGAACATTTAATAATATCTGTCTCTTGCTGTTTTCACATGGTTTATGCAAAAACATTAGTCTTGGGGTTCCTCCTATGAGGGCTATGACATCAGACACTGCAAGGACTGATGAGTTTTGTAAGTGGCCTGATTTTGCAGACAGTGGCATATAACTGGGGATAAGCTGTTGGTATGTTAGCAATGGTTTAAAACTTTCTGTGGTTTTTCAAGAAGTATAATTCAGACATAAACAAAATTGGCATGGGAGGGCAGTGACATGTTCTTATAAAGAAACTAAGACATTGTCCTTTTTCAATATCTCAAATTATTATTCATTTGAATCATTAGTACTTTACGCAGATAATTTCTAGCATAGCTGAATGTGAAATCTAGCTTGTCTCCTTTCTGGGTAAATAATAAATAAATATGCTGTACTGTCTGTATTTGGAGAAGGGAGATAGGCCGTGTGTCAGCCTGGATGCAGATTAAAGTGCTGCATCCACACATTTTGAAGAACATTTTTTGTCTATTCTTTTGTCTGGATAAGTACAAAATTCAATGTTCTGATTTTAAGAATACAAAGTATCCCAATATCTCTCCTTAATAAATCACAAAAACTTTATCAAGAAGTGCATGAAAGTAATTGTTCTGGTTATTCTTGAGTTTACTTACTCTTTTTTGAAACTTCTACTTGGTTAAAAATTGTGTGATGTACCACTTATCGAGAACTAGCATTCCCATGCTATCCTTTCTTTAAATACAGCTTCATTTCAATGTAGGGAATTGTATTATTATATTTTTGGGAAAAGGATAATAACGCGCTTTGATGTGGGACTGAGCTCATCCTTCTCCTTTGAATAATGTATACAGCATATCTGTAAGATTCACATTGTGTGATTGCATGAAATATATAACTGTAATCAGACTTCTGAGCAGGAACTTATTTTGTTTGAACAGCAGATTCCTGACTGAAATGAAAATTATGTGAAGGGGAAAACTACAGCATGTCTTGATATTTCTTCTTGTATGTACTAAGACATCAAAATTTTTCTTTAAGAACTGGCAGAACATAAGAGTTAGCATATTTAATTAAAAAGGGGTTTCATAGCTTTTTTTTTTTCTGTGAAAGGCTGTTTTCTCTTTACATTACACAAGAAATCAGATTAAAGACAACAGAATGTTTTGTTTGTTTGCTTTCTGGTTTCAGAACATACTTGGTCCAAAACAGTTGACTCCTTTCTCACTAATCTATTTGTCTGACAAACTTACAAGTTTGTATACTTCGAGATGCTACTCCATTGATGCTGTCTTTGCCCATCTGTTTTTCCACTTTGGGACTTGCCCTAAAGAAACACCTCTTTCAGGCTGCCATCCTATTTATAGAGACATGAGCAGAACAGTAGCACTTATGTGAAAGAGCTGCCTTAACAAACACATGTAGTACTCCTAAAGTATTCAAGCACACAGTACTCTTGTCTTTTCTCTGTGGAATGCTGAACAGATGCAGATGAAATGAATAAATTTTAAAACTGGTATCTTTTGCAAGCATAATTTAAAGTGCTAGAGCTATGAAAGGTAATAACATTGTCAAAAATAGAGGGATATATTTACACAACCTCTTCACAGCAGAATCATTACTAATTTAAAAAAAAAATCCTGCAAGAGGCCAGTCTGGAGATGAACTATTTTTAAAAAACTAAAATAAATCCTTACAAGAACAATCTGTCTAATCAAACTTGAATTCAGTATATTTATGTGTTGGGCAAAACAAGAAATTGATTTTTTTTTTTAAATTGAAATAACTTGTGATTTTAAAATCAGAACATTCCAGTGCTATGAGTCTTAAAAGAAATAATCCACATTGCATTTTTAAAGAAACAAATCAGTATGGTAGGTATTTTTGCTCCCTGTCTCTACCTCTCTGCTCTCCTATTTGATTTGGAAGGGGAGGTAGACTGATTTTCACTGTTGTATTTTTTTTAGATTGATTTGCTGGTATACAGTTTCATGACTGCAGAATCTGGAAGAGAAAGAAGAGTCATTTGAGGAGCAACAGAAAAGACTCTGCACTGTGGATTCCACAAATCATTTTTCTTCAGAGGCACTTTGAGTCACACAATACAAATAAATAATAGTGAGAACACAGACAGGTATGCTTTTATTACATGGAACAGTAAAGGATGTAATGAATTGCTTAGGCCAAAGTAGCACAATCGTTTTAATTCACAGTAAGCTGAAACTGCTACTTGGAGATGGTTTTATCCATCCTTTGGCCTTGGATACTCATGTTTCAGCACCAGTTCACATAAGGCTGTGCAAAGGAGATGAACAAAAAGGTTTTATCTGGACCAGTTCCAGGTCAGTGCTATTTACAAGTGTAAAGGGTGTAACTGCAGAAAACATGCAGGAGAAGAGAATGGGAGGCAGCGATGGGGTTGTGTTGTCTCACTCCAGGCTCACTGGTGTGCCCATGGAGCTGCCAGCAGCTGTGTCACACCTGATCTGACACTGTCTGCTCTCCAGCTGGGCACTCATGGCTGCTTCCCTCTCTCCCTCATGTTCCTGACCCTGTGCCCCTGCCCCTGGCTTGCACCGGATCACTTGGTGTTAGAACCACAGGGCTTCTTGGTAGAGTAGGTGTCTGTCAGATCAGAAACTGGCTCAGTATGTGGTTTGATAATTGCAAAATTTGGTATAAGTGAGTGGGAGGGAGTGATGAGGTTGTGTTGTGAGAATGGAACTTCATATGAAACTGCACCCTGCCATCAATGGGACTAAGAAGACACCTCTGTGGCTGGACATTGTCATTAAAAAAAAAAAATGTATTAATCATGCCAGTGTAATTGAAAACAACCTTTCAATTTTAATTTTTACAGTATTTCTCAAGTGTGAAAAATAATTAAAGCAATCTGGAAATCAATTCCATTTCCTATAATTGTCACGGTTACTAAATCTGTATAAGCCTAAAAGTGATCTTTCCTATAGGATGATATCTAGCATACAAATATTTTCATGGAAGAGTGGAGTAGAATCTTATTGCTAGTCTTGTCCAAGTTTGGGACTGGAGATGTTCAAGTCTCTTCAGGATTTCTGCCTTATAAACCATGGCAATTACAACAGATTCCCTGCCCTGGCCCCACTAAAACCTTCAAAACTGCATACTGCATAAAGAAAAATAAATAATATATGAAATAAAAGAAAAAATAAGCCTATTTTTTACATCAAATGGGTCATCACTCTTAATGCTTGGTTCAAGCAATATGACAGTATGGAAGAAAATTTGGGGTTTTTTTTCAGAAGGTCTGCAGCTGCAGAATTTTGTCACAGTTCTCAAAAAAACCTTGAGACTAACTTGTAAAAATATTATTATTTATAATAAAATTGTTGCTATTATTATTAGAGTATTATTTCTTAAACACTTGTATGCATTTATACGCTATTATTTCTTAAACATTTAAACCTTGAGAGTTTTATTTCACAGTAGCACATAAAACAGAATTACATAGAGACTTCTGAAGATCCTGCTCTAGCATGGACTGCTTGGGGGGCTCTGCCATCACTTAGGAGGGTAAAATCTCTTTTTCTTTCACCTTCCCAGATCTGTTTTCAGGAACTTGTGCTTCTTGCCAAGCAACTGATGGTCACAGGCCGTAAGAGTGGCCTTCACTGTAATCTATTTTCTCCCCAGCCCCAGAATGAGATCAGATCTATCAGTTCTTGCTGCGTTTTCCAGGCAAGGTGCCAGTAACTTTGCCATATGCCGCCAGCAGGGAACCTTAACAAAGACATGTCTTGGTGATTGCTTTTCCTTTTTAAAAGACAAAGGAAACTGTATATATGTCTAGATGAAGGGGAGCTCTAGCATAACTAAATGTATTTTCTTTTGCAATAAATTTGATCTTAAATCAGCTCAAATTCTTAAAATACAATTAAAAAAAAAAACCTACACAATTTGGCAGAACTAGATTAAAAACAGATTAGATGCTATAAAATGTTATAGTAAAAGACATCTTCTGTGTTTGCGAAACATTGTGCTAATGAGTGATATAATGAATATTAGAAAAAGCAGCAAATTGATTCCTAAATGTCACAATTACATTTTAACCGAGGACATTAAAAGGAGTTATTTCCTTTCTTGATTGCTTAGAGGTTTTATTATTTCACTATAATTTGTCATACAAATTCAAACCAATCAGCTTCTTTGCTTACAGATAATAAATAAATAGAATTTAAAAGGAAGCTATAGAAACCCCTTCAGTAGAATTTATTTTATAGCAATTCACAGTGATTTTTGTCAGAACAAGTGAAGCATTTTTTGTCCTCGGCAAGACCAAAACAAGATTGTATTGGAAAAGCTTTATGTGAGAAGGGCCATTGGCGCTCACATTCAAAGTAATTATTCTTGTAAAATTAATTAACTTTTTTTTAATCCAAGCCTTTAGAATACTTCCCATTAGTAACAGCAGGTCTGTGCTTTTTATGTTCATTGTGGCAGATGTTCTTTACATCCCAGATTTCCTCAGAACAACAGAATGGTTTGATGGATGAAACACTACATCTGGAAAAAGTGTATCAGTCAGCGTCATTAAAAGCCTGGGCCAGAGCCCACTGAAATCAGTGGGAGTCACTGGCTTATGTTCACATTTTTCATATCTTGTTAAGAGGGAGTAAGTCTTGATTATTAAAAAAGAATGGAATGACATTCTTGTATTGCACGTAATTTCTTTCTCCAACAGTGGGGAAGAAAAAGGTTGTATTGGCAGAATAATCTGTCATGGCATGTATGGATAGCTAGGCTTGGAATCCCATGAGACTTTCAGGTTTGCACAATGACTACCAGCTGGCAAACACCCTTAGGGAGGCTGCAAAGGCTTCTAAGACCTGCTGGGAAGGTGTACCTGGCTATGGTGGACCAGTACTATGACAAAAGGGAAGAACATTTAAGCAAGCAAGGAAGCTAAAAATTCAGGTTTGCATGACAGCGTTTTGGCCAGGCCAGGGTTAGTTTTTAAAGCAGGCAGGAGGAGGTATGGCTAGGACCTGAAGGTTATTCTATAACACCTCACATCGTTTTCCAGAGACTGGGGAAGGGTCTCACTTCCAGGCTGGGGGAGTTTGGTGTGGTCAGCTTAGGCTCCATGGTGAACGTTTTGTATATAAACCACTCATCTCTCTTGTACAGGTTTTTATTAATATTGTTGCTATTACTGTTAATTTTCGTGTTTCATTGTTGTTTCCAGTAAATTGTTCTTATCTCAACAAATGATCTTTACTTCTTGTGCCTCCAATTCCCCTCTCCAAGGATAGTCCAAGGAATTAAATTCTAATGGGCATGTAAGCTACTGGATGACACTATACTGGAATTGCAGCATTAGTGTTTATCACCTATGGAAATGGAAGAGGAAATGTAAAAGGAAGCTGAAATCACTTTTCAGCAAAGTTAGGGAGAATACTACAAACAGGAAAGAATCCTTCAAATTGTATTTAAAACAAGAAAATAAAATGTATCATAAGCTTTAATTTATTAAATGTCAAAATATGATCAATTTGGCAGAATGAAAAAATAATCTGAGAATCAACAAGATAAAAGCTTCAAAATAAGTAATAACTTATTATTTGAAACAGAAAAAAAGCGCCAACATTCATTGGCCCAGCAGATAGTTTGTACAAAATCTACTCAGAGAGATAATTTTCTCCATCAGTATTTTCTATCAAAAAGAAACTAAGATTCTCCCATGCTAAAGTGCAGTCTTCTGAGGGGAGGGGGCTCAGTGGACAATCTGTCTGAATTTGTAAGTTATTGTGGAAGCAGCTACAAATAAAGTATTTTTTTTTTTAGAAAAAGATAAAATGGTCTGATAAAATACATAGAAACCAGCACTATCACAAAAATTCTAAAAGAGTTCAGGTGTAAAATGGTTCAACTACTAATGCATTAAATTCTGACTTGACTGGACAGTAAATAAAATAGCAGATGAAATTCAATAGAGAGAAAGGCAAAGGAAATGAAATGCAGTATAGATAATGTAAAGAAATCTTTGCTTCTGAAGACAAGAAATCCTAGCTTTGCCCATAAAATGATGAACTCTGAGTTGACCACCTTGACTAGACAAGACCTCAGGATAATGATAGCTTTATGGAAGTGCCATTTCTATGCAGTCAATGTTCACTTCATGCCCCAAGAAAAAAAGAATCTTAAAAATCACATGAAAGAAATAGAGAACAGAAAATAGAGAACAAAAGAGAAAACATTATTATTAAACTGAATAAATGCACTATTTGCCTTCATTTCAGTGCTGTCCTCTCACTACAAAATGGTTATCTATATAGATGGGAAAAGTTCATTGAAGGAAAACGAGAAGAGGCATTGAAGGAATTGAAGTCTGTCTCAGATACACTACAAGAATTAACTTTGTCAGGTGGGATTCTTTAGCTTGGCAAAGAGATAACTTGGGAGGTATGGTAGAACAGAAGCCAGGCTCAATGCAAACAAAACAATATTTTCATACAGAATGTAGTAGGTCTGTGGAATTCTATGTAATAAAATTGAGGTATTAAAGAACTCTACATGGGTTACAAGGGAGAATGGACAAGTTCTTAGAAGACCCATTACAGGCTACTAAATGGACAAACCGCAAAAGGATCAAGAAACTCACAACTTGAAAATAACTGGAAGTTGAGAAATGACTGTATAATATCATATATACTTGCTCTGTTCCTACTTTTCTCTATCTGTCCACTTTGGCTAGACATACCTTAATCTGAACAAGAAAAACAACTGTATAATCTTAAATTTTCATAATACATTGTTGTTGTTATTTAGTATTCTTTATACAGTGTCCCAAAGTCACATGATAAAATTACTAATATTCCTCTTGTAGCTTTTATGTCTGGGAGCTTTAATCATGACTCAAAATTCTGCCACATCTGATATAAATCATAGACAGAAAAACAATACAAAAAATGGAAATACTAAGTCTGTGGTAATACACACATAGAAACAGAACCAGAAACAGACACAGCTATAGCAGTATATATTTGCTATACTGCACACTAGTATAACATCTGTACAAATAAACTATGAGAACATGACACACAATATTCATTTGGTTGTACAAGAGTTTTAGGGAGCATGGTGGTAGAAGGACATTTGTGAGGAAAAATTAAGTCAGTTTTCAGGTATTTACATGGAATATATTTTAAGTATGAAGGATCACTGGAAAAAAAGCCCACAATTTGTCTGAAAATTCAACAGCAAACTAGAGGCCAATATATTGAGTTAAACAAATTTGTATGGCAGATTTCATCTGCTGTAAAGAAATGGCAGATGAAAGAAAGAGTCATCTGTGAAATGTACTGAAATCAAACTCAAGAAGTTTATAAGTGATGTAGCAAAGGCAAATTGACCAGAAAGATAAAAACAGAAAAGGAACATGGTGGAAGCTGAGGAGAATCATTACAATAGATACTTCAATATCAGAGCTGCATTTCTAAAGACCAGAGAAAGAGAAGGTTGAGGGAAATGAGTAGGGAGATAAGCCTAGACAAGAATTTTAGCTGAATGGGCAGACAGGAAAGCTGCATGTGAGGTATGTTTTACATCGAAGGTTTCAGACATGACTTCAGTGGCCAAATCTGCAGTGAGGTTTGAGTTGAGTTGATGTCCCTTGTATGGGTATGAGTAACAGGGGGTGGTCTCACAGTGGTTAAGTAGGTAGGCATATACAGTCAGGGTAATGGTGGGAATATGTATGCAAATATATCTACATAGTTATAAAGCTCTTCTAGTGAACATACATACGGTTGTTTTTTACTGTTGTTTTTCACTTCTCCTGGACTCTTTTACAACATGTGTACCATGTAATCAACCCCCCCCCCCAGTAATTAATTGACTGAGGCTGAGCACAACCTTAGGAATGCAAGAAATCTCTCAATGTCTGATGGGAACTTTCCCTGGCAGCGTTTGACTGCAGTAGACCTTGTAGCAGTCTGCCCTTTATTTCAAAGTCTTATTGTTCAGAGACCATTCATACAGAACTTTCTCCCCTTTGCAATTTAAAAAAGCAAGAACATCTTATTCAGACTTTCAATATTTTACTATATAATACTAGCAAAAGAGATCACTGAAACAGTTTGCTGTAATGGCCAGTTAAAGTGTAAAAGCTGCAAGATTTCTCTTTGGAAAGATATTTGAAGAGGTCAGTCTCCATACTAAGGATGATGATGTTTGGATAGACAAAAAAAGAGTCTGCCATTTGGATTCAGACAGGTAGGTCATGGCTTCAACTGTCTGCTCAATGACAGGAAAAAAATAGATACAAGATTTCATACCATTATTCTCCATTTGCAGTTGGCAGATAAGTTAAAAACAGACTTACTCGAGTTTATTCCCTAGTTGAGGAAATATTGCACTTTTCCCTTTGAAAACTCACCAATTTCATTAAACTAAGAATAATTTGAATGTGACTGTATTCTGTGCTGACTTGCTATTGTGTAAGTCCTTCTAAAATGGTCTTTATCAAGCCACAACAAAGATTTCTTTTTTTCTTAAGGCAAAAGTAAAGGCAGAAGATAATGTTTTCTTTCCTTCTCCAGCAGTGGAACAGCAGCACTGAAATGGAGATTCAGACACTTACTCTTGCAACAGGCTGCACACTGAAGGGTCAGCCTGAAGAGAACCACTGGAATACTGAGATAATTCAAAGACCTGGTGTGTTTGACATGACCTGAAATACTGAAATATTTCTAGACATCTTTTTAGGTATTATGTTAGTGATGGAGCTGCCATGACATTTTCATACTAGATATACTATTTCAGCTTTTCACAATTTTCCACTAAAAATGACTTTTTAAGATGATTTTTTGTATGTGCATGAGGGTAGTACTTGTGGGTGCTAAACTGGCAATACCTAAAATCTATTTAATGGATACAGCAATGTCAGTACAGTGCTCAGCTCCCAGCAGTGTGCCAGTAATACTACATTTCTTCTACCAAAAAGGCAACAGAACATTTCAACATCTTTGATTTTCTGCTGAGACTGGCAAAGGCCTTGTAGAAATAAGGAGATTAGACATTCTGAAGGTTTCTTTCATTTTGGGCATGAATTCTCCCTTCTTTTTCCCTTACTTGAAACAATCTGACTCTACTAGCATCTACAAAGGGGGAGTTACCTTTTAATAGATGTTTTAATGGCCAGAAACTTCCAAAGAATGATGAACAAAAGATAAACTGGTAGTTCTACTTAATTTCTGTGCTGTATGTTTTATTTACTTCTAATTACTACATTCGGAGGATTTGTTGGTAAGCCCTATCTTTGCAGTGCCCAGAAGGTTAGAGAAACAGTGAATACAGTTTAGGCACTTCACAGTTCTTTTCATTTTATTGATGTGGGGTTATTTCCTGTTGAGGAATGAGGGCAGAGCTGACTACAGGAGATAACAAAGAATGCGTGCATGTTATTTTCAGAAATGAAAGTGTGAATATTCCTTTGGAAGGGGAAGAAAGGAGAGGGAAAAAACCCACATTTGGGACAAGTAAGACAGAGGGGCTGAGAGGGCTTGAGTCATGGGACAGAGTACAGAGAAAAGGAGGAAGGAGTAGTTGAGGAAGATGAGGGGCTAATGAGGAGCAGGGGCAGGTAGCCATTAATTAACATCTGTTTGCTCACCTATTCCTGCCAGAATTATTCACATACAGACTGGAATAATCCTAGCATTGCAGCCTGTCCCAGAGGGCTGAACTGAAAGTCAAGCCAGTCCATACATGTACTTTGACATTCTTATTTAAAGGATTCATAAATTCCTCCACTGTTCTACAAGGTGTTCTCCCATTTTCTGTGCTGAAGGCTCTCATTCTTCGAAGCTATCTGCCCTGGTCAGCCTGATCTTCCGTTTGGACCACATTTGGAGGCAGTTCTTTTTACTGTTCCTTCCTGTTACATGTGATTTGGGCTATCCTGCCAATCACTGTGAATGGGACAAGAGCAGAGGCTTGTCCATTGGCAGGGAGGAGGTTCAGCAGAACCTGCTGCTGCATGTTATTATGGATCTGCAGTTTCAACAAAGGGACCTGAGCCCTGCTACTTGTCTTTTAAGACTGAAATAATGTGTTTAAGGAAATATTAGGATAAGGTTTGCCAGTCAAAAGGAAAAAAACAAACATCCAGGGAATGAAAAGCTGACATACCAAACTTCTCACTGAACAGAGAAGCTGATCACAGTTTGGAAGAAAACTAGAGTTCATGGGCCAATAGCATATTTGGGAAGGGCTGGCAGATTCAGGAAAGGAATTCACTTTTTCCTATGTAATTCCTATGTAGCCAGAAAATTGATGGAGGAAACAGAAGCAGTCAGCTATGGATGTGATAAGATGCTACAAAACCCCCAGGAAATTTAATCACAGAATTAAAACAGAATTCAAGCTTACCTTTGGAATTTTGTGTCCTTCAAAAACACTCAACATCAGAAGCACAGAAAAATATTGTTGAAAGTATTTCAGCTGCATAATTATATAATATATCAACCAGCCATCTCTGTTCTCTAAAAACGTACACACCACCAAAAACCCACCCATCTTTGCAATGCCAGGAGGAGTTTTGGCTCTGGTACATGCAGTACTATGCTAAATGTAGCAGAGGCTCTGGCCACAGAAGTACACTTGTCAAACTTCATGTCCCCTCCACTCTTCACCATGATAGGGAAGGTGTGAGCTGATGTCTTTACAAACAATTCCATGGGTGAAGGTATGGCTGTTAACGTCTTTGAAATGGATCTTTGTGTCTCTACTAACTTCCAGTGGCAGGTTTGTTATAGAGCCTAAACAGCTTGGCTCCTGAAACGGACAAGTGGGAGTTTCTGAACTCTGGGCAGCGCATTTGTTACCAGGTTTGTTACAGAGCCCAGTTTAACTCCTGAGACAGACAAGTTGGTCGGCACAAACCTGGGGTAAAATGACAGATTCAAGGTGGGGATGTGTGGTAGGTGGTTCAGGAAGGCTGTACCTCAGCCAATGGGGAAAGGAAGAGGTCACCATGTAGCCAGGAGTTTAGGATAAAAGGAGGCTGTGCCCTTTGAAACCCCAAGAAAGAAAACCCTGCGTGCGTGTGTCCCAGTGTACTCCCTCCCTCTATTTGAATGAAGTTACAGGACTCCTCTGTCTCCTTTATGGACACTGGTTTTTCATAGCATGATTTTCCATATGACCGCAGAACGAGTTTGGCCCTACATTTATTCATCATTAAACACACATTTTCCAATTTTAAAGCCTTTACAATCCTGTTGGAAGCTTTCCTGATTAGCACTATTCTTGATCCCCAAGCTCTTAAAGTCATACGTGGGTGCCAGAGTATCAGTCTTTTAAAAACTTTTGTGCAGGTGGCTCATTTTAGTGGTGTGGGGGGGAGAGGCAAAGGGAACTCTGGAAAAATTGTGTGCACGCAGGGGCCAGGGACAGACCTTGCAACCCAGGCAAAGCTGGGACTCTTCCATGGGCAAAGTTTCAGCATTGCTCTCTTTGCTGTCCATCTCTCACCATTAGGTTTTGTGCTTGGGAGCTCCCAGACTCCTGTGATGTGGGCAAACAACAATCCCTGGGATTTGTATTGTCACAGAACCACAGAATGGTTTGGGGTTGAAGGGCACACTGAAAATCACTTAGCTCCAACTAGGAACACCTAGTGGGTTTGGACACCTTCAATCAGACCAGGCTGCTCAGTGCCCCATCCAGTCTGGCCTTGAGCATCTTTTTTTTTTTTTCTTTTTGTTCCCAATGCAATAGATTGCTGTTCTCTAAAAGTGCAGGAATGAGCTTGACAATGCAACAGAGTCTACGCGGGACTCAGCTCTTCGAGCACGAGTTAAACGAGAACAGCTTTGTAACGCTTTCTCGTTTCCACACGAGGAAATGGAAAAAGGCCGGCGTGGTGTTTAGAGCTGCTTTTCACAAGCAGCACCCTGAGAATGAGCGGTTCCGCTCCGAGAGTTTGCGATCAGCGCCGGTCGCCCCGCAGGCCC
>JANRGV010000001.1:26683554-26696184 GCA_024734035.1 Alethe castanea
GTGTGGAGTTTCACTGAAACATAATATTGATTTGATGCCTTTTAATTTGTTAGAGATTGTAACTAGCAATTCTATTCGCCTATTTACTCTTCCCGAATTATTTATTATTGACCAGAAATAGGTCTGGATGAAAGCTGTTAATACAGAAGTGTCAGGATCTGCTCAGACCTGAACAGGGGAATGAAGCCCGCGGTGCGCCGTGCCGTGCGGCTGCCGGCGCCTGCAGGGAGCACCCGCGCTCCGCCGGCAGGGCGGACCTTCCTCGCAGGACCGTGCCCTGCCTCACGGGACCCTGCCCTGCCTCACGGGACCGTGCCCTGCCTCGCAGGACCGTGCCCTGCCTCGCAGGACCGTGCCGTGCCTCGCGGGACCCTGCCCTGCCTCACCGGGGGGAGCGGGCGTCCCCGGGACCCCGCTGCGGCTGCATCTGCGGGCTGCTCTCGGGACTGCCCCTGCCTGTCACGCCCGTGCTGCCTCGTAATTTAAATGCCCTTAGCGATGCTGAATTCTCTTTATGCCACCCAGTAACAACACTGTTTTTTTCCCTGCAGTGGACCGCAGTTCGAAGAGGAGACAGGTGAAGCCTTTGGCAGCTTCGCTGCTGGAAGCTTTAGATTATGATAGCTCTGATGACAGTGATTTTAAAGTTGGAGATGCTTCAGGTAAATATGCTTTCTCATCTCCTCGGTTCAGAATGATCTCATTTTTGGTTTATGGTTGCTCATTTAATATCATATAAGAGGCAGAATGCTTGTAGTGAGTCTGCTGGGACTTGGAGCCCCTTGAAGGGAGTGACTTGATTGGGTAACTTAGAATCAGTGCTTCAGTTGTGATTATTTTTTTTACAACAGAAGTCTCATGATTGTGAAACAAGTTTTGGTAGAAACATGCGAGTAGCAAATGTGCAGACTGCCTTAACTGTATTTATTGCTTTTGAGTTCTTCAGCGTAGGGATAATTTTTGGAATATTCACTGTTTTTAGTATTGAAATAAGAACAAGCTAAAGCCATTTTGTTTTGAGCAAGTCTGGATAGTAGTTTGTTTTGGACTTACAACTTGACTTTTTCTCAAGGGTAATTCTACTTGGTGGGTAAGAACCTAAAGCAAAAAGATAATCTGCTTTGGTTTTTATTGTTTCTTACAGTAGACAAACTTAAGGTGTCCATTCAGGTAGAAAAGTGTACACATTTCATACTAGAAGGAAGTCCTTACTATACAGTGTTTTTGCTTTGCAGTCTTTTTTTAGTGTGCAGATTCCTATATCTGCAGTGATCATTCACAGAAACTGAAAATAGACAAGATGGCCAAAATAAAATTAGTAAATTCAAGTATATTGAAGGAAAGGGGAAGAAGGGATAAGACCATGCTGATCGTTAAACTGCACGTTGGATGTTCTGTGGCATATGCTGAGGGAAATAAACAAGAAGATGCAGGATGTGTAAGATGTGAGGGAAGTATTATGCAGCTTATCAAATAACTTGACTTTGTTATTTCTGCACTGGGGATGCTGTTGTACATCTTGTGTGAACGTATAGTGCAAAAATATTCCCGTTTAAAAGCTAATTCTTTAACATTTGGCAAGTTCCTCTGTATTGATGAACTTAAACATGCTTAGTAATAATTAATCCAGAGTCAGGTTTAAGATATGTCCTAATGCTCCTTGTTTGTGGTTTGTTTTGGTTTGATTGGTTGGTTTTGTTCTTCTCACCACTTCTTCCCCTAGACCTAGGCATGTTTCCTTTGGTTGTTCTGGTAGAGCAGGCTGCAGTGGCTTGAGAGAGTAACACTGATGTTGTCACCAGTTTCATCTTAAGACTTTTGGAGGCTTGTTTCATCTACTCTTTTAATTGTTCTGATACTTTTTGCTCCTTTCTTTTGAATAAGGATATAATTTGCCATAAGAGGAAATTATTTTTAATTAGCAAAGAAAATCTCCCTATTTTGGAACAGTAATGTAGGCATGATTTAAGGGAAGATAAAGATTGGGAAGGGAGTATGGGTGATGAACACATAATTCAGAGCAGTATATTAGTTGGTCAAAAGGCAGTTGTTTATTAAAAAAAATTAATGCAGCTTCCTGACTCAAGTGTGTGGGTGCAGAAGATTGACTTGTAATTGCTAACCTTTTTGACTTTTAGGACATTGTGGATATACTAGAGGTTACTAGTCGGTGTCTAGCCTTGAGTGTATTTCAAAGTCAATTTCATTTTGAGGAAATTGAATGGATTTTCCTTTAAATATGCAATACTAAATTGAAACAAGCATATGAGGAAAAACCCAAGTTGTACTTAAAATGGTTTTTCTAATTGCTGCTTTGTGTTCCTATATCTCATGAAGTGTTGTTTTAGCATTTCTGAACCTATATCTATCATTTGTAGGAGAAAGTAATGTTCTGTTTAATATAACTTAAAATTTTGTGAAAACACTTTGAAACAAATGTTTCACAAGCAAGAGAACAAGACACAGAAGTGACATGTTATACTTTATTTGAAGATTTTCAACGTGGAAAAAGAAATCTGTGAAGGTTTGGAGAAGTTGGGGAGTAGAAAGTTACTATAAACAATAGTTTCTTACATGGAATATAGGTTTAATTGAAGCAGAACATTTATATTGGTTTAAAATGAAGCTGGTATAACATACTATTAAATTAGTTGGCATTTAATCAATTTTGATTTGGCTGGAAGAAGTGATTAAATAAAGGGGATTTCTTATACACACACATACACACAGATATAGGACTCTTCATGAGCAGCCTGTTGCAAATCAGTATTTAGCATTTGCTTGAATTCCAAATGACTTTGTATAGTTTGCTTACAAAAGGAAATAAGTGTGTCAGAAGTAAGAATCAGTCTGCATTGAGTATGAGCGTAAATTTTAGTATGGTAATGCCACAGCTCCACGACATATATTTATGTTTATTTCATTCACAAATGCACGTATTGGTGTTAAAAATAACAAAACAAATTTGAAAATTAGGTTAAAGTATTATTTAAATACGGATTTTAAAGATTTCTGAAGTTGTTTTCTCCCTGATAACTGTGTCCATGTGTGAGAGCTTTAGGATCTCCAGTGATATGTACTGGTAGATGATACTGTGCAAATATATGGGGACTGAACCCAGAACACCTAAACTTTTACACACTTTCACTGTTGTGCCAGATTTCTGGGAATATGCAATGCAGTATGGGTTTGAGAAGCTGCTGTTAAGTACTTTTAGGAAGCAGCTGGCATTTTTGAATTTTTGTTTTCAGAGTTCTGGCACTTTGTTAATTTTTTCATTATGAAAAATATTTCAAATCACCTAACCTCTATTTCCACTAAAAATCCACAGGCAACATGGACTTTTACTTACAATGTAGTTAATTTATTTTCTTTTGGATTTAGGTCATAGCAGCAGTGAGTTGACCTTTTCTGCTTAAAAGATCTCAACGTTCTGACATCTCTTTAGAGAAGTTGATTTTAAAACCGTTACATTCTTGTAAATTTACTTTATGTAAATAGTTTTCAGGCCTCTGGGATTTTCATTATAATTATACTGAACAAAGTAATTTTTAATGGCTTCTCTGTTTCTATTAGTAATACCATATTCTAAAGTATTGTATTCTGGTTTTTGTAAACATCTTTAAAAAAATTGTTCCATGAGAAGGACTGTCATGTGTAATCTTAATGTGGGATCAATCAGAAAGTCTGTCCCTTTGGAGTCAGAGTGTACAAGCATGTGACTTGAAATGATGGTGCTGTAATATACTCAAGGCTTTTAATAGTATCTTTCACAATACACATCAGTTACTTGAAGATTTCCTTTTAAGTCGACTGAAGCTTTGGAGGGTCCTTTTGTTCATTTTTTTTTCTGCAATGGGAGCAGCTGGAGACACACTGATGTCAGAAATCAGAGTACAGGTCTAGAGTAACTCCCAGCAGGACTCCAAAGCAAGAATTTACCACTTTTCTTCTCTCTCGTCTATGAACTCAGTTTTGTCAGCGCATATACTGAAATTGAAATCATACAGAGGAACGTAGTGGTTCCTGAACAAGAATCGTGTGTGAATTTAAGGACTGATTCCTATCACAGTGTAGCTAAGAAGAAACTAACTGAATGCTGCTACTGAAGAGCTCAATCCTGTCACTACTTCTGCTACTAGTCTTGTTGACTCAAATTTTTACATACATTCTTTTTGTTTTTTCTTGATGTGAAGTCTGACTTACGTATATACCATGTACTATTCTTGCAGTTGAAGTTAGTAGATCTGTTTAAAATAAGTAATGATCTACATAAATGCATATATTACCTATTCTTAAAAACTGTGACTTGATCTAGAAATAAAAAGTTGCAAATATCTTTATCCTTATGTAACTTGTTTCCTCTTAACACAATGGAGATTACACTTTTGCTTTCCTATACAGGATATTGTAATATAAAGAAATGTTTGTGAAGGTCAAGATACTGTGTTTAACAGTACTGGAATCTTGATTAAGAAATAAATGTTTGTTTTTTTAGACTTAAATGATAGGCAAGAGTAAAGTTGTAAGGTGTTTCAGTAGACAGTGAAGGTAAAAGAAAATATTGACTAGTTAATCATTAGTAAATTATCATGTATTTCCATTTTAATGTGTAGCTTCTGAGACTGGAATTCTCAGGGGCTTTTTCTTTTTGAGCAAATGGAAAAAACCAGCAGTATGTTCTTCTGAAGTATCTTCATCCCAGGTAAAACTTTTATCTGTATGGATGTCTGCCACTCTAAGTAAAACTTTGGAGTCACTGACGAGATTTTCAACTTCCATGTTCTTTTGGAAACACTGGGATTTCTGTTATTCCGAGTGCTCCCTGACAAGCAATTGGCAGTGCACCCAATTTTGTCAGTGTTCTAACCTTGTAAATGAGGCACTTCCTGATGGCTCAAGTCAGAATTGACAATCTTTAGTTCTGAGTGGTTTTGCAAAACTTCAATAGACATCTGCTGAAATGTCATATGACATGATTATTGCTAGTGTAAAAGAGAGTAAGCTGCTTACTAAATGACTTTCCTTTGTTCCCTTTCCATCATTTTTTCTATTAAACTAAGTACTTGTTTTCTGAAATGTGTAACTGTGAATCAGTGGTCAGTTTTGTCTCCTGCTCTGCCCAGTCTTCATCTGCAATTAATACATATTAATACTTCTTTTCAAAACATTTTTTGAGGAGACAGTTTCTCTCCATAGAGCTGTAGCATCTTAATCTATATTGGTTTGGTTTGGTGTGTTCTTAATCATGTTATTTTGGACAGCTCAATTTTTTTAACTGCCAGCACTGCCGATGTTGAATTGCGAGTAGTCTACCAGTGTTTAATCATCGTGTGCAGCAAAATGGCATAGAAAGCCAGGGGCATGTATCTAACTGGTATGTTAGATTCTCTCATTTTGGAATTATGTTGCGAGTGAGGTATTAAGTCTTTAGTTCTTGCTTATAGTTTTATTGATCATAGCATAATGGACCTCTGTGTCTAATAATAAATGTGGTCACAATTTTACCAGTTACGCAACTCTGCCTTTGGTAATTTTTGAATTATTATTTTTCATACTACAATCTAGGTTTTCCTGCCTCTTTTTTTACATCCAGTTATTAATATTAAGCTTTCTAGTTAGTTTAATCATTTCTTTAAGGTATTATGGAGTCTTTGTGATATCTAGATCAGATGTATAGGAAGCACAGCTGCTTTTGCATGTTTAATATAGTACATGTGCCAAGGATTTTTTGTGGTACTGGAGCTGTTTTTCCATAAGGAAATTTATGGCCAGAGGCTGTTGACAAACCCTTTAGTAGTGCTTTCCATGTTTCCCATCCATCAGGAAGCAGGCACCCTGGGTAAGGGATTGTACATGGTGCTTAACATGTTGTTTTAGCAGAGATCGCGAGGTGATTTCACCTAATCACGTCAAAGGCTAGTTGTTTGCCTTGTGATGGGGGGAAAAAGAGGGAAAAGGACCAATAGATAAGGTGGTGGTGGTTGGATGACATTTAACCTCACCTGCATCCTGGTTTTTGTTACTGCTCTCAGAAAGAGGGTATTGTAAAGGCCACTGTAGGCTCTTTCTCACATTATAGCTAGATTATTATTGAATAATATTATTTAGCAGTGATAACTTGGTAGTTGCTCTCTGTGTTGCATGCTCAGTTTTCCAATGTTCCAGCATCCTTGATTGTATTTGTTGTAGGTAGCTTTGAGCACTTTGGAAAGACTCAGATAGGATTTGGTGCGAATAAAAAATTTTCTAAAACTATTCCAAATGCTTGTTGTCTGCTATTTGCAATTTGTTAAAATTTGTTAGTGGAAGAGGCAAGTCTGAAATTGAGTCCACGATTGCCTTTAACCAGCTTATCCTTTAGAGTTCACTTATAACCATCAATAAAGCTGTTTTTTAAAGAGCTGTTTATCAAGCTAAATACTGCATTGAAGAACCACAGCGTCTCCTGTCAGAGATTGGCCAGGGACTTTTGTAGTGCAGCGCTTGCCCTCTGTATACATTAATTTTCTTAGAATGTTGAAAATAAAATTAAATTGTGGGGTGTCAGTCCTGCAAAAATCCCTGGAAGGATATTTTTTTCGTTGACTCGTGTAATGATTTCAGTAGGTTTACCTGGAAGTCTTGTGCATCATATATATTATACAAGACTCCACAGCTGAGTGGAGTGTTTTTTTTATTGCACTTTTTTTTGTATGTTAATTCTGTAGCATAATGTTCTGTTCTTTTCAGAATGATCCTCTTTAGATTTGAGTGCCACCTGCTGTTGTGCTTAGTAGAGCTAAAGATACAAGGTGTAGAGGAATAAATGATGTCTTTCTCCCAACTGTCATCTCTCGTATTTGTCCTCAATGGAACTCTGTATTCTTCACTATTGGGTGGTGTATCTGGCCCCATCTTTCACTTAGAATAGCTTTACTTCTTTCCTATAGGGAATGACATGATATGGTTGCCAATTTGAAAGAGCCATTCTTTAAGCATTTCTTTCAAGGAGAAAATTGTATACTGCAGCCTCTTCCTCAGTAAAAGTGCAGCTGACAGAAGGAGACCCGCAAAAATTGCTGTTATCACAGAATAGCTCTTTCTAGAAAAGCACCTATCACAGTGGATGCATTCAGATCAAGGAGAGATATCTCTTACTATAGATATCTCTGGTGTGTATATGAACTATAAAGGAGAGTAGAAAGCAAAATGTGCAGGCAGAAGGCAAACAGAAATTGAAGGAGAGAAGTGGGTGAAAATAATGTTTATTTGCTCTCTGCTTTAAATTATTGCATTGTGTAGTATTGATGTACAAGAATCAATGTTAGTAAATTAGAGTGCTGTTAGAGATTGGGACTAAGATTCCCTCCAAAAGATGAATGCTTAAATTGGCAAGAAGTCTAAGATTATTTAGAAATGCATCAGCACAGTTAATGCATCAAAACAAATGCCTGCCGTAGATTTGTTGTAGAGAAATAATGAAAGCTAAGTTAAAAATTTCAGTTAATTTTAACATGACGAAATCTTGTATTACGTTACTTACAGTAAGACAAATAGTGCACACTTGGCACCTGTGAAATGAGATACAAAATACATTTTGCTTTGAGCATACATATGGCATTTAATCTGTGGTAGGTGTAGTATGCGAATATAGCTTTAGGAGTTACTTGTAAAATGTTTGAGAACTGGCAAGTATCATAGAATTTTAGAATTGTTTAGTCTGAAAAAGACCTTTTAAGGTAGAGTTTGGCTGTTATCCTAGCACTGCCAAGCCCACCACTAATTTGTGTCCCTAAATGCCGCACCTACACATCTAAACATCTCCAGTGGCGATTACTCAACCACTACTCTGAGGAGCAACTTTTTCTGTGACGTTTTTGCTAAAACACAACCTAATTCACCCCTGTAGCAACTTGAAGCTATTTCATCTTGTTGGATCACTTGTTACATGGGAGGAAACACTGACCCACTCCTTGCTACAGCCTCCTTCCAGGCAGTTCTAGGGTGTGGTGAGGTCTTTCCTGAGCCTCCTTTTCTCCAGGCTTCTGCTCCAGACTTTCACCAGCTCCACTGTCTTTCTCTGGACACACTCCAGCACGTCAGTGTCTTTCTTGAAGTGGGGAGCTCAGAACTGGACACAGGATTTGAGGTGTGGCCTCACCAGTGCCAAATACAGGGGGACAATCCCTGCCCTGGTCCTGCTGGCCACACTGTTGCTGGTACAGGCTAGGATGCCACTGGCTTTCTTGGCCTGGGTACATGCTGTGTCTCATTCAGCCAAACCAGCACTCCCCACCCTTTCCTACTGCGCAACTTTCCAGCTCCTCTGCCCCCACTCTGTAGTGCTCCATCATCTTGATGGTATTCAAGGTGATCTGCTCCATGACCTTCCAGGGTCAGGCTGGCAGGACTAACTGGAGTTTCCCAGATACTCCTTCTGACCCTTCTTGCAGATGGGTATCACATTTTTTTAACTTCTAATCATCTGCGACCTCCTTGGTTAGCCAGGATTGGTGTTAAATGATTGAATGTGGCTCATTTGGGCCCACAGACCTGTGTGTGTCTGAGATATGTAGCAGATCTCTGAGCATTTCCCCTTGGATTATGGGTGCTTCGTTGTGCTCCCTGTGTGTGTCTTCTAGTTTGGGGGAATGGATACCCAGAGAGCAATGGATCTTGCTGTTAAAGACTGAGGTAAAGGTGGCATTAAGTACCTCAGCATTTTCCTCATCCTTTGGCACTGTTTCCTTCCTCATTCAGTAAAGGGTGGAGATTATCTTTAGCCTTCCTTTTGTTTTATTTTTATTCTTTTTGTTTTATTTTTATATCATTTATACATAAATAAGTGTATTTATTATTTATTTTTATTTATTATTCCTTTTATTGATAATGTACTTATTATCTTTTATGGCAATAGTCAGATTAAGTTCTAGTTGGTCATTGGCCCTTCTAATTTTCTCCCTTCAAAAAAATTTCTCCCTCACTTCTTCCCTGTAGTCCTCTTGAGTTGCCTGCCCCTTCTTCCAAAAGCCTTAAATTTTCCTTGTTCTTCTGAGTTTGAGTTAAAGCTCTCAGCTCTCTGTTCAGGCACATCAGTCCTTCTCACTGCTGGCTTGTCTTTCAGCACATAGGGATAGCCTGCTCCTGTGCTTTTAAGATTTCCTTGAAGAATGTCCAGCCTTCCTAGACTGCCTTCCAAGAGGCTCTGCTGACCAAGCGTCTCAACAGGGCATCATTTCTCTGAAAGTCCAGGATAGAAGTTCTGCTGAACCTTGCTTGCTTCTCTGAGAACTGAAAATTACCATCTCAAGTTTGCTCTGCCCAAAACACCCCCGAGTTGTCACATCACCCACAAATACTTCTCTAATCACAAGTAGCAGGTCCTATGGGGAGTCTTCACTAGTAGGCTCCCTCACTGTGTCAGGCAGTTAGCTTCCAATGCTCTAGGAACATTCTGGACCCGTTCCTCTCTGCTGTATTGTGTTTTCACCAGACATCTGGTAAGTTGAAGTCCACTGTGAGAATCAGGGCTAGTGGTTGTGAGATCTCACCCACCTGTTTATAGACTATTTCGCTTTTCTCTTCATCCTGCTTGGGTGGTCTTTAACAGACTCCCACCAGTATTGCCTTGTTGGATTTTCCAAGTCTTACCCTTAAACAACCATATCATAATTACACCATAGAGAATTAAAACACTCCCTAACATATGGGGCTACCCTGCCACCTCTCCTTCCTTGCCTGCTCCTTCTGAAGAGTTTATAGCCATCCAGTGCAGCACTCTGGCTGTCCATGTTATCTCATGTCTACATGAGTGGTAACTGTGTCATAGTTTTACTGCTTCTCAGTGGCTTTCCGCTCCTCCTCTTTGTTGCCTGTGCTGTATACATTAGTGTAGAGGCACTTCAGCTGGCTACTGATCTCACCAGCTTTTTGGGGGAACAAGCCCTAAGTCATACCATGGCCATTTTCAGTGATGTCCATGTTTTCTGACATAATAACCCGTGTGTCTTTACTGCTAAATGGATCTTCATTCCCTATCTCCACTGAAGCAACAGACCAGAGGACCTTTCTAGCATGTTGTCCCCCAAACAGTGGTGTGCTGCCCTCAGGCATATCTCTAGGGAACCTGGGTTTATTCCTTTCCCCCTTCAAATCTAGTTTAGTCTTTCAATGATCCTTTTCCCTCTCTTTGTATCTGGTGTGCCCTGTCTCTTGCCAGCAGGCCTGGTATCCTATAAACTAACTCATGATCAAGAAACCTTTAAAGATAATCTGAGTCAACCCCCTGCCTTGGTCTGAAACTTCTTTCACTAGACCAGATTGTTTAAAGCCCCATCCCACCAGACCTTGAATATTTTCAGTGATGGGGCACCTACAAGTTCCCTGGACAGCCTGTTCCAATGTCTCACCATTCTTATTGAAAAATTTATTGTGTCCAATCTAAACCCTTCCCTCTTTCAGTTTAAAACTGATTCCCGTTCTTCTGTCACCACAGGCCTTGGTAAAAAATCTCTCTTAGAAGCTCTGTTCTCCCTGGAGCCTTCTCTTCTCCAAGCTGAACCATCCCAACTCTTTGAGCATGTCTTCATGGAGCATTGTAGCCTTCTCACCATTTTTTGTGGTCCTTCTGTGGTGGTACTCTCTCTTAATGAAGTGAGGCTGAGAGAACTATGCCTGTTCATCCTTAAGAAGAGATGACTGAGACGGGTCCTCATCCATGTCTGTCATTGTCTGAAAGGAGGGAGAATGGACCAGGCTCTTTGCAGTGCCGAGCAATAGGACAAGAAGCAACAGGCAGAAACATAGGAAGCCCCACTTGAGTACAAGGGAAAGCTTCTTTAGTGTGCAGGTGACTGAGCATTGGGCGGTTTGTCCAGAGGTGTTGTGTAGCCTTCCTCACTGGATTTATTCATGAACTGTCTGGGTGCAGTCGTGGGTATGGGTGTGCTCTGGGATTACCCATTGTGGTCACTGCCAGCCTTACCCATCCTGTGATTCTGTAGCCAAACAAATTATTGTAACTTGAAAACAATTATTTTTGATTGCGGGTTAGTTAATACTGGTTTTATTTCTTGTGTATGCCTGACTCGTGTTCTACTCTTTCAGAACTTCAGTTAATTATCTTGTACTTTGATTACTACAATTAAGGCTAATAGACGTGGAAAAATGGCTGAATTATGTTTTTTCTCAAAGACTGTAAAAAAAACTTGTGTTTTTTCTGGATCTCTAAGTGTTAGAACATATGTTGGAAACTTTTAGTTTCTCTTAGCTTGTAAGGGGATGGATAGCTTTGATGTCCTAATCAGTAATAGTAGCATTTACGGGATTTTTTGCCAATAATTATATAATTCCTAACGAATGCTTCCATATGTGGGTATATGCAGAAGAAGGCAAACCTGACCATTATATTGAAGTAACAACTGGCTAATCATTGGCAATGTTCTTTGGGGTGGAAAAAGTGCCACATGAAATGTACACACCTACCTCAGCATCTGTTTATTTGGATTTATATAGAGCTGAGTGTGCAGAGAAATTCTCTGTGTAAGATGATACTGAGTGGTGGAGAGTTTTGGGTTATAACTAAAGCAACTAAGATGTGGGGTTTTTTTTCAATTTGTGGGCATTAACATGTTGCGTCTTTGCATCTGTATGACAGTGGATCAAGAACTTGTGTGGCTCTGAGTGATGGCTGTGAGCAAACTGAAAACTGTAGCCACTGCCTAATTGATCTCTGCATTGGATCAAGAAACTATATTTTCTTTTTAAATTTTTAAAAATAATATTTTCCGAATTTTCGTTCATTAGAACAGTACTAAGAATGAAAAGCAGTAGGTGCATATAAGATGAGAGATAGCAAGGTGGATGCTGTTTATAAAGTTTAACAAGTTCACCTGTCAGTTTTCAATATTTTTACATGTACTTTATAGTAAAAATGTATATTTTTAAATATAAAAATATTTATTCTTTTCTGTTGCTCATGTTGGCATGTGTTAATTAATGAAACAGCGAGTACACACAGAACAGTACCATATGGGTGATGTAAGGTTAATGCATTTTAGTGCAGCTGCAGTGCTGAATGAAGCATAGTTTATGTGGAATTAATAAGTGAACTAACCTTGGAAATTAAAAGAGCCCTCAAACCCAGAAAACACAATGTATTAAAAATGAAGGTGAGGGATAGTGCATGTTGTTATTAGAACTAGTTATGTAAACTCTTCATTTTGTGATTTCAAACCTCTTCTATTGGATAACTGGTTTTTTTTGAAGATGTAGAAAACACCTCCAGAAATTAAAAACTGGAATGCTCTTTCTTTAAGATGTGACTTCACATGGAAATTACTGTGCTACTGCTTTTTGCTAATATGAGCTGCAGTTCAAAAGAACATATAACGCTCATTTAATAAGTTCTACCATCTTTTTTTTTTTTGGCATCTTAAAATGCAGTCATGTTTAACAGATTCTCAACATAGCGCTCGAAATAGCAATATTTGGATACCAGCTGAAAAAATAGGTGGAATACCTTATGAGGGAGGAACATGCATCATTCTTTTGTTTAACAACTTGCTTCAAGAGATTTTATTTTTGGGGGTACATTTATGTCGGAACTTTTTTTAAATTTTCATATGCTCAACAGATTCTGAATGAAGT
>JANRGV010000001.1:26696284-26724001 GCA_024734035.1 Alethe castanea
TGAAGGAAGTGGTCATGGGAGTGAAGATGCATCTAAGGACAGTGGTGAAGGTTCCTGCACTGAATCAGAAGAAAATATCTTGGAGGAGGAACCAGCAGAAGAGAAAGTAGAAGATCAACAGCCCAAAACCTCCACTGAAGAGGAATTGCCAACAGCAGACAAAGAGGTAATTAAAACTGAAAAGAAAGAGCAAGAAGATGAAGAAGAAAAGCCAAAAAAGAAGAAGGAGAAGGAGAAAGCAACTGAACCTGATGCTGTGGCTGATGAGCAAACAAATGAACCAAAAAAATGGAATTTGCGCAGGAACCGACCTCTGCTGGATTTTGTATCAATGGAAGAGCTAAATGATATGGATGACTATGACAGTGAAGATGACAATGACTGGCGGCCTACTGCTGGGAAAAGAAAAGGAAAGAATGCACTGAAAAAAGAGGGGAGTGATGGAGATAACGAAGATGATGAAGATGACGGGAGTGGAAGTGATGAGGATGACAATGATGAGGAAGGTAACGAAGAAGATAATAGCAGCACGGCTAGCGATGGAGGATCCAAGAAGAAGAAGAGTAAAGTTCTTAACAGGAATAATGCAGATGATGAGGAATTGACAAATGATAGCCTGGCTCTTTCACAAAGCAAGAGTAATGAGGTAGTGCAATCAACTTTCTATAATATATCTGTTCACAAATGGAACCTACTCCCCAGTAGCTATACTGTTAATATTAAAAGTTAAACTGATTGGCTGGACTTGTGTTAACAAAATAATAAGTGAATAATAAGTGAAGCAGGAAAAATTGTACTAAATAGGCACTGCATATTAAAAACCTTGCGTGGACCATTTGACCAATCCAATGCCACTAAAGTCAATAGTAGGACTTCTCTTGGCTTTACAGAGATTGGATTTGTACTATAACTAGGAGGTCCAGTGTGCAAACCAGCATATGTTAGTGAGACTTCTGTTTTAGTGTAAATGTTGTGTATCTGTAATGTTATCAAAGTTAAAAGCATCTGTGACATAGTCATGAAATAGATGCATGAGGCATTATTCTTTGCCCTTCTTTGTGACAAACATCAAAGTCTGAACAAAGTCCACTTATATAAGAATATTGAGTAAAAAACATGCAGACTAGGTTTAAAATCAAATAGAATAATTATGATAATTTATGTTGGATTTGCTTATAAAAGTCACAAATGAATTAATTTCTTACCCTACTGAAAGCATCTGGGTACTATGATTATTATATTAAATATCTTCTGATTGTAGAATGTGAATATTATATATATAATTGTTTAATACGGTAACCTTTTTTTCCCTGTGCACAATTACAGTTGCCTTGAAGATTGTGCCTGTGGAAAAGCTAAGATACCAGGTTCTCATTTTGTCTGACTTCGTGTACTGCAATAGCAAAAGTCAGAGCAAAATAAAAAGAATTGATATAAAATCTATATTCCGTTTTCAGGATATAATCACAAAATCAACATGACATTTGAGAAATGGTAGTGGTATGACATTGTTTAGAGTCCTACTGTTCCCTTTTAACTTTGTTTAAATGTGTAAAATGACAGGGAACTTAAACATCATTTGGATTCGGTCCATTTTAGATACTTCGATAGGTATCATATATATTTATATATTATTGCAAGTGAGCTGTGCTGTTTTAACTACTAGTAATAATTGGGATTGGAAAAAAAAGCATTATTTGTTTGGGTTTTTTTTTATTTTTTTAGCTTTTTGTATAGGCAGCTTCTTTCCTTGTCAGACTTGTGATTCTAGTATTATTACCTGCATTTTTCTTGGCTCGGGAGCTGAAAGCTCTCTTGCTCTACCAATACTAATGATCAGAACTTGAAACAGAGAGAGGCAGTTTTCTTTCAGAGTTGCTTCCTGTATCAAACTGGAGATGTGTGACTACATTCTTAGTGGTATATTCTTCAGTTTAATTTTCAATGGCTTGGAAAAACAGAGTTGTTTCGGAAAGCCAGAGCTGTCTCTGATGTATCGTCTTTGAAGCTTCTTAATATACATGGATATCATATGCTATTCTTGCCTTAGATTTAGAAAACTGATCAGAACATAAAATCAAAATTTGAGAATTTGAAGTTAAAATTCTAATTTTTGTAGCTGTTCATTTATCTTTATTACATGTAAAGTGCTGTACTGTTCCTGACTAGGTCTTTATCAAAAAGTTTTGTAAAAGTGAGTATCTATAGACTGAATTATAGACTGTAATTTTCAGATTTCTGATACTCAAGATACTGTATTGTAACAGTATACTCTCCATGGCTACAATATTTTAAATTATTAAAAAAGGAAAAAGAGTAATAAAAAGTCTTGTCTAGCAGACACATCTAGCAAAATCTCATCATGCTGCAGAAATTCTTAGAAAACTGAGTTCCTAGATGTTGAAATACATAATAAATTTAGGAAAGAATGTCCAAGTAATTAGTTTTGAACATACTGTAGTGTCCTTTATATGTATTCTTTCTTTCCTTCTTCCTTTCCTTTGCTTATTTTTGAAAGATGCAAACTAGGAAGGGTGTTGGGGAGGGGTTGTTTGGGTCTTACTTCCCTGGGATTTTTGTTTGTTTACATTTTACAAAACTATTTTGAGGTCTGCATATACATTATTTTAACATGCGCTGTAATTAAATACCATGTGCTTTTCTATTGTATTATGCACAGAATACAAACTTAGCTTTCTTTCCTGAGGTCAAACATCATTAGTAGGTAAATGGTGCTTTTCTGTTTTTATAATTATTAGCTTTCTATAGGACTCTTCTATTCTAATGAGGTGGTTATTGTCTTTATAATTTTTTTTCTTTTAAAATTAAAATTCAATTTAAAAGTCTACAGGCATATAGCTTGAAACTTTCTTCATTAAAACCACCGAAATGGGAGTTACATAGTGAAATCCAGCTGAAATAGTTTCTCCCACTTCAGTGGGGAACAGGAATTATTCAGGAGTTGCAGCAGTTACTATTGTATTTAAAGTTCCATGTTTTGGATGAGTCTCTCAGGTGCTTAGACCAAAAGCAGAGGAGAGCAGCACACTTTCCAGATCATTCCCTCTCCATGCCTGTATAAAAAAATAAGTTGCTCAGCTGCTTTGTTTGACGTGGTAGCTGTCTTCACATGAGGTGAGCCTTAGTGATTGGGGATCTTAACATTAGAACAAAAATGTGATGCCCTTTCATCATTGCTTGTTTGTTCAGGTTTTTTGATCTGTGTTTGCATATGTTCTTACTGCCTAGACAGCTAGTGTTATTTCAGTGTTCTAACAATGCATTTCTGTTGCTTCATTTAAAGTAATGCTTTGGTCTCTTTTTTTAATTTTTTTTTTAAATTACCAAATCTCAAGCTTCTATAACAGTAGAGATTACCAGTGTCTTCTAAACTTCTTGCATTGAAGCCAAGTAACAGTTTCAATCAAGGGTACTGTCAGAAACAGTTGATCTTTGTAGAGTTGTGACATGCATCAGAGAAATCTGTGCTGTAGCACAATAAATCTGCCAAAGTTAGGGTGCATCCACTGCCATTTTCCTGTCTGTAATGGGAATGGTAAGCTAAACATGGATATTTTGAGTAATGACAGGCTGCAGTAATGTCCAAGTTTATTGCTTTCCTCAAAATGCTTTGTCCTAAAAGGAGGATGTTGGAAGAGATGATCTGTAAGTCTGAACTCTGTATCAGAGAATCTTCAGTTTTTCAGAATTAGTTGCCTTCCTGTAAGCAATGTGGCTCTGTGAATGTTCTTTTCTATTTCTACATGAGCTCATGTTCCCTTAGGTATAGTATTGGTGCTGTATTTTATAAATGAGGGGTTGGAATTAGAAAAAAGTGTTTGAGAGGGCATCTTTCACCCTAATTTTGTTTTGGATGCCACAGCAGTTTTGGAATATTTTCCTAGCTTTGACATTTTGAATGGCACCATTAAACTCTCAGCTTCTGCTTTGAAACTATTGCTGTTTCTGTGTACCTCAATGGTTCTTTTTCTATTGTGTATTCTGTTTTTCAATTTCTGTTTCACTATTGTGCTTATTTTCATATTTCCTTATATGCCTTCGTATTACCAATAAAGCTCAAGTATAAGAATAAATGAATATGTATGGAGGCTATGGAACTGCACAGGAGACAGTGGCTCTGTCTCACAATGATCATAGTAAGAAGACAGTGTTTATTTAGAAAACTAATTTTACGTATAACTTTGGTTTATAAGGCATTTCTCTGTGTTTTCCTAGAAAAATTCCCCATGAAAACCCACAATCTATTTAAGAGCCATGGTTCATATTGTAGGTTGCCAGAACAGGGCAAATCCTTACTCCTGAATAAAATCAGAAGAACGTATAGTTTTAATAAATCATATGGTTTGGCACAGATACATATAAATTTGCATTAGAACAAAGCCATATAGAGTTATAATTTGTTATAGAGAGATATAGAGAGATATATATAAGGAGAGATACTTTGTTATACTTTTTGTAAGTGAAAACTTGGCAGGCTTGTATTAGCTGTGTATTCTTGGATTTTTCAGATCCATGTGATTTTTATTTTTAAATTTTATGAAGATGAAGCAACTTTCCTGAGTGTTGGAACATTCGAAAGTCACCTTTGGCCTTTTTCTAAATTTTGATTTTAAATGGTTTCTTAGGTATTCCATTTTGTAGAATATAAATGGTTCAAAGACTTGCGTTTCTGTCTTGAGGAAATTTCTCTGACCTCTGGATCTTAACAAGCCTATAGGTTGTATTGAGATCCATGCATCCCAGCTTTTGTAGTCATGGAGGAAGTGTTTGAGCACTTTGACAACAAATAAGCTTCTAGCCCTTTGAAAATAATGTTCCATGGTTCTTCGATTGTTGTTCAAAAATTGAGCAAATAACAGTTTTTCTGCTTGCTTTAAATAAAATTGAAGTTCCTGGCATAATTCATGTGTCTCCATTTTTCAATATTAGGACTCACTGATCCTTGAGAAGTCTCAAAATTGGAGTTCCCAGAAAATGGACCATATTTTAATTTGTTGCGTTTGTCTTGGAGATAACAGTGAAGATGCTGATGAAATAATCCAGTGTGACAACTGTGGAATAACAGTGCATGAAGGTAATACAACCCTTCATTTTCAGTGCAGGAGGAAGGCATATGGTTTGCTTTTAATAAAATTTTGGCTTGCTTGCTTCAAACAGAACCTTTCAATGCTGGGGGTGTTTTTATGTTATACTGGATTGATCTTTTTTAGTGGTGTAACACTCATCTTCTACTTTGGCGAAGCAAATATAAGAACCTGTGAGATGGGACATGGTCTACAGATACTGACACAGTGAATGACAGTTGGCAAATATTGGAGCTATACACGGTATTTTCAGTGCTTCAGGATATTCTACTAGTGTGTTTTGTTTTACCTCTTTCAATATATTAATTTGATTGCATAATTGGGATATAAGATAATGAGAATAGAAGGTCTTCTAAAAGGAAAGGTTATTTCACCTATATTTTTCTACCAAAACGGCAGAGATAAGGGCAAGATGAAAGGTATTGTCCATGGCATTTATGTGTAAGTGAAAAAAGCTAGTCTTGAACTTCCTCATAATTTTCACTGACATTTTGAAGCAGGGAAATTTTGAAGTTAGAACATACTCAAGTTGTTGTTTTGCTAAATCCTTCAAAATCTGGACTACGTGTGTGTAATAAATGTAGGCAATCTGATTTTACAGTAATACTCCAGAATGATAATTTAGGTGAATGTGTGGAATTTTAACAGCTTTACATGCAAGATGAGACTGTACTGTGTGTTGTTTCTGTTGAAGTTAGAAGGCAGGGGACATACTAACACAGAGAGGCACACCTCTTTTGTTAGAAAACAAAACCTTTTTTTTTCTTCATTAGTCAATTGGGGCTTTTTTCCTCATATCCTGTACTGTTTAGGGCAAATCTGGGAGAAAACCTCCAAAGGGTCCCCCCCAGGAAGCAAACCCAAGTGACCTGAATCACACTCCAAGTGCCTTTGAGGGCATTAGTCAGGTTTTATTGCCTACTAGAAGTGTTAGGCTCCTAAATTTATGTGTCTTGCAGAATTCCTTCTTCTGTATCCATGAAGTTTTTTGGAAAGTAATGTGCAGAATGTATTTGATTTGAGATGCAGTAGCTATCTAAAAGTTAATTTTACAGATCACAGTAGATCTTATTTTTCCCCTAGCACAGTCGAATATTAACTCACAAGGAACAAAAAAACTCTTTTGCTGATCATTATAAATGCATGCTTGAGAATTCCCCAAACATTACATCCAGTCAGTACATCCAAACTCTAAAGCTGTGGAGCTCCCTGAAAATTCTTCCATAAAATTTATTTAATGATTGTAATGATTGCTAAAGTGAAGAATGATTGTGATAGAAAAAGGATCCTCTGCCACTTTAGAATAAAATTATGGCAAATTTTTTTTATTCAAGACGAGTACTTTAAAAATCCCTGAATATCACATCCTCATTTTACTTAGTTTACTACACTTCTGTCCTTACAAAAGTGAGATTGTAGCTGGCTTTCCTCTAGAGGAAAGTAGTTCCGTAGTTCAAAAGTCACTTGAATTTTAGTCATTCAAAATCTGTTTAAAAGTTATTGGTGCTGTTCTTTTTACAGTATTCCAGGCAAAGATTCCTTGTAGTCCCACTGATACAAAGAGTGCAGTGTGTTTGTTTCTTTTGTTGTCACTGCAACAAAGTAAAATTGATTACTTAAAAATATTTGCTGGTTTGTTCTGATAAGTTCTACAGTATGTAGCAGATAATTGACTGTAGATGTTGGTTATTTTTCACATTTGTGACTAAATGTTTAGTTAGCTCTTTGCAATTCATTTTAATAATAAATGCTTGAAAGTGCATATGAAGAAGTTGTGAAGTTCTGTTTGAATAGGTGAAGTCTTAGAGGAAAATAAGTGAGCTGTGTGTGTGAAAGTACTTGATGACTGATAAAAATGCAAATTTCTGCAGCAACAATTTGAATCTGAAAAATTTGGAGTTTTACTTGACACTTTATATGTATTTTTCGTTGCTAGATATGTATGAATATCGTTTCAATAGAAATGGACATTTATTTTGCTGTATTTTTCTGTACTTGGATATTTTATAATGATGAGTAAGGGTAAGTGCTATTTTAAATTTGAGCTTTTTTCAGTAATTCGTTTAAATAATTGCTTGCAGCAAATAAAAATATTGCTGTTGTATTTAAACACCTGTCAGCCACCAAGCCCAACACAGCTGCTCGCTCACTCCCCCGCCACAGGATCAGGAGAGAATGGGAAGGGTAAAAGGTGGAAAACTTGTGAGTTGAGTTGAAGATGGTTTAATAGGGAAAGGAAAAACCATTTACACAAGCAAAGCAAAACAAGGAATTAATTCACTGCATCCCATTGGCAGGCAAATATCAGCCATCTCCAGGAGAGCAGGGCCCCATCACATGTAACAATTACGTGGGAAGACAAAAGCCATCACCCTAAACATCCCCCCTCTTCTCCTCCTTCCCCTCACTGTATATTGGGCATGATGTCACATGGTCTAGAATATGGCTGTGGTCAGTTGGGGTCACCTGTGTGACCTGTCCTGGCTATGTGTCCTCCTAGCCTACCATGCAGCCCCAGCTTCTTTGCTGGTGTGTCAGTAGGGGAAGAAGAGGCCTTGGCTCTGTGCACGTCCTGCTCGACAATAACAAAAACATCTCTGCTTTATCATCACTATATTCAGCACAAATCCAGAACATAGCCACACATTTGCCGCTGTGAAGAAAATTAATTCCACCCCAGCCGAAAGCAGAACAGTTATAAAAATAGTTGGAACCTTTGAAGCTTTAGTTTGATCCAGTGATCTTATATATAGACATATGTTCAGTGACTTGGAGATTTCTGCATTCCTGACTGGTGGTCACTGGCTCTCTGTTTACTTCTGCATACACAAGTAATAGCTTATCATTACAATGTTGCAGTCAAAACTAAAATGCAGTGTGCAAGGGTTACTTTTTGATCCGGTTTGCCTAATCATTCAACTCAGCTGAGTTTCAAAATAAATCAAAAAGTAGTTGAAAAGGTAATTACTGTCTAATCATATAAACATGGCTTGCAACCTTGAAAATTATTTTTAAGTGGTAATAGAAGCAAGGTTTACTCTTAATAGCATTGGCTTTGATCTGTACTTTGGAAATGTATACCCAGATCATAGGCATAGATTGTATTTATAGTCCTTTGTACTCTTATATGCAGCTGCTTGGTGGTTTGAAAAATAAGTTCCAGTAATGAGCAAGTATGTTTTGTAAACACATTGAAATCCAAGAATTTGTTTTTATTTTTTCAGGTTTCCTTTAGTAGGTAGATTGCTATGGCTGTGAATATCATGCTGTGTCCAGAAACTTGTTCTAATATTTGTGCTTTTGAGTTTTTCAGAGCACAGTATTGAACAATATGAATTGGATAGAAATCAATGCAGTGATGTTTACCTGCACTTAGGAAGAGTAATATGCCCATTTTCTGCAATCTGATTTATTCTGAAATGCCCAGAGCAAGCTGGTGGAATACCACAGGGTTTTCTTCATATTTTGTATACAAAATTTCAAGTGGTATTGTGAATGAGCCTGTTTTCTTCTTTGTAGCATGGTAAATAATTACATGGGAGGACTGTACTCCTTTCATGCCATACAGGTGTCCCAGCCAGGGTCCCACATAATGATGATACTGACAATTTGATTGTTCTTCCCCTGAAGACCTTATTTTCTCCTTCTCCTTGTTGACTGTTACAGAAACTTTTTTGCTTCACAGGAAGGGGGTCTTACACTCTCAACTTATACCTTAGTGCTCTGTTCAAGTGGAAGTTTCTGTCCACCACCAAACCTTTCTTGTGACTGAAAGAGGTTTTTGTATGACAGCCACCTCTCTTTTAATGTGAAGTTATTCATTAGCTGAGAAAATAATGCTCTGAATCAAACCTCCTTCTTCTGTTCCCTCCTGGGTATTTGGTGCTACCACCTTTTCCTTTTGAGGATCTGGTGCTGCAGCTGCCTGTTCAGTTGTGACTTGTATTCCTGTTGGATTGCTTGCTTGCATCAATGAGCTGTTACATAAGGTCTTCCATGGAAAAGAGGGATGATAACTCATCTGGGAGCAACTCTGTCAGAGCTCATATGGGAAGCAGCAACATGGCCAAGAGTTAGAGGGCAGTTTTCATTCAGGCCTAAAGTCATGGACCCTTAATAAATACCTTTACTTGACTTACTGACAAGTTCTGAGATTGTGAGAAGTTCAGTTTACTTCATAATACAACTGTTTACTGTGTGATGTTCATATCACCTGCATGGTCGGCATCACTTGTCCAAAAGCTGTCTTTGTGCTGCAGACATGTGTCCAGAAATCAATGCTTAGTGGAGTAAATAACTGGTTTGAATTGTAACTGCCTTTAAAACTGCATAAGTAGCATGCATGTAATGCTAATTTTATACCCACTCTTGCACAATGCATTCATCTGTTAGTTTGAAAAGCCTGTAATTAGTTCATAAGTCCATCAGTTAAAATTGTGTTCTCATTTCACATATCAGCTATCTCTGTCACATCCTCCCTCGCCCCCCCCCAAAAAAGGGAAAAAAAAATCTTCCTTACTGAATTTGTACAGTTGCTTTTCAGATATTTTACTCCTGTATGAAGATAATTGTCATTTCTTTTTATAAAAGTCTTCTTTAGACACCAATCTGTCACTTTGGATGAATGCGTTTGTGCTAAGATCTTGTAATAGCAGGACACCCCCAACTGTGTTGTCAGTTTTTTGACGTCTTGATTGCAGTGTGTCTGAAGATGTCTGGCACACCTCGTAGCATGTGCCACAAGTGTAGGTAGTATGCTTGCCAGTTGTTGGCCTTGGGTTAGTTGCTGTGAGTTAAATGAAAAAAAGTTTTACATTTTTTGAGCAGTTTCTTTTCCATCTCCTAGCTGTGTTTCTTGATGTGTATGTCAGAGAGTAAAAATTCTCTAGCTAAAAGCGATAGTGCAGTTGCCATATGCTCTACAGTGTAGTAAAACATTTTTGCATTTTAATTTTGCCCCTTACTGTGGTCTGCCGCTGTCTGGTATAAAAAATCCATTTTTCAAAATCATGTACTATAGTTCTCTCCATTTACTAAATAAAAATACTGTTTTGAATTTATGATGCATGAAATTATTAATGTATTTCTTTTAAACTGTTAGTCCAGTTAAGAATTGGATGAATTATATTTTAAATACTGTGCTCTCACAGCATTTAATTTTGCAAACATAGAGTTTACCATATAGTTTGTGTTTCAGAATATACATAGATGTAGTTGGTGTATGCAGATGTTCTTGGCAAAAAATTACCTTCCCAGAGAAACAGAGGACCAACTGCAGCCATGACAAGAATTTGGTCTCTATTTGTTTCTCTTAGTGGTGTAAATTTCAGAATAATTGTTTTAATGATATTATTTTAAAGTGTGTGCAATTTCTTTTTATTGACAATCACATGAAAATATAAGCTATTGACAGTAAAATGACTTCAAAATCAGGGAATGAAAAAGTTTTTTTTCTGTATATAATGGCATACATTCAACAGACAACTTGGCTGTAATTGTAATATATAGATGCCATTAAAAGAACAGTAAGTGCTGTGAAAATTTTACCCTGTTGAATTTCATGTGTTTAAATTTATAGGTTAGTATTATACTAAACTGGTTTTATTGTTTAGTGTTGATGGTGTTCAAAGTGGTGTCAGAAGTGGAGTTCTGATATGGTTATCTAAGAGTATACAAACATGAGGATTTAATGAACTTAAGTTCAAAAGGAGCTCTTAGGGGTATTCTGAAGACCCAGATTTCAGAATTTTTGTGAATGTTAAGGAAAGGCAGTATGCATTTTAAGCAAAGTGGGCTAGATTGTTTTGATGTTTTAATTAGCAATGATTAATAGTAATCTAGTCTGTTTTCTCCAGCTAAAGACCACCCCTTTTGCTGGTTGTAACACTGTAATGTTGAGCTTTTTCTAAATGCCATTTAGGTAAAAGAGCAAATGCCTCTTTGTCTGTAAGTGATCTTAAACTCTTTAAAGCTGTCACTAAGATGTGTATACAAATTGGGGCAAAAAAAATGGATTAAAAAGATAGACTTTCCCTTCCCCCGCTTTGGAAAAGGACAGATATTTGTATTGTTATAGAAATAATGTTTGATGCCAACACATGTGAAAAGGATGGAAATAATTGCACATTTGTGTCATTTTCTATGAGGAAGGATAAAATACAATCAGGTATAAATGACTGATAAGTATAATAAAGGAGCTGTTTCAGAATGAAGGTAAGACAGTTTGGGGAAGTCATCATTCTAATTTTAGTAGACTGATGGCACATAGGCTAGAAAAGCAAATATAATTACTTTCAATTGGTGAAGAAGCATCAGTAGTTGAAATAAACTGATTTTATTTTGTGGTGTGGATTGAGGACAGTATTGCTGCATCTGTAATATTAAAAAAAATAATAGGTACTTTTAAGAAAATGTTAATATGTTTAGAAGTCTAAAGGAATTCTAAAAGGTTAACTGTTCATCAGCTCTATAGTATCAATGGGCAATGTGTTTGTACCTTAGTGTCATTGCTGAAAAGGAGATTTGCTGGCATCTATTCAAAATTGTGTTACTAGAATTAAAAAACTACTTTGTGAAATGTTGCTTAAAGCTGATACCACATTATAAGGGAGATGGAGTGACCCTATGCATGAGCTATATGATCTTATATATCCCTAATAAAATTTGTCTGTGTATGCACTTCTGCACATTATTTGTCTTTTTGTTCTAGGACACTTTTTATTATGAAAAGAAACATATTGCCATGTTATTTTAATTCTTATTGATGAGGCTTATTCTGTAATGAAAGACTATGTTTCTTAAGCAGATCCTGCAGTGTTGCTTATTTCCTGAAAGTATTTTCAGTATATTATGCAGACCTGTTTTTCTGTCACAAGGGGAGTTGGAGCACTGTTGCTATTTTATTACAACCAGTCGGTAATGAAACAAAGTAAAAAATCGTGTTGTTATTTAATTGCAGACTTGAGCAGTTTTACTGCTCTGGAAGCCCAGATTTTGACTTGATTGCTTCATTTGATAAATAGCTGAATTTAATTTTTTAGTAAAGTCTTTTCTGTGTTATAAGTGTTGACAATTAATTCTTTTTCTCTTATTGAATAGCAGTTAATTGTTCAAAATGTGGGATATGAAAAAAACCAGTTTTGAGTGTTTAGCTTAAGTATTTTTGTTTTTGTTACATGAAGTAGTACTAATACAACTCATGCTCTTGTGCAAAATTTAAATAACAAATCACTTTAAAGACACTATTTTCCTAAATTTGTGGTAATTAACCATGCATAGGTGCCTTAGCAATCATAAAGAATACCCTAGTTGTACTGAAGAGGAATGGAGAAACTGATTGAGCCTAGCTGTAATTTAAAACCAGGTACAAATGCGAATGCTTAAAAATATGTATATACATTTCATCATTCACCAGTGTAGTGTCTCAGAATTGTCAGTTTGTGCTCCACAAGCAGTACTTTGGTTTTGAAGTTGCACAAGGGTTCTTAAGGTCAGTCCTATAACTCATAAAGTAGGTAAATAGTGTTTTTTATTTAATATGTATATTCTTTTGTAGTTGATTTGCATGCTGAATGCAAAGTGGAAAAGTGGAGTGCACATTTGTTGACTGGATTCTACTGACATAAAGAACCTCTAGAAGAAAACCCAAACACTCTCCCCTTCCCTCCAAAAGATGTTCATTTTCAGGGAGAAGAGCATGTTGCTTTTATCTTGAAATATAATTATTTACTCAAAAAAATGCATTGAGTTTTTTTAATCTTTGGTTGCTTCCTAATACAATCACATCAAACAGGTAGCTTTTTAGAATAAAACTCGCATTAAAATGTAAATTTTACACTAAGCATAATTGTTTCAAAAATGTTGTAAACTTTCTTGAGTATCTCAGTATTTCTCTTGAATCATTCCCTGGAATCTGTATGTGTGTATGTTTCCTTCTGAAGTCGTAACTGGCAAGTTGCTGCTTCTACAATTGTCTCTTCTTGTATTGATCTTCCATTTGTCCTGTGTGTAGGTTGCTATGGTGTTGATGGAGAGAGTGACTCTATCATGAGTTCAGCTTCAGAAAATTCCACAGAGCCTTGGTTTTGTGATGCATGCAAATGTGGTGTCACACCTAGCTGTGAATTGTGTCCCAACCAGGATGGCATTTTCAAGGAGACTGATGCAGGCAGGTAAGACTACGAAAGTGTTGTTTTGGATTTGATGTCACCTTACCTTTAAAAGATTGGGTTTTTTCCTATACCTTGTAGAAACTCTGCTCAAGTCCATTGACTTCAAGTAGGATGTAAGTGGGAGGAAAACTGCATATTTTTATTCCATTAGAGCAAAGGACTGAGTCAGTAATGCCAGGTAATGGGAAAAAAACAGCATAACAAAATTGTATTGAAGGTGTGCAAAAGGTATTCAGACAGACTTGTCTGAATTTATGATGATTATTTAGAAATATGAGGATTATGTTCTTATTTTTTGAGAATATTCTTTGCTTCTTTTTAGAATTGAATTCAGGTCTAATTTGAGAATAAGCAGATTAATTCTTTTGATGTCTTCAATTCTTGTCACATTTGGAAAATAAATTAAGATGTACATATTAGTGATAACTAATTATTTGTACTAAAGGCAAAAGCTGCATTATCAGTAATGTTTGATTTATGCTTGATGTTACAAGGTTTTGCTGCATGGTTTCATGGTTTTGTTTGGTTCTTTTTTTTAATTTTTTTTTAAAGTAGACCATGAAAATGAAGATTTTTCCCATATGCTTTATGGTTATATAAATTGCAGGTATATGGTAATAAGCAAGGTTTTCAGGGGCTAGGCTTTCGTAAGCTTAAAAAAAAAAGTTACACAAGTATGTCAAGGTTTGTAGTGAATAATTCTGAACCTTGGAGGTAGTAGTGCTTTTTAAATACTTTTAGAGTTCAGGTCCTTGTTTCTGGTCTGTAGTAGGTTCAAGAGTGCATGTGCATCTTCCTTATAAAGCTTTTACATAGCTTACCAAATGGTGCTTTTTCAGTTATTTTCTGTTGTAGTTATCATGGTTCTATATGCAAGAAAAATACTTTTAAAGACTAGAAGTCAGTTGTGTAACAGAAAATGTGAGACTTGATAATCACCTGGCAAGTTTTATTTCAGCCTTTTTACTCCTGTGTTCTGCAGATAATTTAAGCCCTATATATATCTGACATCCCATATTATCCTAGTAGAAACTATGGTCAACATTTTAATAATTGCTTAAATTTTTTCTTTTGAAATGGTGGTATGCTTTTGGTTAAGCTGGAAGTATTTTCTTTTTTACATTGGTTGTCTGCAGAAGAACCTGCCTGCCTTGGTGACAGTGGGCATTGTAACAATAATTTATGATTGTTATTGTATCTTTATTTGCTATATACTGTTGTATTGCTATCCTAGATAAATTTATTCTCCCAGATGAAGAGATTATATATTAGAAAAAAAAATTGCTATTTACTAATTCACATTATTAATATGTGAAAATTCCTGTGCTCTTTTTTTATTATTTATTTATAGATTTGAATTCTCAAGGGTAGAGGGGTACTGTAGGTAGAGGTAGGGTCTTGGGGCAGTGTCCATTATGTTTCCATTGTACTCAGTTAACTGTAATCCAGTCCAGTGCTTTTCTTGATGAATTAGCAGGAAGAGACTATTGAGTAACAGAATCCTTTAACTCACCATTGTTCTTCATCCCCTTCCCACCTTTTAAAAATAAATTCATATGCATCAGTGCTCAAAAAAATTGCACAAACCAAACCTAGTCAGTTTCTCTTCATAATCAGATTGGAATAATTTCTCTCTTTTTACATGAAAGGTGAATCATTAGAATAATGAGGTGTTTAATTTCTCAGCAGAAGCCTTTTCACATTAATCACTCAGTTTCACAAGTATAAATGTGAATTTATGAAATTTTGCTTCTCAAAATGCTATTATCCAAAAATATAAATTCTGTCCTTGTTTCATTATGGAGTTTTTCTTCCTTCCTAATCAACATCTGTCATCATTGCTCCAAGCTAAATGGATGGTAAAGTAACAAGGAAGATTATTCTTCTTTGATTACCCAATTTGTCTTAATTACAAGCTTCTAAAACATGTGCAGCTAAATAAATGAGCAGGAAAATATTTAGAACTGGTATTAAAAGCAGCTGAAGCTGCTTCAGCTGTGAACTTAACTGACTTGTGTATGTTTTTTAATAAAGATTCAGGTCTGAGTTCACATATAGGTGGTTAAAGAAATGAGGCACTTGTGTGCCAATCACACAGAAATGGCAGTTTAAATTTGTAGTACTGCAATACTTGGGTGACATGTACTAAAACATTTTGAGAAGGTCAGTGTGAAGCAAGCAGCCAGCTGTTGGGTTTATCATAGATAAACTCCTACAGAGTGCAGCAGCATTAAATACACCAGTGGAGCATGAAAAAACTGTGCAAATTAAATTGAGAAAGCAGCTGCTTGTAGAAGATGTGTATCTTTATATTGAACTTCAGAGAGTATGTTTAGTAGGCTGTATTAAAACTTACTATCAAAAATCTCCAATCAGAGCCTTAGGATTTTTGTTAAGAATAATAATTGTGGAGATATGTAGCTTCTGTTTATAAAGATTTGTACTGTATTGCACATCTTAAAGGAAGAGTATAGAAAAGAAGCCTTACAGAAATCAGATTTTTTTTATTTATAAACGAGAAGTCTATTTATCTCAAGGTTACAGGTCTCATTCTGTGTGTTGTATTTTGCTTATAATTTTTTTTAAATTTCCTTTTGACAAGCACAACGTGCTCATGTCAATGAAGTATTTACTTTACTAAATCATAATGTTTACCAAAATATACATTTAAACACATACATATGCTTTTTCTAATAGGGAAACATTTCATAAAAGTATGGTAGTGATTTATTCCAAGGTATTGCCACTCCTGGATACAGTGTGCAAGGGCAAAGGTGATATCTGGTGCTCCATTGCTCCCCTGCAGGGATTTGTTATGCCTACACTGGTTTTGTGGGGAAGATCTACAGGAGATGTACTTTTCAAATACTAACAAGAAGAATCTTACTTTTGTGTGTAACATTGTATTAAGTTAGAGAGTTGTGCTGGCATGATGGAGTGTTTATGCTGTAATAAAACCAGTGATGAGGTTTACTCCCTTTCTGAGCAGCAAGAGTTTTGGCAGAACACTTGAGTGTCTCAGCTTGTTCTCTGGCAGCCAGCAGGCCGTCTATATTTGTACTGCATTGTTTAAAGACAAAGTTGTAGCTCATCTTTAAATTTTCTTTGCATCTTCCTATAGTTACAGTGCAGTGACCAAATAATTTTGTGGATGTGAAGAACACTAGTAAAATTTGTGGAGGCAGAGCAATGCAGTTCTTGCATATAAATGTGTATTTGGGATATACATTATTTTCATTGTTTTAAGTTTGTATGTTTTAAAGGGAATTTACTACTTAGCATTCCAAACCTGAGTGATTTAACCACAGGATAAATACTTGTTTTTAAATACACAAGTTAAAAGATTGTTGCCAGATATGACCCAATGGATCAGTCAGTGTTGTGGCTTGTTAGATTTACTGGGAAATTTCTTATAGAGTGAAGCAATTTAATGGCTTTTAAGTAGTTTATTACTGTTACTGGGATTTTTCTGTTGTCCAGTTAATATCTTGGACTGTTTGGGGGGCAAATGGTAAGTAAATAGTCTGTCCACCAGTTTTGTGCATTGAAAGATCATTGTTTTCCTTTGTAAAGACTGAAATACAGATGTATTTTTGAGCTTGATACTGAACCCTTCATATTTTGCTTTTTTGGAATTTCTGTTGGGATATATGATTCATAAATAATGTGAAACTTAATAACTCTGAGTGTGATAAATTCCAGTGTAGTAGGTCTAAGGACCATTGATGAGACATGTGCTGCTTTGGGAAAGCAGGGCTACATGGAGCTCCTGAATAGTATAACCACAAACTTCAGTATTTCTGTCATCTGTAAGCAGCTAGTTAATAACGGTAGCTGTTTCAAGTGCACTTGAACCCAGCATGTTACTGCTCTGGTATAACTGAATTTTTTAAATTGATGTACAAAGGAGAGGGAGGGAGAAGAGATAGGCTAAACAGTGGTAGAAGACTGGAAAAAAAGAGCACAGCAGCATGTGTGTGGATTTAAGCAGGTGGTAACAGGTCTGTACTGAATCCCTGGTAAAAGAGACAAGGGAAGAAGTGTTTCTGACATCATCATGAGTCTTCTTGAATACAGGGAGTAGATTCTATTATTTGATTAGAACAGAAGAGAGTTTGAATCTTCACTAGTGATACATTTACTGTTAAACAGTAATGACTGGGGAGATTATAAAGTGCTGAATTAACACACTTGCTGAGGCTCAAACAGGATATTTCAGCTTAGTTATGTCTGAAGTCTCTAGCTGGATTATATATCATGTGGGACTTTATAGGTTCAAAGTGTTAGCTACAATCTCTGCAGTTGAAAGGCCATTTTCTTGAATATCTTAAAACAACGGAAAAATAGCAGTCTTGACCCTCTGTCTATCAGAGTTTTCTTCCACCTGGTAACTTATCAAGGAGTAGAAAATACTTCCTGAATTTTGGTAAAACAGTAAGATTTTTTGCAGTAGTTTGTCTCAGTTAATTTGTGTCATGCATGCTGTGCAGAACAGATTTTGAGTTTGTTGCTAACTGATGGTTTGTTACAGTGAGAGCTGGATCTTTTAGAAAGTGTTCATTACGAGAACAATGGAAGAAGAAGAGGAAAGTTTCTCTTTTGCTGCAAGGCTGTTTTTGGATAGCTGAGAGCTTCAGGAGGTTAGGAAGATGCCCGTCAAGAACAGTCTTGAGTCTGAAATCTTTGATTTGATTACTATACACTAAGGTCCAGATTAATTTTCTGCCCCTCAGGGATGAAGATTTAGACCTCTTAATCTCCATGTTTTTTTATGGCTAGTGAAGAAGGGAACAACTAAGTAACAGCCTGTTTATCTGAGTTTCAGATAGGTCTTTCTGTTATACTTCCCAGATGTGTTTATTCCTGAATGCAAGTCCTCTCTGTGTTACTTAAAACAGTACTTAGTTAGTTTTGGTGATACTAACAGGTGTAAGTAGTGCAAATTCTGATTGATACTTTGTTGTAAGTGCTTCATAGCTATATGTTCAGAGCTCAGTGTTGCTGTGACTACCTGTATAATTTTGTTCCTTCCCTTCCTACCCCTTACCACATCATGAAAATATGTACGTGCCTTAGCTTTATAAGTAATATCAAAGTCTTTGTACACCTTTCATATTCCTTGAAAAGTGTGTGAAGCCCTTGTGAGAGCCATCAGAACAGAAAGGTGGTGGTAGCCCAGCCCTTGATCCAGACAGGCAGAGCAATCCCAGTGGCTTTGAAAGGCCTTACTCTGTGGCTCAGTGTCCGAGCTCCTGAATTCCAAATAGGCACTCCATCCCTGCTTTTAATGTACTTTCCTTCAAGTGTTTCAGCTAGCATCAGCAACATTTACACGGGACTTTGAAACCTGAAAATGGTAAGTATAATACGGGATCAAAACATTGATAACAGTAACCTAATTTTGTCTGCTGTTTCAGGTGGGTCCACATTGTTTGTGCCCTCTATGTTCCAGGAGTGGCATTTGGAGATATTGACAAGCTGCGGCCAGTGACACTAACAGAAATGAATTATTCCAAGTACGGTGCAAAGGTAAGTTTAAAAGAGATGTAGTGGCAACAAGTAGCTGTATTTTGTGTTTTTACATGTAATAGAATAAAATGCATCTTCCCAACTTTATTTCTTTTTTATAGCAATTTTGTAATGAGGTTCAGGACTAAAAATTAGATAAAGTTTGTTAATGGTTGTTATACCTGCAGCCTACCTGCTCTTCCCTCCATCTTTCTATCTGTTCCCTTACCACTGTTCTCCATAATTTCTGTTGCTGTTTTTGCCCAGTTTCCCTGGTTTTTTACAGAGGTGCTAATTTCTTTTGAAGCTAGTGGCAGTTTGAAAAAATGTGAATGGAAAGCAAGGAAGATTTCTAAGATGAGGAATGAGAAGTTTATTAAGAACGGGAGTGGTATATGTGCATTCAGTGAGAATTACTTTGGAGTTTGTATGTAAGCTGGTGTGCATACGACAGGCTATTCCAAAGCGGTGTTTGCACACAGCACAGCACAGTACCCTCAAATTGAACTGATAAATGGTTCTAAAGTTAAAATTGTTTTACATGTAACTGTTTTCAGTCCAGATCAGAAGTAATCTTTAAGAAATCATACAGAAAACTATTGCAGTGGGCAGAGGACAGCACTTATTAGTTTGCTAAATACTTGTTTGTATGTCTAATGGAGACAGCGTGGAGAAGCCATGTCTACCAGGCTAATGTGAGGGAAGGTGATTGGTTCTAAGTCTGCAGCTCTAAAGCTTCATTTCTGACAAGTCACTTTTGTTTTCTCGAATGTCAATTTGTTAAATTGAATGCTAAATGAAAATATGTAGTGCAGTTTTAAAAATGCATACCATATATAAAACAGATTAAAATGCTTTGGATTGCCCATGTACAACATAGCTGTATCAGGAGCCTGGGCCTGCTGAGGCATTTAGCCTTTTTTGAAATGTTTGTGTAAAAAAAGGCTGGGGCAAGCACAACAGACCCTGCAAGCTGTTGTTGAAATGAATCATGCTCTTTTTTTTTTTAAGTAACATGGATGATGTATAGGATCAGGGTAAAGAATTTGGGCATCTTTTCTTGCTGTGAGAAAGGTGAAAGTGAACTGTACAGGTGAAGAAGACTCGTTACTGTTGCAAAGCTCTAAATACTGTTTGCTGTATTAAGTGTGGAAGTTACAGTTTATTATGCTATATTCCCCCCTGCAAAACCAGCTTAATATAATATTTTTTTTCATTTTATGCCTTTCTGTTAGATGTTGCAGCTACACAGCTGAAGGGTGTTCTTCTAGTGTAGCATATGGGATGTTTTGAGATTGTTCAGTCACTTCCTTACCATTCTGTTCTGTTTAACTTTCTGCATGGAGATATTTTCTCTAGGTGATAGACAGCTTTGCTCTCTGTTCATCAAGTAGGAGTCTAGGAAATGTATGCCTGTATAATTTTAGATCATCTTTATGCACTGGATAGCAGCACTGCTTAAGCAGTGCATGTTCCCATTTCCTGTTTATGTGCTCATTGCTCTAGATTGCTGGCGCAGGGATTTGGCTTGAAATTGTTGTGAAACAGACTGAGGAATTGATCTGACTGAAAAATAAGTTAATTGTTTTTTTCAGGTCGTATTAGGGGATGTCAGTTCATTATTTTCCAAGTGACTGTGCCTAGAAGGCACGTATCTAATGCCATAGTTCCTTAATTAAGTGAATCACAACCTTCCTTACAGATATTTGTGATTTTTGAGTATTTGTTTCTGCACTGTCACGTTTACTCCTCAGTCATTGCTTATCAAAGGACGTGTACATAATTATCCATGGTTTTGAGTCATTCAGAGCACTGCTCTTCTATTGTAGTTTGTCCTCTGAACTTGTGGAACATTTGCTGAGGAGTGATGTTCTTTTTACCACCATACTTAAACAACTAATTGTGCTTGAATTCTTTGGATGGTATTTAGTTGTTGGGGGTGAATGCAATAGATGGAAGTCATAAAAATTCATCCAGCATGTTTAGATAATTTCAGCACTTTACCATTGAGTTGAGAAAGCAGGGAAAGCAGGAAGCTTTAAGTAGTGTCAGCTGTTGGGAGCATACTTGGTTTCTGTACCACACAGGAGTTAACCTACCAATTTGGTTTTTATATATATGACAGAAAGTATCAAATATAAATGCACCTGCAATATTTACTTTGGCATTTTCCATTCTTGTTTATAAAGGAGTGCAGCTTTTGTGAAGATCCTCGTTTTGCCAGAACTGGTGTATGCATTAGTTGTGATGCTGGGATGTGCAGAGCTTATTTCCATGTGACCTGTGCTCAGAAGGAAGGCCTCCTCTCAGAAGCAGCAGCAGAAGAGGTAGCTGTGGAAAGGATAGAATAAAATACCTCTATTGAAAGCTTACGGAGCTTTTTTTGTTCCCAGGCCCTGAACAAAGTTTTTCTAACAAGGCCTAGGCTGGGTAAAGGACCTGTACAGGGAGAGCCCTTCACCAAATTGTCCAACTCTAAGCATCTTTTAAAACTGACTGGGAAAAAGGATTTAGAAGGTTAACACAGAAGCTGGCTTAATAGACTATCAGTTAATACAGACAGGAATTGTAACTCTATTTCCTGAACTTCACGTAGGGTGACATACTTACCTAGCTGTTTGTGTAGTACAGTAATCTCTGTTTCATACCAAATAGGACACTTGAGAAATTAAAGAGAAATTAAAGACCTTTCTGATGCCACTTTTTCATGCATGTTTTCCAGTATTTAATTCAAATTGTAGGACATAGATACGACTTTCCTTGTGTTAACATTAATCTTTGGGATCAGAATGAAAAGCAGGTATTTATAACCTCCTGATAAGTTCCTAATATCTTTTCTTAACAGTTTTTTCCCTGTAATATGATCTAAACGGATTCAAATTTGAAGTTCCTACTTCCCAATTATTTTTATGGTATAAGTACTTTTAGGTTGCCCAATTTCATCCTGATGCATATCGTTTTGATTAAGCCTGTCATGTTCATAACTTCATAATTTAGCTTTTTGCCTTAGGAGGTACCACAGGCAACAGAAAAAGAAACATTACTTTCACTGTTGATCTTGACACTTTTGTTTATGGAAATAGTGGACCACTAAGGGATTCATGAAGGAATCACTAAATACTTACTTCTATTAGGCCAATAAATAGGAAGTAGTCCTTAATAAGTTATGTGTAAGGTTTAGTCTTTAAATACACTGTGCTAATTCTCTCTGGACATATGTATCTGCTTGCCTTTCCCCCTTTAAAATTTTGTTACATGTTTTCTGCAGTCAAATTTTTAATCAAGGTCTCACACAATCTCATTTTGGGGCACAGCTAATTTTTGAAGTAAGCTTGTCACATACTGTGAAAATCTAAAATAAAATAAAATGTGCTTGTAAGGAAAGTCAGAGTAAATTTTATTAGTCTGTGTTTTTTAAGTGGAATAAAGGGAAATTTGATAGGCAGGTACTTTATTAATATTTGTAGTACTTTATGAAGGGAGCCTGCTTTAAGTTTTTCTTGTCTGTAGATTTATGATGTTGTTTGTGCCCTTTTGAAAGTACAAAGGCAATGAAATGTGTTTGTCAAGCCATGTCTCCTCATGGCTCAGATATTTGTAGTCTTCTTGCAAGGTTTACGGGTGCTAAAAATGGCTATAAACCTAGCCATGATAGTGTGCAGATATGATGGAATGAAAACTGGCAAAAAATTCATCTGGGAGATGATAAATCATGTGAGGGTATAGCCACCAAAATGTAGAGAAACAAAGTGTATTGCCTTTGATAGTATTCAGAATTATTAAGCACTTTTAGGATTTAATTTAAAAGGCACAGTGAACCAACAGGAAATTAATACATGTTATATGTTAAAGGGATTTGTCTCAAGAATTTATTTTGCTGGGTTTTTTTTCCTTGGAATGCAAATATAGTACAGATGTTGACTAGTAGAGAGTTAAATTGTTAATGCATTTAAAAACATTTAGGATCATGCAATGAAAACAGTGGAAAAACACCTTATATTGTAAATTACATCAACATGACAAAATTGATTTAGAAACATGCATTTTAGTTGTTTTTAAAAACATGCCCATTCAAACATGTGAACTGATTGCCAGAATGTTTGTGCTGTTCAGAGCCCTTTGGCCTTACTTTATGTCTCACTCTATTTTCATTCCTTCCCCTTTGTTTTTTCTGAAACAGGATATAGCTGACCCTTTTTTTGCTTATTGTAAACAGCATGCGGACCGGTTAGACAGAAAATGGAAGCGGAAAAACTACTTGGCTTTACAATCTTACTGTAAAATGTCCTTGCAGGAAAGAGAAAAGCAGCTTTCACCAGAAGCTCAGGTATTGTACTTGTGACACCAATGCCTCTGTATTAATCATCCATGTTAAACAAGACAGAAGGTAAAAATGTTATTATAGTAGAAAATTAAATGTGGATTATATTGATAGTGCAAGGTCATTTAGCAGCACGCTGAACTGTTTGTAGGATTTGGTCTCTAAGAACAATTCTCTATATATATATTATAGTTGTATCTCATATATAGTTGTATCTCATATATATTATATATCTATTTCAATAAATATAAAATATCTGTGCTTGTCTGAATTGAAAAATATTGCTTTGGTTTTGAGGTAAAAAATTGGTAATTACTTGTTCATTGTAATTCATAGATTTTGTTGAACATTTTCTTTAAGATTCTGAAGAACAAAAGCCAGAAAATATTAGGCATAATGCTATTTCTATGTAAATTTCCCCTTTTGTCGGTCTGAGTGGAATCTGTGTTCTAGGTATTTTCATAGTAAAGATTTCCTAGGAAAAAAACTAATGTATGCAAAGAAGTGAGTCTGTGCTACTGTGTGGGAGTTGTCTGAAAGCCTTAGGCAAGTCTATATCCCTGTCTAGTGGCAGATCCGTTTAAAACTGTTAGTTACTGCAGAAGCTCAACTGATAAATGTCCTGTTGATACAAAGGTTTCAATCCCTCTGAGGGAATCTGCATACTTTCATGTTTCAATGTGTGTCCTTTATTTTTTTTTCCTGATTCTGAGGAATTTCTAGCATAGTTTGCTTCACTGGTTAGACTGAACTGCATTCCATGGAAAAATCACACCTGTGCAGAAAAGCAGCTTGTTACCTAAATGAAACCTGCCTAATTTATTTGCAGAAAGTAGCAGATGCTTTAAATAATGGAAATTATTTATGGGAGAGGACTATCTACTTTTTTTTCTGAAGTGAGAATTATAGTGCAATGATAAGAAAAAATTGTTTCATATTATCAAACTTTTTATTTAAAAAAACCTTGACATTCCAGTTCTTAAGAGATCTTTGAAAAGGAGAATATTAATTTAAAATGACCTATGCTGTTGATAATGAGCATGACCAAACTCGTACCGTAGAACAATTCTGAATAAAATATTTTTTGAGGTATTGAACTTCATGTAGCTTGATTTGTAACTGGTTTCATAATTCTTGCTGAATATACTCATCTCTCAGTTAATGTGAAATGCACATGTGTAGTGGAGACATTGCAGTAATGTGAATACTGCCCAATATAATGGTAAGTGCTGATTGTGCAGTTTGGATCCAGAAGGAGTTACTAGCTCTGTTTTTGGGCATGTATTATGCAGTGCTGATAATGCTGATAAGCTCCCAGCATTTCCCTTTCTTCTTCCTCTTTTCCTCAAACCAAGACCCTGCAATTTTTTATTCTACATTATTTAGATTAAGTTTTTGGAAACAGAAGGAATGACTGCTGAAAACTGCAAGTGCAGTTACTTGGCATGGTATCATAGGCACCTTGATACCAGTATGATAACTTGCATATATTTTGTACAGCCACGTGTTTTCACTGTTGTTGGCTTTGATACTGTCCAGCAGTGACTGTAGGTGGACCTGTTGCCTGCTGCTGTGGGTGCAAGAAAAAGCCATTGAGGTCAGAGCTGACCTGTAAGCTACATTTGCTTTGTTTCTTGGTCATTAATGTTCGAGACCTAGTAAGATAATGTGTTAAACTGTCTGCAGTACTACTTTAGTGATTCTGTTTGAAATCAGAGATGCTCCTTAACAATAGTGTGTGTGTATGCACACCTTTTGCTTTTGTCTCAGGAGTATCTTAAACCATATGGTGGGGCAGTCACATTAGTTTAGTTTCTTCTTTGTGCAGGCAAGTAAACAGCTTCTAACTGATAGTCAGCTGGAGTTTTGCCTCTGAAGCCTTGTATGTTGATGTCAGTTTCTGCCAGAATTGCCACTTCATAGAGTTCCCTCAAGACAGTGTATTCCAGCTGTCAGTAACAGCTAGATCTTCTGGGGTAGATCTCCCAGATGGTCACAAATATACAGATGTCATGAACAATATATACTGTGAGCTTCTCTTGTCTGCTTCACTTCTGTTTGGGTTGTGTTCTTGACAAATTATAATCAGCAAGTTTAACATTTATAAAGAGAAGTGGCATTGAGAAAGGAGTTCCTACAAAAGTATGTAAAATATGGTAAAAATGCTCTTCATAAACTTCTGTTGCTCACATAGATGCCAATTTAATGTGTATCTAAGTGCATATGTGGTAGGTCAACCAAAGCTTCTACCAGTAGTGAGTTTTCACAGTCCCATCAAATTATCATTATTAGAAGGGGTTGTCTCAAAGCCAGCAGTCATCTGTTGCTTTCATCAATGGGGAAATCTCATCAAGAAATGTATACATAGCTCCAAAACCTAGTGAAAGGATAATGTCATTTGTGTGTGCACTTTGAAGTAAAATGGAATGTCTGTATTGATGTCTGTTCCTTGAGTTGTGGAGTTCTGGAGTGAAAATGGCATTGATTGTATTGCGCAGCTCTTAAAATGAAAATAAAACGTGGATGTGTTCCAAATTATAACTCAAAACTAATTCTGAATCGTTCCTTGATGTTTTTAATTTGCGGGATTCTCCACTGCAGGCTCGAATCAATGCCAGGCTCCAGCAGTACCGTGCCAAGGCGGAGCTGGCGCGCACCACCAGGCCCCAGGCCTGGGTTCCCAGGGAGAAGCTGCCCCGGCCGCTCACGAGCAGCGCTTCAGCCATACGGAAACTCATGCGCAAAGCCGAGCTGATGGGAATCAGCACAGACATTTTTCCAGTGGACACTTCAGATACGAGTTCCAGTGTTGATGGAAGAAGAAAACATAAACAGCCAGCTCTCACCGCTGACTTTGTGAATTACTACCTTGGTAAGGGTGAAAATGGCTCATTTTTATCAAAGGAAAAGGTTATTGCTTTGCTGCATTGTGCGAAGGCTGTATCATTGGCTTTTATATTTTTTGTTTGTATTTAATTGTTTATAGTAGATAGATGTGGATTATGACTTTATGTCAGATATATTATTGCTTGGAGTCTCTGTTTACACAGTTTTGTTATTTTTAAATAATTCAGAAAAGAAGTATTAAAAAACTTAAGAAAATAATAAAATCATTCAAATATAAACAGGAGACTAAACTGTCCTTAAAAAGGGAGTAGGTAACTTCTGCTATAATATTTTTTCCTTAAATTCTCCTCCATTTCTGTGTGGAATAGCATGACTTTTTGACTGTTTGCTAGATCCCAATCAAAGTTCATAATTTAAACACCTACAGTATTTATGCAGCAAAATATAAATATTATAACTGTTCATTCTATTCAGTCTGTGTATTGAACCTATAGGCCATAGTTTTGTGTCTTTGTATTGTTATAGTTTTTTGCTTTAGATTGCTTCACTTTTTTTTGGTGTATAAAACTTGAAAATGTATATTCAAGAATAGGAAATAATGCAGTTTTCTTTTAAATAGAGAGAAATATGCGCATGATTCAAATCCAGGAGAATATGGCTGAACAGAAAAATATCAAGGATAAGTTGGAAAATGAGCAAGAAAAGCTTCATGTGGAGTATAATAAGGTAAAGAAAAAGGATGATAAACTCTTGTACCATTTTAGTGTTCCTGCTATTAACTTTGGTAGAATTTTTTTCCTGTGGAAAAAAAATCTGGATGAAAATGAAAGATGCAAACTATTGCATCTGTAACGTATTGCATTTTTAACGTAATATCTAAAAGCATATTTTTTCTTTTAAAAATATCCAGTAATCTGTCTTCTCCCACAAGTAATATCGATTTTTAAAATGTGATATGTTGACTGGACACAAGTCAGTCTGTTTAACTGACCCTACTGAGAGCTCCAGTAACAAATTGCACATGGACCTCTTTGAACCTGCGTGATTCTCTGCTTGGTACTTGTTAACTGGCAATCTACCATACTCAAGAGTGTTATTTATTTAGGTTAACTACAGCTCCAGTTGGGCTTGGGTTTAAGGACTTGACTAATTTTTCAGACAGAAATAATCAATATTCACACCTCCACAATGTCCTCTGCATGCTTTTTATGGTATAACAAATTGGATGCCCATAAATTATGGCTTTGCTCCCCCAACATGCTGCTAGTTTAATTTTTTATTAATTCAGCATCTTTTTAAATCACCATCTTAAAAAAGAACTTTTTTGTATTTTTACAAAATATTTATTTTAATATTCACTTATTTTGAAACATAGATATACTGTACCCTTTGTGACAGATGGCATGCTGCAATTCTTGCTGAATTCAACAGCCTATTAAGTGATAGGTAGTGATGACAAAAAATGGTGTTGCCATTAATTCCTAAACTTTTTTGTGTGTATTATAACTAACCGGCTCCATCCTGGGCACGAACCGGCTCCATCCCGGGCACGAACCACCGCCATGCCGGGCATGAACCGGCTCCATCCCGGGCATGAACCCGGCTCCATCCCGGGCATGAACCTGGCTCCATCCCAGGCACGAACCCGGCTCTATCCCGGGGACGAACCCGGCTCCATCCCGGGCACGAACCCGGCTCCACCCCGGGCATGAACCCAGCTCCATCATGGGCACGAACCGGCTCCATACCGGGCACGAACCGGCTC
>JANRGV010000001.1:26724258-26749639 GCA_024734035.1 Alethe castanea
TTTATTTAATAACTCTGAATGGATTTTCATTCCTGTTGCCTATTTTTTTTTCCTATAACTTTTCAGCTGTGTGAGTCCTTGGAAGAGCTACAGAATATGAATGGAAAACTGCGAAATGAAGGGCAAGGCATTTGGGCTCTGCTGGGTAGAATCATTGGACAGGTTGGTTGGTTCCCTGTCTCCCTTTACAGAAAAAAAAGCAGAACAGGTTTTCCAAGAAGAGGCCTTTTGTTTCTGTCTGCCACTTCTATGGCAGAATAAATTTATTTGATTTCATCAGACCCAGGTTTTACTCAGGGGATAACATTTCCTGATTGAAGTACCTAGACTTCTGCAAGCCACCTGCTGGGAATGTGTAGCTTAATTTTGTTGTTGCAATAGTGTGCTTGTTTGCAAAATTCTTTCATTTGGTATAAGTGATTGACCTGTCATTTGTGATGCAGTTTAGCATGAAGCATAAGTTAATCCTACTGTTTTTGTCTCCAGTTGTCTTTAGTAACTGTAGGCTTCAAATGATAAGTTAACTCTTTATGGCTTTTATAAGATAAAAATCCTTTTAAATGCGATATGTATGTAATGATGTGTAACTAGACAGAGGAGGATATGAATATCTAGGAAAACAGATTTGGGTTACTTCCTCTTACCAGCAATTATCTTTTTTCCCATTGATACAAGAAAAAAGAGAAGTGAAGATTTTTGCAGTATTTTAATATGTATTTTATGTCAGAGATATTAAATGTCAGTGAACATTTTGGATGTGCAAGGGAGATTGCAATGATTTCCAGTTATGATTTAAGATTGAAGAAACTGTTCACTGTGGAAATGCAGACATATAATTATTTACAATTTTGGCATGCCCTTTGTTACTACTGAGTTTGTGCTACTGTTCCGAAAACGAACTTTACACTTTCTTTATGCAGTAATAGTTCCTAAGATATGCAACCTTTTGCTAGTTCCATTTGTCTGCCTACTTCTCCTACTTGCAAAGAAGAATTCTTGCATAACATGTCTTTTAAACCAAGATTATTTTTCCTTCCTTTGAGTAAGTATTCGCAAACATATTTCCTGATGCAAATGTTACTCAATTTGAAAAAAAAAAAAAAAGAAAAGCTGAGTAGAACTCATTTACACAGCTTGCATGCCATTTTTTTCCAGTTGGTTGAACAGATGCAGGCCCATGGGGCTGCTGAGAAATGACTTTGATGGATGGTTGCTGTCTGAAAAGCGAGCATACTGCAGATAGTAGAAGCCCAACGAGAGTCTCATCTGCTTTGTGAAGGGCTTGGTCCAATAAGATAATTTTTCTAATTAACCTGTCGTGCACCAGGGTAGCTGGGATGCTGGGGAAAATAAACTGCCTCAGTGTTCTGTCAGTTTCATGAATCTGCCTTTGCTTGTTTCAGCTTCCTAGAGAAATGCATTCTTGTCCATCCCTACATTGGAAGCTTGAAGAAAAATTCTAAAAGCTAGTCTTTCTGTGTGTTTCTTATTGAACTGAAAAAAAACCAAACTATAAGATTACTTTATATTACAGAATCATACTGGGATAAGTGCGTAGTCTGTAAAATAGTTAGCTAAGCAATTTCTCACTCATTATATGTCTTGTTCTTCATGCACTGAGATTAGAGGAATATTCTTTAAAAGTGTCAAGACTCATGTGTACTGCATTTCTTCAAATCCAATAGAAATTGAACATCCCAGCAATTTTACGGGCTCCTAAGGAAAGGAAACCAAGTAAAAAGGAAGGAGGAGCACAAAAGGCATCTACACTTCCAGCAGTACTTTATAGGCAAGTAATTAAATTTTGACAGAATAAGATACAGTATCTAGTAATTTATAGTTTCAGAAAAGTGTTCTGAAAATATTGTTTGCTTCCGTTTTTAATTTTAAAAATGCTTTAAAGTTGTCTATACATTTTACTTATTTTTGAAGGCAAAGTTGGTCAGTTCTTCACCCTACCACACCTAAGTAAAGTTTGGATGTTTTTGCTAATTTGACAGTAGTGCTTTAAGGACAAAACTATCTCCTTGCATCTGAAGAAGAAGAGTGCTTTGTTTTTTGATGTGAGAGCTAACTGGTCGCTTTGTTCTATGAATGCAATCATCTTGAGTGGATGATTTTGAGAACAGTTATGATGCTGTTCAGTCAGGATTCCTGGGTGCAACAAAACACTTGTCATATAAGAACTCTCACTTTTTGCTCATGCTAAATTTCCGTACTTCTATTTTTATTAATTCCCAAGGTTATGAAATGTATTCACTTTGTTATAGTTCCACCTTTTCCCCTCTTCTGTAAGCTATGAAGCTACTGACTGGGTTTTTATTAAGCTTAATAATGGGACACAAACTAGGATCCCAGACTGTGCAAAATGCATGCATGTCATTTGGGATCTTTTCTCGCCACAGCTGAGGAGTGACATGATCTATTGCTTACCTAGAGAGCAGCAGCCAGGCATCCAGCCACAGCAAGTAGTGTCTTGCCCAGCTAGAAGGCTAAGGGAAGAGGATGATTTAGACAAGCAAAAGTTAATTTTAGTGCTGCAAGAGGTAGAAGTCTTGAAAATGTGGCAGTGGGCTGAGGATTTGGCAATTTCAATGTACACAAATAATTGGAGTCATGCTTCACCAATTCTGTTTAATTCAAATGCACTCAGTTCCTTCCATGTTATAGTGCAATCAATGAACACCTATCTTTTCAAAATAACTAAAATTTTAATTCCACTGAAATAATAATAAAAAGGTAGTATAATTTCTAAGGAGTTACTTTGCCCTGCATAGCAGCAGCATAGACCTATTTCAAGGTGGTTACCTGCATAAGTGTGTGATTGATTATTAAGATTGATACTAGCAGCATAATTTTCTGTTTAAGCATTTGTTGTATTTTTTTCCACTTGCCACTGGTATATTTTGTTGAAGTATTGAGTGATTACTAACGTGTTGGAAGTCCTCAAAAATTTAACTGAAAGCCATTTTTTGCTTGCTCTTACTAGGAGCCTTTTATGCTTTTACTGTACATAGTTAGAAGCTCCTTAAAAAAAACTCCTCCAAAATTTGTCCAAAAAGAAATTATGCACTTAAATGATACATTCAAATTAAAGTTGCCACATGTTTATATTGAAGCTGGGGTGTATTATTTATTCTTTATGAGTTTGTAATTATAATGCTTTTCTGCTATGTACATGAAAAGTTGTGGAATTTGCAAGAAGAACCATGATCAACACCTATTGCTACTGTGTGACACTTGTAAACTCCATTATCATCTTGGTTGCCTGGATCCACCTCTTACAAGGATGCCAAGGAAGACCAAGAACAGTTACTGGTAAGAACACATTTAATGTGTTAATGTTGTTCTGTGCTGTCTCTGTACTTAAAGGATGTAAATGTGAACAGACTTGCAAATTCTGAGTGGATTAGACATTGCTTTAATGCAGTTTGAGCAGTCTTTTTATTTTCAGGTTATTAGCAGTGATGTTTCAAGGGTAAAAAAAAAAAATTGTAAAGGTTTTCTTGTTATTAGCCACTGTGTAAAATTACGTTATAGCTGTAATTTTCTTGAGTTTTGAATTAATCTGTGGTTGTTATTGCCGCAGTATAATAGCAGAAGGAAATTATAGGCTAATACTTTTGGGAAATGAAAGACTTGGTTTTCTGTTCATGTTGGGACTCAGATAAGCAACTCTTTGTTTGGATCTTCAGCAAATACTGGTAATACTTTTAAATAAACTTGTAAGTAGTAGCTCTGTTTATTGCAATATGGGAAATGTTTGGCTTACTGCTGTCTTATGACTCAAATGTACAATGGCAGAAGTATGTATATAACTGTACTTTTTGCAGTTACATTTCCATGAATTAAAGTTCTTTCATGCTTGCAGGGCAGAACAAAAGCTAAGTTGTACAGTGGAGAAATGGTACGGTGGCAGAGATTTTGATTTCCAAACTGTCGTAAAATCAGCTTGCTCTGCTCTGTAGTATTAGCAGTCTGCATGTTTAAACTGCTCTGAAATGTGTTAGAACAAACTCAGAAACACTTTGTAGCTGGCAGGAAGTTAGACTACAGCATCTTGAGGAGTCATTCATCACCTTGTCTGAATGTTAAGGAACCAAATTAGAATAGTATAAGAATTGCTTCTAAAAAGACAGTAAAACAATTTTTACAGAAAAAAGTTAGCTTCTGTTTTTTTTCATATATCTCTAAATTTTTTATTAAAGAACTTGCATAAAACATTTACTTCAGCCATCTTTTTGATTAGTTTTGAAGATTGTGTGCAGAACAAGATGGCCAGTACATGAAATGGGAGGCCTCTTTTTTTAATATCTTAATGTGACAAGACCTAGATTTACTTCAGTAAATTTGCTTAGTAAATTAATAGAGATTTCATTTGAAAGATTAAAATCTCAAAAAATATTTCCACCATCACTAATACTTTCCTAATTTCCCTTTAATTATTTAATGTAGTGTGTTGTTAGACTTTTGATCTCTTTGGTCAAATTTGCCAAGTAGATATTTTATGTGGAAGCTTTTTTTTTTTTTTTTAATTTTTAGATATCTTCTTCATTTACACAGGAGATTTGATTTTTTTTATGCTTTTTATCAAAGTTGAAAAGGATCACTAAAAGCTATCAGTCCAAAAGATATAAGGCTAATTCTCAGTAGGTGTTAAAGGCAGGATAGGTCAGGTTAGGTAGTAAAGCTCTTTCATTTCAAAGCTATAACTTAGCTTTGTTGTGAATTTCATGCTTCAGTTATATCTCAGATCACAAACTTGGCTTTTACTTCTAATTAGCTCAGGCATATTCTGGAGTGTGAGATGATAGCAGACAAATTGAGCTGCATTGATTGCATTCTTTTCATCATTGAACATTCCTTTATGGATTCTTTTCAGGATCAGTGGAGAGCATATAGAACAGACCCGTAATCCCAGTTAGAGTTCAGCAGGTTTTTCCTCCCCTGCTGTTTGAATACAATATTTATCCTTTGATTAAGATATGAAGAAAAGGGCATTTTTTTTTTAGAAGGGGGCCATAGATATTTCTATAGGATGTAATAGGAGCATAGCAGAAAAATAAAAGAAAATTGGTATAGTGGGAAATTCCTTGAAACACTAGGCAGGTTGAAAGACATTATTTAAATAGAGTGGTTAAAAACACTGAGTTTAGTTCTTCTAGAAAATAGTAATCAATAAACAATTACAAATAATTGTTTCTTGGGTTTTTTTTCTTTCAGTTCCATTATCACTGCTAACAATGTACTCAGAATAACTAACTTGAGCCCTTGCAAAAGTTTTTATTACTGCTGTCACATACTTTACCAATATATGTTTATTTAAACAATGAGTACTTTAACGTGTGTGTATTCCATAAACTTCATCTTTTATATTGTGTTTGAGGATGTCAGGTGAGTCAGGTTATGTGTGTGATGCTGCATAGACTAATTTTGTAGTTACATTTTTTGTCCATTTCATGCTCAGCGTTTAATAGTTTAAATTACAGTTTGCCAAAAAGAGTTTTGAAATTATTAAATTAAATCCAGTATTATATGTTAATAGTAAGAGGAAAAAATATATTATGTATTTAAAAGCTAATTTGTTGAAGAAAGCATAAATTAAATTTTGTTATCTCAGTGTTTCTAAAATTTAAAATGGTTTAACAGTTTTAGTCTTAGTGAAATCATAGTAAGAATTTAGACCTGGTGGGCACCAGTGTTTCACAGCTTAGAAGTCTAACTGCTTTAAACCACTTAACACTAAGAATTTTCCTTGTTTGGAGGCCTGACAGTTTTCTTCAAGGTAACAGTTATAGATAGCATCTTACACATCAGTTTGTACCATAGTAAGTTCAAAGCTTGTCCTCATTTCAGATGTGTTTGAGATGAAGAGCATAGGAACTATTTTATGTAATAACACGTTAAAGTGTTAATTTATGCCTGTTTTGATGCTGTGCTGTCAAAGTAGAATCATAAAATATCCTGAGTTTGAAGATTTGAGTCTAACTTTAGATCAGAAGTTTTAACCATACAATGAAATGCTGTGGTTTGCTTTTGTTTAAAAATTTGCGATTTTCAATTTCTTAGAAATCCTATTGATTAAACAATTGAATATTATTTTGAATAACATATTATCATAATACTAAATCTTACCATTCTTGCTGACAGCTTGTGTGCTTTTATGCTCCTGGCCATTCTGGATGTATTTTCCTGGTAGAGAATGATCTTAACTGGTACTCAGGCAATGCACAAGTGTTGGCAGACAATATTATGAATCAAAATGCCATTGTAAAATGTTGACATTTTCATTAAGAAAATACTTGGCAGCCACCAACAAGGATTAGCTTGTATTGGAGTGAGATTGCTGAAAGACAGTGGTAACTTCTGGTAGCATATGAAATACTGGCAACTGAGATGGACAAAGCAAGGACTAATGGTTGTATTAAGCTTGGTTGGTTTTATTTTTGCTCTAGAAGGTCAAGTTGTTTTAGTGGTGGCTGCTGTGGAGAGTATTGGCCACAGGACAGAATGAGCTGTAGAGTTCCTGACCAGTAGTTCCATGAACACTGATGCAATATCTGGCCATTCATTCATGTTCGTGACCTCATTCATTCAGTACTGATCCAGCACCTCTTCAAATGTTTTTTCATCCTGAATTACTGGATAATGATATAAAATTATTAAGTTACATAAACATGAGTGGAATATGGCATATACATTTTTTATATATTTGTTACTTGTCCTAATTTAAGGATGTTTGCGTTGCTGCAAATGGCAAATTCTTTTTTTTTTTTTTAAACTCTGTAACTTTACAATCTGTAATGTGCTCTTTGAAGCTTTTCGACAACTGTATTAGGTTCATATATTCTGTCTTTTATCTCCAGAATAAAAGCAGCCCTGTTTTTTTTTCCACCTCTAGTATGTCCTTTACATGTAATTTATAGACCATAGGTGTCATTTTGAAGCTATGGTCCATGTTTCTGGAGTTCAAAGTGGCTTAATTCTTTGTAAACACTGTGAGGTGATTTGTCAGAGAGCATGTCTGTGAGACTTGTGTCTTACTTATGAAAACACACCCCTCTTGTTTTCCTTTTTAAACACATAGGACAGAACTGTTTTCTGGAAGCACTGTAGTGGTATTTACTGAACAATTTGAATATGCTCTCTCCCATCTCACTGCTTCTGAGTTGATGAGATGTTTGTGAGGTGGGAAGTTGTCTCTGATTCTTGTACCAAGTTAGATTGAAAACACAACAAAATCACACAATTTCTTTTTTCATCTGTAGGTTGTTTAGTGTTTGGTCAAAGACTATCTGTATGATTAAGAGATTTCAAATCAGTACTGAGATTTCTTGATGGAACAAAAGCTTCCAGTAATTTTAGCAGTAGGCACATTTTAGAAGTAGACATATTATTGCCTGCTACTGATTTTCTCTATGGGTCTATACTAAAAACAAAACAAACCTTGTGTACTAAAAGTTGAATCTTTGGCACCATTTCTCCTGTTACTTGGTTTGTGCTGTGTAGCAGTGCTTGCTAATTTAGAGGTAGTCAAAGATGGTTGCTGTGGTTCTAAAAGTGACCTGCTGTGACAGGTTCAAATTAAGTGAGCATGACCATGGCATTGCTGAAAAGAACTCATATGGCTGTTTTCCATGACTGTATTGGGATTAAGCAGCAGAATGGGAAGAGTACTTTAAATTCAAGAACCATGTTGAAATAAACTGTAAGAGCTGAAAAGAGATTGTTTCCAAGTCAGAGGAGTGTGTGTCTGTAATAGCTTCTCTGTGGCTCTATGGGAGCCAACAGCCAAACTGCTTTGTAGTTGAAGTTTGTCTGTTTCGTAATAGGGACGATGAGACATGGTTGACTATGATAATACAGCCTATTCTGGTAAATCAAGAGGTTTCTTGTAAGTTCATGTTTCTAACTCCTTTCTCCTTTTACCTTTGGTATATCTATAATGTTCTGATGCATGATTCACACAACACCCTCACCCCTCTCATAGTATGCTTTTGCTTTTCTTTTCTAGATCTAGGTTTTTTGTAACTTTGATTGCTTTCACACTTGCATGACCTGTTTCAAAGCAAGCTCGTTCATAAAAACAGAATTTAAGGAACTTACCTCATCTTTTGGTTGAGATGTTTCATGTCTTCCTTGGTAACATAAATATATATATTTATATTTATATATTTAAATAAGATGATAGTGAAACTTCAGAACTTTAGTGATCTGCATGGGTATTTTCTGTAGAACTGTCTGAACATAGGTAGCAGAAAACATGTGTCTTTCCCTTGTAATAACAGAGAGATAAAGAACAGGAATTATTTAAATCCTACATGCGGGGTTGTAGATCAAAGAAACTGGATTCCCAACTCCAAATATTGTTGTAAAACCCAGATGGCTATTTGTTTCTCTTATAAAAGTGTCATTTTTAGTGCAGCTCTTAAGTTATGGAAGATTTTTCTATAAATTATACATAGCACATATTTTTACCATTATAATGGGGAAAATAAATGCTTTGTAAGAACTGCTCATAGAATTTTTTTTATATTTTCATAGATATTGTTTACATCTGAATAAGCAGATCATAGTAATTACTTTCAATTGTGCTTTCCAGTACATAAATTAATGACATGACTGATGCTGCAGTGTTACGGAGGGCCGTGCTCTCTGATGCTTACTAAATAGAAATTCACCTTAAAGCTTTGGATTGGACAGCTTTAAGAACAATGCATCTTATAAAAATATGGAACTCAAAGTAACTTTTAGCTAGGCAGACATGCAAGATTTTGAGAGAATATTGTTATTTAAAGCTTCTTTCTCCTTCATCATTGGAGTGCCTTTCTCCATAAAATCTTAAAATAATAGTAGTTTGGTGTGCTTGCCTTTATTAACTTAAGTGCATGTGAATACATATTTGTGTGTGTATATTCACACAAATTTATGTAAACATGTAACTGTAAAAAGTAGCATTGTGAAAGCTATTGTATGCAGTAGCTTGTATTTTTCTATATTCTAGTGTCTTAAAGCCTAGAGGTCTTAACAAGTACTGTTTGTGTAGCAAACTGAGGCTTCTAAAGAGGAGTGTGCTTGTTTTATCAAGCATAGGGAACACAACTCCAACACTACTCCCTTTCCCCCCACCCCTTTTGATAATGGAGGAACAGTAGGGAGAATTTACTAAAATCACAATAACCACAGCAGCATTAATAGCAGAAGGTATACGAGAGAGAGAGAGAGAATTGTGCCCACAAAAGAATATTCACCTGTGGGAGCAAACAAAAATGTTTCCCAAAAATAGTGCTGCTGGACAAAGGCTTTAAGCTGAGGAGAGCCCTTGCACCTTGGCCTTCCCCTGCCCCGGTGTGAAGAAACCAGCAAAGAGCTGGGCTGACACTCAGATGCCGGATGGGGGTGGCTGGCATTGTGCTTCCCGCTGTTTTCCTGGGCCGCTGTGCTCGGCTGTGTTTGGCAGCGTTGGCCCAGCTTGAATCAGTCCCACGCGGCCGGCACTGGCACCACACCGTCAGCTCTGGCCGAGCTTCTGGGATCCGTCCTGCTGCTTCCATGGCACCAGCTCAGGTGGGGTTTGGAATGGAGAAGGGGACCAGCAATGGTGGAGAGGAGGCTGGGGCCAGCTGATCCCAGCACTTTCTCTCCAGAGAGATCCAAGCAAGATGGCAAATTTTCAGTTTCTGGCACTCGGCTCTTCCTGCCGAAGCCATGCCCCTAGTGATGATGTGTGTGGTATGGAATTAAAAACTAAACAGTGCTAGAAACTCCATCCCCCTTTTTTCTGTAACCAGGACAAGGAGGAAGAATGCAGGACTATACTCTTGTATGCTGGCCAAAACTGTTTGAAAAGTGTATAAACTGAGTTCCTTGTCCTTTGGCTATTCATAAAGACTATACTTACATGAGGGAGGGGAGAAACTCTTATCTTCCCTGCAGTCTACCCTGTTCTGCTTTTCTAGACCAGCAAATATTCCAAGTACTTTAATGTGTCCTATTTACCCTGTCTTAAGTGCTTTTGAGGTAAGAGGTGATGAATCTTTGTAATGTTATACTGTTGCCACGGTTATCTAAAATTTACATATGGAAAAGTTTAAAGGAGGAAGGTCTTGAGTTAGTCAGGGTTACATTGATCGGTTACCCAGTCCTGACTAGATTCCTTCTCTTCTGACTTGATAGCCACCGGTCTGCGTAGGAAGCCATGATGACTCCTTGTGTCTTTTGGTATAGCTAGGAGAGATCTGATATTATACTGCTTGGATTACTTTGAAAGAATTAGAAAACATGGCAAGTTAATGGACTTGATATTGTGTTAGCCCTCACTGAAGTTCATAGGAGAAGAACTGTTCCTGTTGAATGTGTAAATTGGAACAAGTAGGCTCAAACATGTTTATCTGACTTTATACATTTGTTTATACAGGCTGGATATGCTTTCTTGTTGCAAATGATTATTAAAATTTAACTTCAAATAATTAAATACGTGGGGGTTTTGTTTTGCCTCCTTCCAAAGAAAATTTTCTCTATCATTTAGATAATTTTAATGTGCTTATCCCTGTTAATGCCAATTAATAGCACAACATAATGTTGATTTTTTTTTTTTTGGTTGGTATTATTAAAAAAAAAAAGTTGAATAGGAGAACAGTGGTGAATTGGACTTTGAGTAGACTTGTGGTTTTTTGAATTGGAAGTGTAGTCTGAGGAGTAATTAAAACTGGCTCTTCCAGTGAGTATAATTTTTATGTTTTTGTGAACATAGTTTAAGTGAACATCTGCATTTATGACTTTGCATAGGATAATTTTTGCAAATAAAAACAAATTCTGGTGAATTCCTATCCTATTAATTCTGTTATGGAGCTTGTTAATAGCATTACTTTTTTGTCTCCTAATTTTTGAAGTCCTTATGGTGATTTTGTACTTCCAGAAATGCAATAGACTTTTTTTTTTCAATTGAATGTTCGAAGTTTGTTAATATATCACTCTAGCTTCTGTATTTGTAATTTTCTCCTAATTGTTTTTTTTTTTCAGATTTAAAACCCACTCCCTTAGGAAATAGATATAAAAATTTATTTTCATAACAAACACATCTCCTCAAAATGCCTGCTACTAAGACATGCTCTCATTGGAATGAGTTCAGCAGCATGTCATTGTACAGATTAACAATCTGGTCTAGTGGAGGGTGCCCCTGCCCATGGCAGGGGGGTGGGAACTAGATGGTCTTTGAGATCTCTTCCAATCCAAACCACTATATATAATTCTATAATTAAACTGCAGCAGCAGCTACTGTAATTAATAGATTAGAGATCAGTGAGCAGCTTTAAAAATGAAGATGTGGTAGAATAAAAATGATGAAATAAGGGGCATTTTTCTTGGAGATTAATTCCTACTTTCAGAAGTAGGTTTTTCAAAGTTAAGTACTGTCAGGAAAATAAGATCATCTTATTTGTGTTTTGCTTGGATGTCCATTTGATTTCTTGACTTTTGAATTTATCTTAAACACAAACACTTCAATATGTTTCTTTTTCTGCTCTTGTGACTGCAGTCTTAAAAAGAAAATCTTCCACTTTGCAGGCAATGCTCAGAGTGTGACCAGGCAGGTAGCAGTGATATGGAGGCTGATATCGCCATGGAAACCTTACCAGATGGGACCAAAAGATCAAGGAGGCAAATTAAGGAACCAGTGAAATTTGTTCCTCAGGATGTGCCAACAGAACCGAAGAAGATTCCAATCAGAAACACGGTAAATGGTGTTGGAGTTGATGTTTTGAGGCTCATATTCATAGTAATATTGTTTCAGATGACTTACATTGTGGACATTTTCAATTGAGGGATTTAAATTTGGTTGATGTACTGGTTTTGTTATATATTCCATTTTCTCCTTTTAGTGCTTTTAGTTGTGCTAAATATTGTTTTGCTAAATAGAAAGCTGGGAAACAATACTTAACTGAAGAGCTGTACAAGCTTAAAGAAAAATTCAGTTTGCACTTAAACTTAGCCTTAACAGCTCGTCTTCACTGTAGTAGTAAGGACACTTACTAGGGTAGATTTAAATATATTGAATTATAGCTGTAAAATAATTAGTCATTTCATTATCTACAGGCAGCTTGCTGACTGATTGCACATTTTATGACTGTCACAAGACCCTGTTATTTTAGTTTGTTTAGCTTCCTAGTCTTACTAGTCAATCTATGTTTTCTTAAACTTTCATAATGGATAGAATTTTGAGAAGACAAGCAAAACCTCTTGCTTCCTGTACTGGTGAAATATTTGATATCTTCCCTTCCTTTGAAAGCAGTACTTTTTAATTAATCACAGTGCAATTTTCCTTAAATTTTGCTCTCCTATTTGTTCAGAAAACAAGGTTTTCCATGTGTGACGTGTCATACCACCTATAAAAAGAACATAAAAATATCAAATGGCATTTAGGTCCAGTTTATGGGATGAGTAATGTTCCCATATCCCTTCAGACATAAATGGTTCATCTTCCAATATATTTCTTAATATCAGGAAATATTCGAGTTAGACTCTAGCTCACATTAGAGTTATATGACTTCATCTCTCATGCAGCACAACTTTATTTTCTTCACAAAGTTTCTAGACATTTTATGATTATACCAGTAAATAACATACTTAAGGTACACTGATAGGATTAAACAAGTACTTTCCTGATGCAGTCCTTAATGTTAGTTTTAATTTTGTGCCACAACTTTGATTTACCTAACAACTTCTCTTTCCTGGTCTGTGAGTCAGAACTTTAAGAATGACTCAAGCCAAGCTGATTTATTTAGCTCAAGCTATTAGGGGTGTGAGTAATCCAGAATTAAATTTTGAGAAACTTCTTCTTTCTTTTTCTCATTGAAGGAATGTACCCTTCCTCCTTATGCATAAAAGCTCATTGGAACTTACAGCTGTCTTGGTAGGGTGAACTCTGTTGTCATGCTGCTCACAAAGAAAGAAGACTTACCTGGTGTTCTGCTTACTGAACCCTTTGTATCTCATCTCCCATTTTTCTTCTTCCTTTGTCTTCTCTCTTTTTATACCTAATCTAGTGCTCTTAAGGTGTGGAGAATCATGATTCTGGGACTAAAGAGAATGAAAATTATTGCAGGAAAGACATCTGTAGGTGTAATAAAAAATGGAGTAATATAAGGCATTATTTAGAGATCTATAGGGATACAAGATTGGTTTGTTCTAAAGCCCATGTAATAACTGCCAAGGTTCTTCTGTGCAAAATGGAGAGTAGTCTTTCTGCAATGTGCTAAACTACTGCTGCATTGGTGATTTAGTGCTTCATGTGTTACATGATACATCCCCAGGGCAGAGCAAAGCAGGACAATCCCCTCCCTTGCTTGGCTGATGATGGTGTGCCTGATGCCTCCCACGACACACTTGACCATCCTGGCTGCCAGGGCACTGCTGGCTCATGTTCCATGTACCACGGGCCAGGACCCACATGTCCCTTTCTGTGGCACTGCTGTCCAGCCTCTCATTCCCCAGTTTGTCCATGCTTTGAGGGTTGCCTCGTCTCAGGTGCAGATTCTGGCACTTGCCCTTGTTTAGCTTGATACAGCTGACAATTGCCCAGCCCTCTCATTTAGGACACTCTGCAGAGGCTCTCTGCCTTCAAGAGAGTCTCCTCCCAATTTAGTATCATTGGCAAGACTACTTGATATATCTTCAAATCCTGTGTTGTCCAAGTGGTTTATGAAGATGCTGAGAAGAATTTGGCCTAATATGGAGTGCTGCAGAACCCTAGTCTGATGTTACCCCATTCCCTAAAAACTAAGGAAATTAAGTTTGACAAGGTGAACTTTCCCCTCATGAAGCTATGATGGCTCTGATTCATGATTTTGTCCTTCAAGAGTTATTCGGTATCTCCCAGAATAATCTGTAATTTTACCAGTCATTGAAGTGAGACTGACAGGCCTGCAGTTTCCAGGGTCCTCCTTACCCTTATTAAAGTCTGGGACAACATTTGCCAGCTTCCAGTCAACTGGGAACTCTTACATTCCCAAAAATCATCAAAAGAGGTTTTATAATAACATCATTACTCTCTAAAGTGTTCTCTAGTGAATCCCATCAGGCCTCATAGACCTACATGATCCAGCTGAAGCAGTGAATCCCACACAAATTCTGGGTTGACTGGGAATTTAGAATTCTCACAACCATGGTCTTCAGCTGAGGGCACTGGGACCCCCTCATCTTCTTATTGCTGTTGAAGATGGAGGCAAAGAAAGCATTAAACATCTCTGCCTTGTCTATGTTCCTGTTTGTGAGCTGACCATCCTCATCCTGTAGCAGGCTGATGCCATTTCTGCATTGTAGAGCAGCTCTTTCAAAGAAATGGGAAGACAGAGAAATCCAGCCATTTGCACTCCATTGTTTTGGAGACAACTATCATATTGTACATTAAAATGTAACTTAAGTTTACATGACCTCTGATTTTGAACTTCTAAGATGATGGAAGTGAATATATAAGGATAAATTTAAATATACCATACTTTTGCTCTGAAACAGGGTTTGTACAAATGACAAATTAATGTAAATAAACAAAACATTAGGTCTTTATACTTAATTCTGTTGTGTAAAGGCTGCATTTGCACAGGATTTAATGAATTATTTATGTTTTATACTTTTCAAGCAGTATGTAGTGACCTTTTAAAGATTTTTTTGCATTTTAGTGCATAGCTTTTTAAACTTGGTTTATTTAAAATCTGTTATCTTTATAATTCCAATTTCACACTTTTATAAGCATCACAAATCATTATTTCTGCTGCTAGTTAGTTTCATAGAAATTAATAGCTAATGATTAGCAAATAGCTAATAGAAATCAATAGCTAATTGCATAAGCCAGATACCTATTAACACCTTCCGCATATTTCTTATAAATCTGAATATCTTTTTTAAGATTTGCTTTTCTAAACTGTGCCATTTCTTTCCCTTTTTCTTCATAAAGATTATAGAATAGATTGTTTCTTTGGAGAATACTTTAAATGGATGCAAATAGCATTTCTCAGCAGTAAATTGAGAGATTAATGTTTTTTCTCTGCTCAGCTATGTATGTTCAGAATTTCAGTCTGTTTGAGGTGATCCATATGATAAAAACACAGCTTTTAAATCTGTCGACTTCATTTGCTATCCTAGAATAAAAAAGAATACACAGATTTTTTTTTAGTCAAATGTGTCATTGCTAAAATAATTTTGTTAGTCTGGTATCTTAGTTTTGCAAAATAAGGGTTTTCCTTCTGTCATTTTGTAAAAATTATCTTAAGTATATTTTTAAAGATTTCATAAACTGTACTTTGCCTTCTATGTATGCTGTTGTCTGGAAGTGTAATGCAGTTCCTGTATGTCACATACATACAGCATCTTCTAAAGCAATGTTGTGCTGCTGGGGCTAGCTGTGTGCACTAAGAGTGGAAGGGATGCTTGGTGTATCCTTCGAAGTTAGGTAGTGTTTGTGTTGTTGGATATTCCATCTTCCAATAAATGCTGTCAGATCTTGGTACTCTTAATGAGGATATTTTTTGTGTGGCTTGTTTTTGTGGAAATTCCATTTTTTTATTGCTATTTGAAACCTGAAAATCTGTTTTCTGTAATTGCATGGTATATAATCCAGAGGAACACACAGTAATTTTTCTGTTTAACAGTAAAAAATTTGTGATAGGTATGGTTTTGACATACAGAATTTAAAGATTACTTACTGTCAACTGAACATAAATGCTCTTGAAAAAAAAAACCTGTAGTCAACTTTCTGAAACTTAAATGTTTTCATTATAATGAACACTGTAAAATAACTTTGTTTTCTTCATCAACTGAAAGACTCAACTGAGTCTATGACATCACAAATGTATAAACTAATTATTTCAGTTGCCAAATACATGGCTGCATGATAATATAGGACTCTCTTTTGGATTCAGATGAAATTCAGAATGGAGCGCAGTAAGATCTAGCTGTTCTGCAATGCTTGATGCAAATGGAGTGTATCAGAACTCTACATTTTGGTTGTGGAGTTTTTTTTGTTTGTTTGTTTTGGGTTTTTTGTTTTGTTTTGAGGTTTTTTGCTTTGTTTTGTTTGGAGATTGAGAATTACTTTAGTTGGTTGGTTTGACTTTTAAGAAAGCAAGAAGAAAAAAAAGACCTGCAAATGGAAAATCACTTGTTTTTCATGCAGCAAAGACATGGAGAAATTAACATATTCCAAATGGTATTCCAGTGGTGTCAATACTGGTATCTCTGTAAGTAAAGGTAACTGGCATATCTGTCACTTCTGCAAATAAATGCTCATAATCTGAGTTTTCCAGGAAAGAATCACTTGTTTTAGCAAGATCTGAAAACTGAGCCTTTCTGGCCTATTTGTCTTCCTGCTTCCATTTCAGTTCTCTAAACGTGTGCTTTGGAGGAAATTAGTGTTAAAAAGGGTAGGAGTCAATCTGCTGAATTCTGCAGAATCCTGCTCTTTCTCAAATTCTGTTACTTGTTCAAGCCTGAGAAAACAGTAGTTACAAGTTAATTGATGGATTCAGTGATAGATTTACTTGACAGCAAGAATGTTGCAAAATTTTTGATTTTCTGGGAAAAAAAGTTCTCAAGGCAATGGAAACTAAAAAAATAGATAAAAATTGTAATTTTGTGTAATTAAGCTTAGTGGTTGACTTGTTTCTTTTTATAAACATATTTTGATTTACTACTGTTTCCTTTTGTCTGACAGTTCCCTTTTTATTGCTGTCATTTTTCTGGAAAATTTAATAATTATTTCAGAGGGTTTTTTTTTTAATAGTAGTGATGTATACCATTTAAGATACTTTGATCTGTACTGAGCAAGTGTGCCATCTGGTGTCTTCGTGGAAGTCCTTACCTTTATTTGAAATTATTTTATGTCTATATGGTGCCATCAATTGAACATTTCTCCTGCCTTTTAACAAAGCTAAAAGGAGTCAAAAGGAATTTTTTCTGCAACTGGTTTCACCATAACTTTTTCATTGGTAAAGGAAGTTTGTAATCTAACTTTTCATAAGGAGTGGATGATGTCATGAATTTAAAACTGCTGTCTTGGCAAAATGGCCATGGTTAATGTGTTACAGGATAAAGAACACATTATCTGTGCAGTTTCTACCTGTGTGGCTTTTTTCACAGGTTTTTGTGCTTGATTTTAAATATGCTCTTTATAGTGCACTGATTTCATTAAGTCACTTTTTTGGAATAGTGAAAGTTTCTCCAGTTTAATTTTCTGAGAGATTCTGTTTTGCTTGTGTTTCATATCAAAGTTTTCCTCTGTTTTGTAGTAATGAAATTGTCCTGCATTGACTTCTTTGTTTGGAATGATTATATAGCATTCTAATGTTTACTGATTTTTTTTTTTTTTAATCTTTAGATTATCCTTAGCAGTATATGGTAAAGGCTGCATAAGTGGGAGAGTTGATGTTTGGATGTTTTTGATATGTGTGATATATGTCTATGAACCATAGTTTGATAAAAGGTAAAACTGTGAAAGTATATCATTAATGTTAGTAAGTCAGCTACAACTTGACATAAGATAGTCATGAAAATGTCTGAAGAATTTAGATAGGATCCAGAATTAAAACATGGGTGTAATCTTAGTGATCCTCTCTGCTGTGCATTTCAGCATGTGTGAAAGACAGCTGTGTCTTTCTCAAGCAGTCACTGTAGCCACAGGTCTGCCAAGGAAACATAAATCAATATGTGCTATTGTTTCTGACAAGAAATGCAAAGTTTTTAGATCTCCAAAAATCAAAGCTTCTTAAGTTCTTCACGTTTTGCTATGTTAAAATTACAACACACACAAAACTGCTGCAGACTTTCTGCAGAGGAAAGAAATTACTATAGTACCAATAGTTTTGAAAGTCCAAGTGTATCTTAAATATCATTATAGTCTAATCCCTCCTATGTTTATATTTCCTTTCTCAGAGAATGTTTTGAAAGTTCCATTGATCTTCAGAGAAACTGTGACGCAGGAGATCAAATCCAGAACCATGCTAGTTCACTTCATCTGGAGTGGACTTGAACCCTTGCCACTGACCAAAGTTGCTTTCAGTATTTCATATGCTTTTCCATGTATTGTTGACATTGTTAACTCCTCTATATCTTCTTGTGAAAAAAAAAAAAGAATTAAATAGGTGACAGTGTACACTTTTATCCTCTAGGATCACTTCAGAAAAAAGCTCATGAGGACTATATACTTCTGACTTTTGGGAGTCACCTCTCCCATTTTGGTTGGTGTACAAGTTCTGGATCAATCATGTGGGGTTTTCTCCTTCCAACTGGCAAAGCAAAAGTGCTCCAAGGGAACATTCTGCTTTCTATTGCTGTCTTTGGATGAACTGGTTTAAAGCATAAACAGTGAAACATAGCAGTGAGGTTTGGTGACAGCCATAGTGGTTTTGGGTCATGTGAGCACTTATTCTGTCCTGTTTACCATTGTGCTTTCACACCTGGAAGCTGACATTCGAACTTGCTGCATCTGTTAGTGATGGCAAACAGACTGTTTCCTTTGCAGCTTTGCTTTGCTGCTTTGTTTCCTTTTGCAAACAGTCTGTTTCCTTTCAATGACTGTAGGGTTCATCCTAGGCTTTATTTGTTCTGTACAGATGTCTTTCATTTGTCTCATGTATGGAATTTATTTTTCTGAGAATATTCAAAATCTTATAGTCAATTCATTACCTAATCTTCTTCATTTTATGCATTTCATATTGTTGTCCAGTTGCTTATAAATAAAAATATGAAATGTAAGCATTTGCTTCTAGCTTTTCCAAATTCAAAACGGAGACTCTCATTTCAGTCTTTCTTCTCCTACTATTGGGTTTGAACAAATGTTGATCACATTTTCCCTCAGCACATTTTCATTCTGTTTTGGACAGTTTTTTTAATATTCTGATTTTTTTAGTTTTTTGAGTTCACCGTTCCCTCTCAGGCATCACTCCATATCCCTCTTTCATTTGGTGTATGTTAGATTGTAGCATTTATGACTTCATCATTCATTATCAATTTATTGTGTTGATATTCTATTTTTTAGCCATTTAAGTCCTGACTCTTTTAATTCCCTATGCCAGCATGCGAGTTTCCACTCTGTAACAGCAGAATCCTGCACAGCGTAAATGGATAATTTTATGACACAAAACATGATGTCTGAAAGAAACCAATTTTTTAGCTTTCCCTTGACTATGGAAGTATATGCTCTAGTTCTCCTATTTTTTTTCTCCAACGTTCTTTCTTGATTGTGTTTTATTACTTGCGTTGTATATTATAGAATGATACATTTTATGGGCTATTGCAGTAACTGTCAATTTGGATAATTGCAAATTAGATTAGACAGGAACAATCCAATGTTGGGTGTTTTCCTACTTCTCTTTCTTTCCAGATTAGATAGCTGTTTGCATGTGATGCCCACCACTGCTTCTCTCTAGGGACTCTTGTAATGTTTTGTGTGAATTTTTAAAACAATAAGTAAGAGAGGTAGTATTTTCTCTTTTCCAACTATTAAATGAAAAATCAGAAGTTAATGAAATAACTGAAATAAGTGAAATGGGGTATGCCTTAATACTGTGGGATGGTTCTCTAAACTCCACAGATAGTAAGCCTTGAAGTAAAAGACAAAAAAGGACATTGTTAATCTTTAGGTTTCGTTTATTCAGAGCATTGCTCTTTTTAGAGGATGGGCATTAAAATTGCTGTGAAGGGTAAACCTTTGGTAAGATATTCTTGGAAAAGATGGCTTGCTTTCATCTTTCTGATTTCATTGAATCATACAGCTTAGTTTCTTTACCCAAGGAACATAATCTTGCAGGATTTTAAAGAGTTAAGAGCAGTTTATTTGATGAGGTGTGTCTTTCTCCTCAAAATGTTATGCTAAAAAAAGACTAATAAGAATTTAATCTATTTTATCTTTTGCAATTTTTAACTTTTTTATCAAAGTGTTTCTTTTGTTCTTGTTTAAAAATAACTCTATTTTATGCTTACATCTGAATTAATTTTCACTTGACTGTGTAGTGACTGAAATAGTGACTCTGATGCTGTGGGCTCCAGGGCTCAGTGTCTGGAGTCTTACTATTAATTGGAAGGGAAGTGTCTGAGCACATGGCACACTTTGCCCTTACTGTAGTGCCCACTGAATGAATTCCAAAGTTTTGTAAGTACAGAACTTAGGATGACACACAACCAAAGACCTGCCAGTCAGAAGTCGTTAAATGTCAACATTTGAAATGATTTTTCACAGAAATCTTTTATTTCTACAGGAAGAAATTTTTGTAGGTACATATTTTGAACCACTTTACATTGTTCAGTACTTTTTAAAAAATTGTTCTTATTCTGAAGTGTCATTTTGTTGCAGTTGCCATGTGTGGGTTGTATCTCTAATCCACACCTTTCTCTATTTTTATCTGGACTGAGTTGTCCATCTGAAATGGTAGAAGTTTTACAGCATTTCTACCTTCTGCAGTAAAATAAAAAAGCTGCTGGGATATCACTGACATTAATTGGGATTTTGCTTGAGTGCTGATAACATGACTTTGCTTTCCCTACTTACTGTTTGAATACTTTGAACATGCAGGGACAAATTTCACAAAACTGTGTGGCTCCTTTTAGGATATAACGAAATTCTCAAATGAAGGTATCTCTGTAGTATTGAATTTCCAGGTATTTTGATTAAAAAAAAAACCAAACACTGTCTTTATGGGCATTTTTTGTTGGATTAACGTCATAAGTTTTGAATATGAACAAGTTTATCTCAGTTGTATATATGCCATTTAATAGCAAGGTTCCTTTAGCTACTTTTAAATAACAAATCTTAAATTGTTTATGGCAAGTACATGTAGCGCTAGTATTTCATATTTATGATCTTTGATGTTTTAATTCTGAGCCTCCTAATGGCAGAAATTATTCAAAGTAATTTACAATACAGTACTTCGAGGCAAACAGCAATGAATAATATTGAACAAAGTAATCCAGATTTGCCTGATTCTTTTCTGTTAACCTGTAAGGTCACTTTAGTGACAACATATGTAAAATTGCAAATATCAAATTACTGGAGGACTGTTGCTGAAAATAAAAAAAATGTTCAATTTTCAGTTGTTTATTTGTTCTTAACTTTTATGTTGAATGCTGGCAATAGTAGAATGATCTGAGCAGAAGCAATGAAAATATGTTTAACTATGGGGGTCTGTTTGGAAAAAACCCATAAAAATGCTATTTTAAAGCATATAAAATAGCCTGCAAATATGTGTGCTAAAGATGTTGATTTTAATGTTTATTTTCTAGTGATTATTGAGAAAACTCAAGTATGTTTGACGGTTTAGAAAGCTAATGAAAGCATAATGAAAGTATAATTTTATGTGACATTCCTGGTCATATACATCACAGATTATATAGCAGACAGGTGGAAACCAACATTTTCTTGGCAAAAATGGCTGAATTATTTATAAACTTTTTATCTCCATTTTGCTGAAGTTTAAATATGTTTCACTATTCCTTAAAATTGAGTTAATAATTTGTAATACCTTCTGTTTAGAGTCAAAAGTGATGCCATTTTTACTTAGATTTCCAAATTATGTATCAATTTTCAAGATAACATTACTCTGATTGTGCAAGGCTTGCATTCTTTGTCTCTTGCTTCTTAAGCAAGAAGGGGTGAGGACCCTAATACTGCCTTTATTAGCATGCACCATTATACCTACTTCTTTATAATCTTTACACAGCTGCATTCAGGAGGGCCTCCATAGCTTAAAATTGTCAAAGTTTGTAGATGTTCTTAGGACTAATTTCAGAGGCTGAAAGTAGTAAAATTGGCAGTTAATATGCTGATATCTGATCGAACTTTTTTTTTCTAGTTTTAATTTGCAGTGACCTTGAATTGTGTAACATGTAGTTGACACGTAGTCCATGTTATATTGAAACCTCTAATATTACATTGATAAATTCGGTTTTGTGTCATAAATAATTTTTTTCTAAATTTTGGCACTAAGGTGTGGCATGTGGAACATGTAGAACACCTCAATTAGTCAATGTATAGTAAATATTGATATGTATTAAATAGATAATATTTTACATTTTTTAATAAATCACCCTTAGGGAAATGTGGGAAAGAGAATCCTAGTGGCAATTAAAATATTCTAAAGACCCATGAAATAGGCTAGCATTTTCTGTGCTTCTACCTTCATTGCTATTACAAAAACCAGGAAAATCTTCCCAAACAGAATATTATTAACATAAACAGATCAAAATCTGCATGAGTGTAAAGGTATAGATGTGTTAAAGTGGCAGGTTTATTTGCAGTGTAGCAGTATTTAAATCGATAAAACAGTTTAAAATAGAAAGCTGTCTTTAATTTGAAGCTAGTATAAATCACCTTCAAAGAGGACCCAAACAGGAGAAGCATTATATTGCTAGCTTCTTTGGAATTGAATTTATGACTGCTTGCGCTTCTAAACTGGTTTAAGATTTTTTTTGATTAGCTGTCTTTTACTTTTTCTGAAGTGAACACCAGCTACTACAAAAAAAGGTTTAAGAGCTTTTCTTTATCATATGATATATTACTTCCTAATGTGGTGATTTTCTCCCATAAAAACAAGCATTTTCCTGGGTTTTATGTATTTATGTTATTAATGTCTGTGTGTCAGACATTTTGGGTTACTGGAATAGTCTCTGATGTTTCTTATTTCCTTCCACATCCCTTCTAATATACGTTCATTTTTAAACAAGAAGGAAAGAGTGATATTGTCAGCTTGTGGCTGTTATATAACACAGGCAGGTTAATAATGCTGCTGTTTCAAAGGTAGAGTGTAGTGCCTGGACCTGAACTCATGCAAGTTGTATGTAGTAACATAAAAGGTGCTTGTAAACCTTTAGTGCTTGCTGTTAAAGTCCATGGGTACCCCTTGTCCATGGAGTCCATGTCTTTATACTTTTTTTGGCCAGCTGCAATACTGAAAAAATTTCTAGTTTTTGTGTAGAATCATCAGAAACATCTGTTGTGTACCAGTCATATGTTGGCATGTGCTAAAGCTTTATGAGCATTTGCCTTATACCATTTATACTAAGCTTCAGTGTGAAAGTTTTAATTCATGTTACTCCTCAAAATCTGTAAGTTATTTTGTGTTTCTGTTTTGCTGAAGTTCTTCAATTTTTTTAAAAAATCTTACAGCTTGGCTTATAAATAGAGCACATTTTCGTGCTCAGTGAGATTATTTTAGTACACTGTTCATATCAGTTTTCAAATTACTAGTTTTGAAAAGTTTATGCGAGGTCTGTAAGAGATCTCTAATTCTAGAGGCAGTCTTTTCAAGAATGAGACTTAACATGCTCAAGTGTTTATATTTACTTTTTGGCCAATTCTGTAGATCTATATTCAGAATGTAAAGCTATTGTCCTAATACTCATTAGTGTAGTTGTCTGCTAGTAGTTCTTTAATGCTTTAAATTATTTCCTGCAATATGTTTTTTTCGTTAGGTATAATAAATAAGTAACAAAACCATTCTGTTACCTAACATTGAATTTTAAATATGTTCTCTTCTAGAGAACTAGAGGACGAAAACGAAGCTTTGTGCCCGAAGAAGAAAAACCTGAGGTTGGAATACAGTGTTTTGTTTGTTTGTTTTTTTAACAGTTTCACAAAAAATTAAACTTTGGGCTGAAGTGTTACTTTCCATGCCATAATTGAAAATATTTGCTTTCCTTCCCTCCTTTTCCCCCATTCCTTTTTTTTTGCCTTCTGCTGTGACAGGAACGCCTTCCCAGAGAAAGAAGGCAACGACAGTCTGTGCTGCAAAAGAAGCCCAAGTCAGAGGATTTAAGGACTGAGTGTGCTACCTGCAAAGGCACTGGAGACAATGAAAATCTAGTCAGGTAGGTTTGATACTCTGACGTTATGAGAAGTTGAAGTCCCGTCTTTATCACTTTGTTGTGATTAAAATGAAGAAAATGTACTTTTTGAAAACACAGTAAATTTCCTCCCCTTATTTAGGGGTAACATTACATCCAAAATACTGACTCAATTAACTTATTGATCTGCCAAAAAAAATTATATTTTAAATAACTAAGATAATCTGTTTTTCTAGCACAGAAGAATTAATTTGCTCTCATCAGGTTAATTGTCAATGTTTTAGAGCAGGTCAGAAAGATAAACCAACATTTTAATGTAATTAAAGCTCAATGAGCATCCTAAAAGTAATTAAATTAAAATAATCAACAATTTTATGAGCTGAAATGTGGATTATGAAGAATTTATGTTTCTAAAAAGGTATTAATGCTACCTCCATTAATGCAGATCATGAAAGGGTTAGATAATCATGTTTCTTATCTGTAAAAGAAATGAAAAAAAGACATTGAATGATGTTTTAGTAGGTGCAGAAATCTAATTAAAGTGTAGAATAGCTGCTATTAAATAGCTACTGTTGACCACAACTTCTGCGGTTTTGACTTTATAGCTCTCATTGTAGCCTCTTTGCAAAGCTGTAAAAACTGTTCACAGTTCATGAAAGAAGAATCATGGACCTTATCAATCAGAAGGTGGATTTTAATTGAATCTACAGCGATTTCATTAAAATGATAAGTTCAGATTTTAAACGTGTGTTTTATTAGGTCCTATGTGCTTCAGCAGGATTTTTCTAGACAAGTTCTTCTCTTTAGGTCAGATATAATTGTTGCTTTTAACTGGAAGGAGTACTCCAGGTTAAGTATTTTAGTTTATTTTTAGGAGCCAGAGTCATTGGCAAGCAACACATAGCTTTATAATCAGGATGTGTCACAGGTACAGATGCCTTGTACAAACTTAGAATAGCTGGTTTTAGTATCAACTACAGCATATGATTTACCATAGAAGTTGGTGAAATGTCAAGGTTGTGTGCCAGAATGTGGCTGTATTTCCACATTGGAGGCAGAGTGCCTGTACAAGCTCATCAGTAACCGTGTGACTCTCATACATACAGGCTACTGCTGCTGGGTAATCCTAGATCCTGCTCAGAACCAGACTGTGAAACAGAGGGGATTGCTCATGCAGTAACACTCATGAGGGCTGGTGGCAGCAGGTTTTTATCTGCCCATAAGATAAAGGGCTTCCTTAAGCTCTATAGTTTGCAAGAAATGAAAAGATACAAGTGTCTTGGTTTGAAGGACAGGTGTTTGCCAATAAAGGCAGAAGTTTTTTTTTGAAATGGAGAATGTAACCTCCCTTCTTCCAAATTATTATTATAATTTTGAAATTAAGGGGTTTTAGGCAAAGATATGGGAATTAGGGATAACAGTTTTTAGTAGGAAAATTAAAATAGAAATGCAGTATTACAAAGAACAATCCCAACCCCGACAGAGTCAGAATACAACCTGACACCCTGTCAGTCAGGGTGTTGGTAGCAGTCCCATTAAATGGTGGCTGCATCCT
>JANRGV010000001.1:26749739-26769789 GCA_024734035.1 Alethe castanea
CCTGACACCCTGTCAGTCAGGGTGTTGGTAGCAGTCCCATTAAATGGTGGCTACAGTCCCCCTGCAGTGGCAGATGTTGTTCAGCTGAAACAGTGGTTTTGTAGAAGCGTGCAGTTTTGATTTAGGGATGATGTGGAAAGGGTTTGTTTTTGGTTTTTTTTTTTTTTTTGGAATCCAGTGGAAAGATGGTAACTTGCTGTTCAGTTTTTTATCTAGGTAGGAAAGGCTTGGCTTTTTTCCTTGACTGGAGCATCTCTTAATGGGATGATGTAATTTTATCAGCCATACAGTGGGACTTAATGACTAATCAGCAGATGATATTTTTCTGGAGGGGGGATGGATTATGGAAAAGATGAAGATGATTGCCTGACTTAGTCTTAAAGATGGCCATTAGCAGATAATATGTGCCACGGAGATGAGGACTCACTACCCCACCCTGCTTCAACAGATGGTGATAGAACACACATTTCTGGCTACATCTTCTATTGCAACTCAAGACAACAAGGAGGACCATTTTGTTATGGAAAGGAATCCTGGTAAAACACGTGTACTGTGTTTTGCTGTGAAAAAGGCAAGGAATTAGTTTTTTTCTTCAGGCTTTTTCCAAAAAATGTTAAAAATACTACCTTGGAGGACATAAGGGATAAGATGAGAAAATGCCATAAGGAGCTCTATATTTGAGTTGCAATCAAAAAAATAAGGGTGTACAATTACTGTTATGTCTTCTTTATTAGAGGAAAAGATTTTAGTAGTAATTTAGATGGGCCAAAAATAAACATATTATATGCCAAAACCCCACAGGTTCTCTTAAAAATCACTCTCGTAATTAGGCTAAGAAACTGAACAGTACTCTTGCATAGAAGGAGTTTATTATGTTCTAATCCTTTGTTCATAATTCTCTGAAAAATATTCCCTTAAATCTTATTTTCCACATTAATTTAAAAAAAAAAAGATTTAAATTTAAAACTTGATTTTTTTCAGATAATTCCTATAAATAGCTTCAACTTTATCCAGTGCAGATTACCACTTCTTCTAAAGAGCTGTGTAGACTTCCTTTTGATAATCACTAAATTATGTTAACTCTGCAGTCCAGGATGTGTCAGGGAGGGATCCACAGACTGTTGCTATGTCAGAGAACATCTTCAGATAGGACTGATGCTCTGCCTGCCCTGGTGCTTTTTCTTCCCTGTACCATCATGAAGCACTCCTTTGTGGGTGGTAGAAACAGTGTTATAAATTTAAGGTTAAGAAATTTCAGCAAGAAGTGTTAAGGAGGGAAAACAAAGTATTTTTTCAATATCTGTTTGTTTGGCACTTTATTGTTAGTAAAGCCCAAAATTTCTCAGATCTTTATTATCATCTTCAGTCTTCACCAAAATTACTGGATTGATTTTTTCCACTTTCCAACCCATCTGTAACTAAGAAAATGAGGGTTGTGGTTATGTTATATAAGGGATTTTTCTGAATATGAAGGTTCATCACCAAGTTAAACAGAAGTATGCAACAGGTAAAACTGCAGATTTAAGGAATAATTTAGTCAGCCCTCACTCCAGAGTTGCTGAGTAAGGATCGCAGGAAGATAAGCAATTTTTTCATGTGTCAAATAATGCAACAGAAATTTATAATTTATAATAATAATTTATTTAGCAATGGATCTGGAGCAAAAAAGTGTAATTTAACTAGCATTACTGTGGGACTATTGGAAGGGTTTTTTTTAGCCTCCCTTAGTGCTTCTGGGTAGCACTAGATGGCTAAGGGATTGATTATTTGTTATATGTTCCATGGCCTTACTTAACATGTTATTCATATGGTTTAAAATCAGTAAATAACTATGGAATGATTTTTCCTTAAAAAGTACATTTCAGTCTGATGAATTATAATGCTTTACTAACTGACAGAATTATGCCTGACTATAGTGATAAAAATTAGTATGTCTTTAATTATTTTTTTTCCTAAAATTTATTGTCATGTTGCTTTTACTTATGCTAATAGTTTGCAATCGGTATCTATTACAGACACATCAAAATAATGCTTATTTTACCAGGAATGTCAGATAATATAGATAGGCTCTTTCAGTATAGTGATATGCACTGGAACTGAAAGTTTAGGTTTTGTGGTTTTGTCCGCTAGAAAGGATCAGTCTTGTGATACCTACGTGATGTTTTTTTTTTTTTTTAATTTTAGTTAATTTATTTTATAAATTCTTCTATACGTATCAGTGTAAACGCCACTGAGCTAAATAAGCCTGCAATTTTTACCTTTTACAAGAAATAATAAGTGGCACAGTCAAAATTTACAGATCTAACAGTGAAAAGTTAATTGAAACCACATAGTCAAATGAGGCAAAGTTGGATCTCTGTCATTGTAAATAAGTGAGAAAGCTATAGCTGTAATTACAGGAAAGTGTGGATTTTGAGTATTTTTTTACTCAAATGACCTGTCACTGAGTTTTGAGAGAAATAATAGTAAAAGATGGAGGTTTTAAAATATTTTATATTTGACACAGATAGGTTTGATATGGGGCAGGCTTGAAGACACAGCAGTTTTTGAAAAGAGAGAAGAGATCAAAGAGCTCTAATGTGTGCTTGAAAATAAAGTATTGTGAAACCAGAGGTTATCTATAAAAAATATACCAGTCAGTCTTAACCAGTAATCAAATATTGGCAACATTTGCTGTTTCTAAAGCTTGATGTGAACAGTAAATTTTCTGAGAAACCCAGAAAATAATTTTAAAAGGTCTGTTTGTTCTTAGAGATGACCTCTGCTGTTTGTTTCAGAAAGCATTTAGATATGATGCTTTTCTTTTCATTTTGCGAATCTTTTGTAGTCTTATGTAGTTTAGACATTTAAAACGTTTCCTGAGTGCTTAGTTACAATCTTGCATGAATTGCTTAGAATGATAAATCTTGCAGAGGACTTGCTTTATTTGTAAGTACCACCTGTTTTGGTTGTTTTGGCTTTTTTTTCTTAATGAGGCTGTAACTCACTGATGCAGGTCTTTAAAAAAAGCTCCCCAATAGTTCTCTTTAGAAAGCCACCATATTTAGTAGAAACCTGGATAAAGGAGTGTCTTTCAGGTGGCTCAGTATGTAATAGGGAAAACCTCCCCTCATATTGTAGCACTGTACAGGCAAAGTGCTACTAGCACAGTATTACAGTGTAATCTTCTTGGTAAAATAAAAAAAAAATTAAGATGAATTTAAGTAATTTTAATTTGTAGGACACTTTTTTAAAGAGGAATCCACAAGCGAATCCGGTTTAAAAACTTTCAAGGGAGGAGTTTAAATTATTTCACTTCTACAGAAGTGGCCTCTTTAAAAAAAAAAAAAAAAGGCAGTTTTCAACTGCTGCTATTAAAAAAAATAAATACAGATCTGTTTTTGCTTTAAGCTATGCTTGGGTGGTATTTTGCAATGTAGTGCATTAGATATAATTGACATCTCAATAGTAGATTTGAGAAAAGCAGAATAGAGTATCGTTCTTGTATGGGCCAAAATCAGGTTAAAGAAATCTCTGAAAAACATTTGATTTCTTCATCCAGCAATTTCATGCAGGCATACTGTACATTCTTTTGTAGTTTTGTGTATTGAGTTTTTCTGCTGTAGTGTCTGTTAAGTTAGAATTTTCCGTTTCATTTGATTTGCAGTAACTGAGGCAAAATTATGACTTCAGCATTACAGAGAGGGTAAAAAAGATGAAGGTCATGTATTTGAAAGAATAGAGAATAGAATTTGTTGAAAACATAGATTTGAATGCTGATTATAAAGTATGCAAAAAACACACATCTGCAATGCAAATTATCAAGAATGTATGAAGTATTTACTTTTAATGCATATATTTACTAGGAAATAAGCTAAATGGAAAAGTGCTTGTTTTTCCCATTATGCTCTCTCACTTTTCAAGCAAGTCTAATATGCTAAATATACAGTCACTGTATCAAGGCAGACAGGGAAGGTGAGGAGTAGGAAAGGAGAAAGAAGTGTCATATTTACTAAACAAAAAAACTATGGAGGAAAATTAACTATAAAAGTTGACTATAGTATGAGTTATCCAATAATACTATAACTGAAAAATATTTTAAAAGTGTGCGACATCTGTAATTCTGATGCTACAAATGTATGTATCATGTTTAGGATGATAATTTATACTGTATAAAAGATTACATGCTTAGCTGCACACAGTGGTCAACTTTAATTCTGCTTTTGAGAGAAAGTGTTCTAGACAGTTTCTTTTGAATCCTCCGGAGATCATCTGTCCAAAAATGTCTCTCACCAGATTTCCTTAATTGTGTTTGTCTTGTATAGGTTTATCTTCGCATTTTTATTTCTTACATTTCCATGCAAAGGGGCATACTAAACTTCAAGTTAAGGATTTCTTCCTTATTTGTTCAGTTGTTAGGTTTGAATCTCTTCATGAGCTGAAGTTTATTCCAGAACAAGTCCATTAATTATTCATTACTTTAAATGCACTGCAAAAAATTCTCAGTCCATCATAGTGATTGAAAGCCTATTATTTACAGTGGAAGTTCAAGACCACTAATGTAGGGATTAATCACAAGGAAAATGTTAGTTAGTTAAGCCACAATTTGCAGCAATCTTACGTGTTACAGAGGATTACAAATGCATTATTTTACTGAAATGAACTAAGAGAATGTGAGGAAATGTAACATTCAGTTGTGTAGTTTATTCCTGCTATGTAATTTACAGGGATTAATTCTGTGAGTTAACTTTTCTAGTTGCTTGAGTTACCAGTTAGATCATTTTTTGCATACTGTCTTTTGAAAAGTGTTTCTTTTTTATTCTAGATAACAGGATAGTACATATAATGACAAATGCAGATTTTTTTCAGAGGACTTTATTAAAACTGAATTTGCATTGCATTTTACTTTCTGTAAATTCATATGCTAGACATTAAAAAAAAAGTAGGCATTGTGAAGCTCTATTGCCAAGTGCCTACAAGTCAGGCATAGGTCTGGTAATAAGACTTGTAGTGCTGTAACTCAGGGTTTCTTTAGAAACAGACTGCTGGGTTTGTTTGGATTTGAGCTATCCAGCTACCTGAAGCTGTTCATGCATGGAACATTTGCAAAAAGTGCATGGCAGACCCTTGGGTTTTCTGTTAATTAGGCATCAGTCTATTTACCTGCTACCTGGTGGATTTCTTTAGTACGCTTGTCTGTTATTTTCCTGAAATGTGACAGCAAAATGTGAATTGATGTTGCTATTTTCCCTTGATTGTTTTGCTGCTTAACTCTTAGGGAAATTTAAACCATCTAAAGAATAGAGGATCAGGTCTTTGGTTATTGCTTTTGTGTTCCATCTCTGATTTGTTTCTTCAACTGTGTAGTCTGTGTAGGAGTGGCCCAAAACTGAAATTTTGGAGGTATTGACGTGTTTAAAAGACAATTCTGTTATCACAATTAAGAAATTCAGGCTGGGAAATATGTACAGGACCATCTGATGTAATTTTTCTGTAAAGTTAAGCATTGAGCCTTCATTTTTCAAAGGAGAGCAAAACTGCATGAGAAGTTATCTGGCCTACCATGCTTTCTGATCAAATGCAGGTACGAAATCGTGCAAAGCATGATTTTGTCTGCGTGCTCCACAAAAGGGTTTATTTGATTTTTTGAGGGTTATTTAATGACATTTCATGTTAATACACTGGCAAGAATACAGGAAAAATTGATATTTTTCTCTCTTCAGTGCTGTGAAAGTTCTAAAACTCTGTTGGAGCATTATTGTGATATTTGATGAGATTTGTTGGTGTTCCTCTTACAAGTGAATAGGAGAGAATGGTGTGATCATCTCTGATTGTTTTTCTTTACATTCTTTTCTGAGCTGTTCATTGATCTGCCAGTCAAACCTTCTTGAAGTTCATACTGGGGTTTAGTCTGTAGAAACTTAGTAAACAGTAGAAGTTTATATTCTTCAGGTATAAGTGTAATTGTCCAAAGTTCTTAGTATTGATATTTGAAGTATGCTGATCCAGAAAGCTTCTGTACCAGTGTCATGAACTTCAGAAATACACAACAAGATAATCACTTGTAAATAAGAGAATCTTTCTACAGGGTTACTTTGTTTTCCACTAACAAAGAGTATTTTACCATTTTTTTATTACTGAACTTTTAATGCATAGTTGTCATTTTTTTCCCTTCAGTTACAGCTGCTCAATCAAGTCTGCTGCAATCATGGGTTTGTAAATTACAGCTTGAAACTATATGTTGCAGTTGTAATCTGTTCCCCAGACAGCTATGTATCTCAGGATTTATTTTTTATTTTTCTACTTGCTCTAGGAAATATATATATCAGACCTTTGCTCCTTTTTTTGTGTTCTATAACTACTAGGATTTATAATAATTTATAAAACTAAAAAATACAATATAGAAGCTCTTGGCTGTAAGTAATGAATGACCTCTTTAAAGCAGTCACTGAATGAGGTGGTTTTTTGGAATATTAAAACAGTTTTATGAAACAAGATGCAGATTTTGGAAATGCAGTTTGTGATGGAAGAGGGGAGACTCATGACACATCAAATTATTTCCCAGTCTGATTACCAGTAATAGGTTATGACTCCAAAATTATCTACCTGGATGGAGTCAGTAGCTTCTTATTTTTTGTGGACATTCTTAAGATTTTTTTCTTACATCAAATTGCATCAAATAATTCAATTCAGTTGTCATTTAAATGTGTCACTTACTCCTTCATCCTGGCCAAACTGCTTCAGTCACTTTCAGTGCAGCGAGCTTATCACATCAGCGTATTTCATAGTGCAGCATACTCAGAGAGCAAATGTCAAATTCATTACCAATTCTCTTGTTTTGCATTGTTAAACTGAGCCATTGCTACAGAAGCCACAAGACTGAAATTTACAGTTACAAAATTTATGACATGGGAATTTTCATGTCCAGGTAATAAAATGATGTGGTAGAAGACCACGGCAGGAGACGATAACCATTTAAATGCTGCGTTGCAGCATCAGTTTTGAGTTGTCACAATTAGTGTCAAGTGAGCAGCTGTGCAGTCAGTTTTCTAGGTTAAATATCTCTTCACAGAAGTGTAGTGTAAATTTTGGACTATTTGAGTAGGAAATCTTAATATGCAAAAGAATAATGCTTCCTGTTCCACATGCCTTTTTTTATAATTTTTTTACTGCTGCCCAATACTTTTACATTCTTTGATCTGTAGTTAATTAATCTGTGTGAGGCTTTGATAGTAAGTGACCTGCAGTTTGGGTGCAAAACTTCATCTACACTGTTCAAAACTACCTTTGTCTTGGAACAGTGTGAGAGTATGGGGTTTGTGTGTTTTGGGGTTTTTGCATTAGCAAAAAGCATTTTCTCATTTGTATGTGAAAAGCAGCTAGATGTACAGTGAGCTTAAGGATATTGAGTCACTTTTCTCAGCATTGACCAGAGTTATTCTTCACATTATAAATATGGCATATAATACCATTATAAGGTATTAATTGCATTAATGGCAATAATTTCATTAATAAATCAATGGAGCACAGTTACATACAATTTTTTTGCTAATTTGGTTGTAAATCAGGAATTTTATATATAGTAGTATTCCCTGAGAGGCTGTAGATAATCTGCATGTATTTGGGATATTATTGTTCTTTTTAGCTTAATTGTGCTATATACTGAGGTATTGCAAAGCTTCTTACTGGAGAACATACTTTTAAACAGTTAAAAAAACCTAAAAACAACAATAAAAAACCCTATTTAGTTGCAAAGTTTTTTCAGTGTTAGAAAGTATTTGGCAAATGTTGCTTTTTTGGCAGCGTGAATAACAAGAGAAATCCAGTTTTAATATTGAACTTTGTTTTGTAATAGCTGAAATAATTTGCATGTAATAACTTCTAAATAGATAATTTGAGAAATGTGCTGTTAATATCAATCTTCTTACAAAATGTCTTTGTTTTTTGGGAAAAGGAATGGAATTGTAGGGTTTATTTCCTGTACTTCAGCATGGTTTTGATGTCCAATTGATTTGATCTATTTGTCTTACCATGGTTCCCTGCTAGTATGGTCATTGAAAATACAGATCGAATAATCTAGACTAATGTCTATTACTAAAGTATCATTTTTTCTGTATGCAAAACTTAGGAATTTGTAAAACAGAGTTATATGTTTTTCATTTCATTTTCTGCCTTGTTACTAGTTTTGTTCCTTTCTTTTGCATAATGTTTAATTTTTGTGGGGTTTTTTCATTAATTTTTGTTTTTTTCATCTGTACCGTATACAAGGTTGGATTCAGGTTTTGCTTTGCTTTCAGTTAGTGAAACTGAATCTCCTTTACAACAGCTGAGACTATTACTGTTACTTTGTGTCATCCCTTAACATTCTCATCTCAATGAAATAAAATTTTTGCATCTGGTTTGCTTCAAGCCATTTAAAATGCCAAAGACAAGATTCTGTATTAAAATGAATTGAGCATCACTGAATATTTCAGGTAGGACTTCATTACCCCGTAACAATCTAATTCTTCTTCTTGAGATTTTTTTCCTAAACATTTACCCTTGAATTTTTTTTTTAAATTCTTGCCATTTGAAGAAATGTTTTTTGAATATTTTCTTGTGGAAATGAGAAACAAGCAGTTTAAGAATTTTGCCATGTTCTCTTGAGTAATGTTTTAAAGTTACAGATAAATATTTAAGCCTATCATAGATTTCATCTTGAAAAAGGTCTAGAAATTCACTTAGTTCACTTAGAAGAATGGATGTGGGAAGGATATGCAAGAAAAAAAAAAAGAAAAGCTTATGTTTTCTTCAGGAATATGAAAAAGCTCTTAGCGAAGACTAATATGTTTCTATTTTCTTTTTCATATCACTGACTGTAACAATGCAAAGGTCAAGCGTAAATTAATGTGCAGTACTTTGATTAACTAGCTGAATTCATCCCATTCACTCCTTTCCTTACCCAATTGTCAGTTAAGCTAAGTACAGTGATATTACTGTACTGCATGTGCACTCACTGCTGAGGAACAGGGGCACTAAATCCCTCCAATTCTGACTTTGACATCTGACGTGATGTTGTATTAGGGAAATAGACAGTAAAGTGTACGCTGACATTGGAATATGGTGTAGTAACTGACTTTTACCATTGCACATAAACAGAGTAATTATTCTAAATCATAGCATCGCTTTCAGATGGATAACCACTAAAATCACTGCACTGTGGATTCCTGAAAATGCCACAATCCTTCAACTGCCAAATTAAGCCCAGGGAGAACAACCATCGGTAGTGCCTGCACAGTTATGCAGAGGGATGAGCCCTGAACCAAATGAAAAGATGTTATGGAAGAACAGTAACCTTTCCCATGATGTGCACATTTTCCATTACATTTCTGACACAAAATGCTGTGAAATGATTTAATGTTGACATTTTGTTTTGCTGACTTTTTCCTTTCTTATTAAAAAGAAACAGAAGTTAGGTTAGGAAAGTAGAGGGAGGGTGTCCAAGCATTTGAATTCTAATACAGAAATCTCTGCTTTAAAGACAAAACCAAAAACACTCTAGATATACATTGTTTCTGACATTGGATTGTACATATTTTAAGGGAAAAGAAATACACGTCTCCAGCATCAGCATTGAACATCTTGATCTGTGAGGTTAATTTATGTTGCTGCTTTGCAACAATTACATACCAAGTATTCTAATTCAGTAAAGTATCCTTTCTAATTAACTATCACAGAAATCTTACACATCAGCAATATAACGCAGCACATGCAGTACACTTATTTCTGCTTGTCATTTTTGATGTATATTGCTAGAAGTGATTGTAGAAGGGAGCTAACCATGAGCAGGCATGATACAATGAAAGGTCAGCATTTGTCACTTGGAAAAGGATAAAATTTTATTGAGTGAGGAAACAGAAAGTGGCTCTCCATTCATGCTGTACAGGAGCTTGTCTGCATCTAAAGTAATACATGTAAGAATACTTGGACAGAAGAATTTCTTGTCTAAAGTGTGGTTCATGCGTCCTTTGGCAGCTTTCTATTTCATGTTTCAGAAATGATGAAAAGCTTTGCTTGTTTCTAGCACAGTATACAATTTTATCTTTGAAAAACACAGATTTTGCTTTTGTTTTCTTAAGGATGTCTGAAGTTTTCTTGGCACCTCATTGATTTTATCCTTCTCCCATCCAATTTCAATTTGCTGGATGATAGTTCTTGTATTTGAATGTTATTCTATTTCCATGAAGGAGCATCTAAATATATATAAAGTATTTTATTTTGCTGTCACTGAAAATAAACGTGGAATTTTGGTTATACAGTAACTTACTCGAAAGAAAGTGTGTATATTGGAATATGTTTTCTGTCACATTATTTAATGGTTAACAAAAGCCATGCTGGCTTTGACATTGAAAATAGTGTTAACTTCTGGGAAGAGAACCTCAGTTCATTGTAATTTAAATATTTGTAACTAAAAGTGAAACACTAGCAACTAACTCTCCCTTTTCCTGAAAACTAATGTGTACACTTGGATTTTAAAAGTAGGGTGTGTCTTGGAAAAACTGTGTGGCATCTTATAGTACTTCAGGACTTAGTAAAAGCTTCAGCATCTTATATATGCTAAACCAGTTTTGAGGAGGTTTTTTTTGGTTTTGTTTTTAAGAGGAAAGCAAAATGGTAGTGATAGCCAAAGGTGAAAATGGTACCAATACTTAAAAGTTGAAGCATCACTCAGTTTTGGCATGAGAAGATGGAAGTAAAAGCTTACATAATTCAGTCATAGTAGTGGACTGATAGTTAAATTATTAAATTCTAAAATATATTGTTGTAATAAAGACTAAAATAATTGCAAAAATCCTAATGACAGTAAGCTGAACAATAGAATTTGTTGGTGTTTATTTGACCATAATATGTAAGCAATAATTTCAGAGCTGTTTCTTACAAAGGACTATTAAAAATGAAATAGATGTTATGAAATTGTTCTGGCAACCTTTAGCTGTTTGCTAACAATTTAATGCAGCAATAAAAGCTAGCAATAGCAGCACCAAAATTGCATAGCAGAAAGTTGATTATAATTTGGTAAGAAAATATTGTATGGATTAAAGTGCTCACTTCAGTGTAAACTGTGGACAGAGTTTATCTTTGGGTTTAAAAATCTCATAAATTTGAATAGCTTTTTAAAGTGTTCTTGTTAGTAAAAGTCAGAGACAAATTATGCCTTGTGCTGATGTTGCTGCCTAGGGAGATAGAGGAGAGGAGTTAAATATTTTATTTTGTAAGTATTCCTGTATTAAGCCTTCCCAGGACTCAAAATGGAAGTCTCTTTGGACTTTGTGATACAAACTTCTTCTTTAGGTATTCCCATCTCTGTTCAACATTCCACATGAATAAAACATAAAAGCTAATGGATGGGACTTATGCCTGCATTTTTGCATCTAACTGAGAGCATGCTCATTAGCACAACCAAGTGTGAGCACAGACTTCTGGTTTGTGCCTGGAGAATGGCAAAGTAAGCAAAAAGTTTCATCTCTAAACTGTGTCTTTATGAAATTGTGAAATCCATGGTAATTATGAATTTGATGCTCATTTCCTTTGTAGGGCTATTTCTGATGGAGAATAATCTATATGCATTTCTGAATTGTGTGTCCTTTAACTTGTATAGAAACTCTGAGTACACAAGGAGGTTTGTGGAAGAATTTTCTGGAAGTGAAGTGTCCTTTATAAATGCCTATTGAACTTAACACTAAGTAGATGGAACAGAAAATATAGCTGCTTTATTTGGCAGGGATCTGTGCAAGTCCATAGAAATTTTTTATTTGAGAACCTCAACTGGTTCTGAGACATTTAGGATATTAAATTATATTTCTATTTAAATTATTTATGTTTTTTAAAATATTTTGAGAAAAAGGTGAATATATGGAAATGCTGCCTAAGAGCTTCTAGGAAACTGAGAAGAGGAAGCAAGACAAAAGAAGGGCTAAGTAGGCAGAGAGTAAATGAGTAATGAATAGAGAACAAACCAGTTTGCAGATTCTGTAAACCTTGAAGTAGTGAACAAAGATTTGAAATTTCACGTGAAAGCTAGAAGAGATCCGGTCTAGACTCTGCTGGAGACAGCTTCCTGGCAGTGCATATTCTGTGTTAGCATTTCATGGTGCAAGAATTGAGAAGAGGAGAAGTTAAGTTACTTGAGAATGGTTCAAAATGTGGCCAAAAAAATCAGCCTTGAAATAGAACAATTGATTTTTAAACATGCTGAGAAAAAATAACAAACAGGATTCAGTAACAGAATGAGAATTGGTGACAAGGATAACCTTATTTGTTGACCTATTTCCTTCAGGATTGAAGACCATCTCCTAGTAAATGACAGGAGAAGAAAGGAACTTTTAGATTTTTTTTCCCCTTGAAGATTGAACTGCCACAGTGTATGAGTTTATGGAGGGGTGTTAAGAAATGCACTTGAGGAAAAAATACTTAAAATGTCCTCTTTTGAAAGAAAATGTAATATCTGTTAAGAGATTAAGTTTGTGTGAGTAAATCAGTAGCTAGCTTTAGAAGTCTTATTGAGTGATTAGAACAGTAATATTTATTTTAAGTTTCTCTACATTTTGGAGAGAATGTGTAACTACAGGTATGTAAAAACTGCAAAAGCAGCAATTTAATGCCTGAAAATGCAGAGCAGATGAAAAGAGGAAAAATAAAAGTGCTATTTGTCATAGTAAAAATTGTTTAAATTTACATAAAAGCAGCCTGTCTGCTAGTATGTACTGACAGTTCTTTTAATAACACTTGCTGTGAAAAAGAGATAAGGAAACCAGTGGGCTTTTAAAACTCTAGTGGTAATCTTAGTTTTTCACATTAAAGAACAATAAGTAAACTGCAGGACTTTTAATTTTCTTTAATTTTGAAAGGTTTTCTAAATAATTTCTGCTTTTATTAAAAATGGAATCACAGAATGCTTGAGATTGGAAAAGACCTCTAGAGCTGGTCTGGTCCGAGCCCTGCAAATTGAAACAAGTCAGATAGAGCATGTTACTCAGGGCAGTGTCTGGTTGGATTTTGAATATCTCCAAGGATGGAATGTCTGCAGCCTCTCTAGACAACTTGTTCTGTTGCTTGTTCCTCCTCAGAGTGAAAAAAAAAAAATTCTTATATTCTTATACTTTATTTCAGTTTTTGCCTGTTGGCTGTTGTCCTTTCACTGGGCACCACTGAGAAGTCTGACTCTCTTTGCTTCCTCTTACAAGTATTTGCACCCTGAGAAGATTCTCACTGAGCCATCTCTTCTCCAGCCTAAATAATCTCCAGCCTTAGCCTATTTTTGTATGGCAGATACTCCAGGCAGTCATCTTCATAGTCCTTTTGTTGGACTTACTCCAGTATCTCCATTATGTTTTTTGTCCTAGGGAGCCCAGAATTGGATGCAGTGTTCTTGGTGTGGTTCCACCAATCCTGAGTCAAAAGAAAAAGTATATTTATTGTTCTTACAATAAATTGTTCTTACAAACCATTAAAAAGAAATTCTTCTATTGTAAAATTTTGTTTATTATAAACGAAACATCTTCCTGTAGTCAATTTAGGGAGTCATTAAGAGCACTACTGAAGAACAAGAAAGTAATTTTGCTTATTAAATTCATGTCTTGAGAAAGTCATGTCATAACTGTAGTTTGTAATTGTAGTTTAAAAGGTGAATTCATCGAGCAACATTCTTGAGAATTACTAGTGCTAAGGTTTACAGTTTTCCACTGGAAGTTACATCTTAGTGGGAGATTCCACTGTGTAAGTTCAGATAAGACATATACAGTTCCAATCCTTTCCTCTGCTCTCTTTGAAAAGTTCTTTTTTAAAACATTTCTAAATTCCCTACTTTGAAATATCATCCCAACAATAGCTTTCAGACCAACCTGTCAAATTGCATTAAAAGAGCTGTATCATCTAACATGGCAGCAGACTGAGACCTAAAACCTCACAAAATTCAACTGCAAGTGATCTCTTTGCCAATTCTGCCAACCCCAGAAAACAATAAATAATGTCATAGCTAAAACTCCACACTTAACTAAAAAGGAGTTAGAAGTGCGAGGAGGGAGGATCTAGTGGTGTTGTACTAGAAGGATGAGATCCCTTGTGAGGGGTGGAGATCATGAGGGCAGGAGGATTGTCAGCCAGTAAGTTATCCTTTGCATCCCTTATGGCAAGTACTGGAGTACCCCACAGGGTAGGGTAGTGGGTGTAGTTTTTACACATGTTGAGAGTTAAGGTTTCCACTCTTAATTCCAAGTAAAACTGGGAATACAGGACCTGGCTCTCTGTGGAGTGATGGAAGAGTACTGACAGCAAGGTTTTTTTTTTCTATAGATCCTAGTTGTTGGAGACCTGATCTGAGCAGCTTGTGCCATTGATTTTTAATCTACACCAAAACTATTGTGGCCCCTTTCACACTGTAGGTAGAAGCTTGTGTCTCTGTATAGGCTTTTGATTAGTTTGTCTCTATGTGCGCAAGCATCTATGTTTGGAGTAGTCAATGTAAGTGATAGCAAACATGTTAGGCATGTCCTCTGTTCCTGTTTACTGTCATTTCATAGAATAGCCTGTGTTGAAGGGACCCACGAGGATCATCAAAATCCTACTCCAGGTCCTGCACAGGGCAGCCCCAGGAGTCACACCATGTGCCTGAGAGCATTGTCCAAATGCTTCTTGAACTCTGACAGGCTTGGTGCTGTGATCACTTTCCTGGGGAGGCTCTTCCAGTGCTCAGCCACCCTCTGGATGTAGAACCTTTGTCTAATATCCAGTCTAAAGCTCCCTTGTTACACCTTCAGGCCATTCCTGTGGGTCCTGTCACTGGTCACCCAGAGAAGAGAACAGTGCCAGTCTCTCCTCTCCTCCAGGCTGAACAGACCAGGTGACCTCAGGCACTGCTCATAAACAGCTTCCCTTCCACACACTTCACCATCTTTGCTGTCCCTCCTTTGGATTCTTACAGCTTTATATCTTTCTTGCAGTGTGGTTCTTCACTTAAGAAATCCACTATATTAGCTTGTAGTGGTCCATGTGATGTCTGGGTATCATAACAGTGTACCTGTGGGAAAAAAGAACATGGATTGTGTTTACAATATATAATAATTATTAGTTGAGCTGTTGGTCTGCTTACTATAAAAAACTCAGAAGGTTTTAGCTTGAAAGATTTATATATTGAAAACTTTAAAAGATTTATTTTGAAACTTCATTTAATATTATATGTACTTAATTCTATTTAAGTTGAATAAGAACTATTAAATTCTTATTGTATCATTCCCATTATAAAAATACCTTAATATTTCATTGAAAACCAGTTTCACTGATTTAAAAGATGCCTCAAAAATTGCCGTGCTTCCTTCATTTTTCCATTTAAATTTGTATTAAACCATACCTGTGATTGGATGGTTAATTTTTTCATTATGAAGTTTGATAAAATTCTGAAATTAAGCAATACATATTTTCAGTATAGATTAATCTATGTTACAGATTTTTGAAGTAGGTTTCCTCTGACAGTTACATGTAGAAAAGTTTATGTGAAGCTAGTGGGTTTTCTAAGTTAAAATGATAAGGTTCAAAACATAACTTTAGTCACCATAAACAAAATTTACAAGTTGACAATGAACTTAATACATACGTTTAATGAGTAAGTTGAAGAAAAGGAAAAATATTTAATTTTGCTGCAGTTGTCTTTTTCAGTAGCTGTAGTGTATTTATGTTTTCTGCCAGCCCCTGAATTGGGAATGTTATTACAGTGTTATGTGTTATTTTTGATTTTGCTATTTTATGAGACATACACACAATTATCATTGTTCACACAGCCAAAAGATTTCCTTCTGTCTTGGCCACCAGACCTTTGGGAAAAATAGTGCTTTAGCTTCTGTTGGTCATTGTATTTGAGACTTTGTGTCTTTGTCAACAAGGGAAAAAACCCCCTGGAATTAATTAAAGAAGTCATTGGCAAATGAGCTAAAAAATGTTTGCTTTTTTTTCAGGAACACTTTCTTATGAAAGTTTGGTTCTTCTTTTAGAAGAAGGTTCTTCAATTAATTTGTTTCAAATTCATACTATGATTTTTGTTTCTGAATAAGGGAACTCTAACCACTAGATTTCATCAAGATTGATGGATTATGTGTATTCTATACAGCATTCTATACAATGACTGTGTTATGAAATATTGACTCACAGGCAGCAAAAGGAGAAATAGGGAGATGATCAAGCAAAATGTCCATGACTGGGACATAGCAAAGCTTACCCTCTGGAATTTTTTAACTAGCATTGATACAGATGAAAGCTACACTGGATAGTGGGAATAATTGTGGTACCAGACCCCATGTTCTTATTGTAAAACTTGTAAAAACTTATAAAACTTTAATCATTTGGACTCAGATTTCTTCATGTCTCCTGCGTATCTTTTAGGCTGGATGTTTTCAGGCAAAATTTTTAAGGTGAGGTTTGTTTAAGTGTATTGTCTTGCCCAGGTGTCCCTTACCCCATAGCTTTAAGAGGAAAAGTGAATTGAAGTCTTTGATCAGTAAATTGAATTTTGGCAAAACCCTCCCTTTCCCAAGGACAGTGGAGATATTTATTCATGTCAATTCAATGAAATCTTGGAAAAGGGAAGCGTTGAAGGATATTGTGAGAAATAGTTCCGTCATAACTGTCAGACTCATGGAATGGCAGGTTTTACATCATTTGTCATTGTGCTTAGAGTGTGCTGTGGGCTGAGTGCACTTATCCCTACAGTTGGAGTTGCTACAAGACTTGGAGGGAACAGAAATGTGGATTGAGAAGAAAGATGTTGAGGACATTATCAATGTCTAGTAATGCTGTACTAGGTGAGAAGAGTAAAATGAGGCAGTGAGTATGGAGAGGTGTGTGACTCCCCTTCTTCTGGGTCATCTTTTATCATTCATAGAGAGATGTGAGCAGGATGTGCAGAGCTCAGGAATCCACAGCAATCACAGAGTCACTTGTGGTGAGGAGTAGGATTTTGCTAGGCTAAGCTTCAGAATGAATATCTCACCCAGTGCTGATGTCTGATGTATCTTTGCTGGTCAGGCAGTCTTTGGTAAGGTAAAGGTATTTCAGCCTCTGCCGCTCCTTGGACCAGGCTGATCCTCATCTAGCTGAATTGCCATCTTTGGATTCTCCACTGTGTTCTCAGAGGGTTTAATGTTCATGGGGGTTTTTTATTGTTGTTTTTCTTTTTTTTCTCGTGAGTCACTACTCTGTACCATTTCATATCAAAAGACATGATGAAATTTCTTAGTCATCTACCAGAGTTTAGCATTTGTACTATACACTTGTTTCTTCAGTAAAGCTAAGCCAAAATCTTGCAGATGTGCTGTATGAAACAGGGCCTTGGGTTACAGACAGACAAACCTTAGAGCTGTGGTTGTCTGGTACAGCCCAGTACAGAGATCATGGTGGTACTAGGACCAGAGAAGGACCTGAGTTCGGATGATAAATGCTAAAAAAGTAGAATTTAAATGGTGTGCAGAGGCAGCAAAATCCAGACTATTCAAACTTCAAGACTTGAGCAAAGTTGGACTGTTTAGAGAAAGAAAACCACGTGGAGAATAGTCAGAGGAGGGGGAATACTGAAACTGGTTAAAGAACCAGGGAGGGGTAGTTGTGGATAGGAATCGTATATGAAAATGGGAAGTTTGCTATGGTCAAGACAAGTCAGTGATGCTGAAATGGGAAGTGGGTGACTGGAAAAAGACATCTTAGTAAATTTTCAGGTACTTCATTTTTATAGATAGCAGAAGATATTTATTATGATTGCAAAATTACAGGGCTTTTAGTGATTAATTGAAACATTTACAAAAGTAGCAAATAAGTATTTAATAAAAATGAAAAAAATATGAATGGTAAACATTAATGAAAAAAAACAATGCTAAAGCACAATTAGCATTACTTATATAGTTCCAGTTCCAATGTATTTATTTGCATACTTTAAAACTCTTTATTGTAAATGCAGAAAAAATGTTGGTATATGACTTAATTAATCATATATATATTAATCAGCAACCCTGCATAAAAATGGGGTTTTTTTTCTGAAGTTCCATGTTTTGTTAGATATTTTCCTTGATGTTACATGCTGTCATCCATCCATCTTGACCTGCTAATTAAAAAACAGATAAAATAGTCAAGTAGTTTGGAATACTTTCATTTTTGTCTGTTACCCTCTGTTATCCAAAACTGTACAGGAAAGCAGAGATTTCAGAAATGAGTAAATTATAGTCAAAGATTCAAGCACTTTGCAGTATTCTGAAATCAAGTTCTTCAACTTCTTTGTATCCATCATTTTTACCTTTTGTCTGCCTTGTCATTCTAATGGGTTGATGGATTCACACTCTGTGTTATTTTGTTCTAGAGAGAAAAAAATAGTGAAAAGAAATATGAGGGAACAAGGGGATTTCAGAGTGGCTATGACCACTAATAAGACAAAAGGCTGAATCTACTCTGTAGTTCCAAAGTCATGCAGGATGATAAACAATATTCTTTTATTTCATTTTTTCCCATATTCAAGTCTTGAAGATAGAAATTGATATAGATGCATTATTTGATATGTGTTTAAGCTTGCTTTTAATTGCTTTTAAAAGTTATTTGATTTCTTCCTGGACTAAAAATATTACATTATTTAGAGGGAACCAGTGTTACTGATCTGACAGGAAGGGCTCAACAACAGCAGTAACAAAAGTTTAGGAAAATGGTAAAACTGAATATCAAATGCAGTAATTTGATTAACCTTATACCCAGCGTAGTACAGGGTGAGATATCTCTTCTTCCTACTGGTTTCATTTGCTTTAGGTTTGTTTCATACAGATTTTACTGCCAAGACATAATAGAATGAGAATATGTATCTCCAAACAAGTAATTATTTTCCTATCTACAAAGATAGTTCTGTCTCTTGATTCAGTTAAACTTCATGCTTTATCTAGATTAGGTTTTTGGTTTACCTGCTGAAAGTAATATTCAAGAGTACAGTTGTGTGGTAATGACGTTGCAAAAAATCTGCATAATACTTTACTTGACTTTCATTTTGTGTCATTATGAAATAATTTTCTTAAGGGTCCTTCTTTATATTATTTAAGAAAAATCTTAAGTAAGCATGTTACAAGGGACATCGTGGTATTTGATTTCAATGAACTTTTTCAGTTCTTTTGGAAGTGATTTATTTAATATTTAGCGCAGAGTTTCGCAAATATAACATCTTCTTAGTGCACTGTTCCAAAACTTCTGGTATGATCTGAAATGCTATTAATTAATTGATTTTAATATATAATACAATTTATCTTTGCTGTTGCTTTTAATATTTATGTGTTATGTCTGAATTTTATTTGCATGCATTCAGCCATGGTATAGACAAACTATGTTATAACAAATGTTATTCTAAGTATATTTCCTAAATAGTCCTTTTCAGGAGTGCTGTACGATGCTTTTAGTATATAGCTTGATTATGAAATAATACAAATGCATCCATTGTTTATACCTATTGGTTAACTTCTGACTTCTTTTGAAAAAAACAATTACTAAATTTTGCATGCTTCAGGACTAGTTTGAAAGAAAATCATAATTCCTTTTTTTGTGCATTTCAGAAATAGTCCATTTCCACTTAGAGACCTGTTACCTTTTTAGAAAGGTTTAATACTGAAGACTGAAAATTAACTATGAAATTATAATGGAATATAATTTTGCTTTGTAAGTTAAGCTTTCTGCATCTGTCAATCAACTTGAGAAACTTCATGGCTGTTAAAAAAAAGTCCAGTGTTAAGATGCTTATTTAAAAATACAGATATTTGTATGAACTGTTCAAGTGAATGCATTGCATTTTCCCTACATTTGTTTTCTTACTCTTTGTTTGTAAATATATCAGTGAAATTTTTCTTTGGGCCACTTTATGTGTAAAGCTTTTTATTGCAGAATTCTAAATATAACTGAATAATACTAGTTTTCTGTGGGTTTTTTGCTTTTTGTTTGTTTTTTTTTTTTTTTCTTTGTTTTAATTTTGGATATTTTTTTGGGTGTTTTTTATGTCTAACAAAATTCTTTATATATTATTCAAATTATA
>JANRGV010000001.1:26769889-26795259 GCA_024734035.1 Alethe castanea
TGTTTTTTTTTTTGTTTTTTTTTTTTTTTTTTGCTTTGTTTTCATTTTGGATCTTTGTTTGGGTGTTTTTGATGGCTACCAAAATGCTTTAGATATGCTTCCACTTAGAAACTTATGTGTATAACCTCTTCTGGCTTTTATTTGGTGAGATGTTTATAGTGTCAAGGTTTCAGTAGAATATGAAATCACCTGTCAGTCTTAAGAAGAGGGCCTTTAATATGAGTAATACCATTGAATTTTAAGATGGCGTCAAGGGCACAATATTTTACAATTTGTGCACAACAAGACTATTCATAAATCAGTCTTGGATACCTCTTATAGTACACTCTTGTCTTACATACAGTCAGATACTGTCTGTAAGAGGGCTGGGAAGGAAATTTCTTATCCCTTGTAACCGACAGAAATCTGGTACTTACCCATGCACTGGGCATCACAGGATTTTATTCAGCATCTTGGCTTCCCATCCTGAGCACAGGAATTGATAATGCTTTCTAATACTGCCAATGAAAACTCTTAGAATATCGAGAACAAATTACCATAGCTTCTTATTTGTTTGTTCTCACAGAGCTGAGGCAGAAGTACCCCTGAGCTCACTGCATAATTCCTTGTGCTGAAAAGCCATCTGCTGATGTCTCCTCTAAACCTCCTAAGCTGCAGGTGTGGCTGTGAGCCCTTTCCGTGAGAGCCCTCCCACTCTCAACTGGTAGTGCTGTCAGCCCCAAAATCAAAGAATCACAGAATATGCTGAGCTGGACAGCATCCTCAAGGATTGTCTAGACCAATCCCAGCCCTGAACAGGACCATCCCCAGAAATCACACCATGGGACCCAAGAGTATTGTCCATGCTTTTTGAGCTCTGCCAGATTTGGTGCTGTGACCATTTCCCTAGGGAGCCTATTCCAGTGCCCAGTGACCCTCTGGGTGAATTATGTAACAATTTCAGGCCATTCCCTTGGGTTCTATCACTGGACACCACAGAAGACTGCCTGCCTCTCCTCTTCCCCTCACCAGGAAGTTGTGACTGCCGTGAGGTCTCCCCTCAGTCTCCTCCAGTCCGAACTGACCAAGTGACCTCAGGCACTGGTCTTAGGGCTTCTCCTCAGGGCCCTTCACCATCCTCATGGCCCTCCTTTGGGCACTCTCTAAGAGTTTAATGTCTTTCTTACAAATTGTGGCACCCAAAACTGCCCCCAGCACTCAAGGTGAGGCTGCCCCAGCTCAGAGCAGAGCGGGACAATCCAATCCCCTCCCTTGCCTGGCTGTGATGCTGTGCCTGATGCACCAATTCTCTCACCCCTGGCTACCTGGGGTACTTTGGTTCTGGACAGTATCTAGAGCTCAAGCTATAGCCTTCTGCCCTTTGACTCCAGCTGGCTTTCAACGTATTCATCCAGCCTTGTTTTTAACTTGATAAGGAAAATGCTCTACCATAGTGATAGAAAAGCCTTCTGCTGGACACCTTTTAATGTGTTGCAGCCATTGGTCTTCCCTCTCTCATAGGGCATGTCATTCGTAGTTTCAAGTACCAGTAACCCCTCTACCCTTATTAAATCTTTGCTGAGTGCTCTCAGTTACTGTCATGTATTTGGCCATGGATCCCTTGATTTTTCCCAGTACAGGGACAAAGCTGACCAGCCCATGATTTCCTAGGTAATCCTTACTATAGTTTTTTATTGTGCATGTGCATCTCTTTAAGATGGACTCATCTTAGCATTTTTCAGTTTTCAGAGTCCTGCCTTGGCTGAAATGGTGCTTCTTAGATCTTACAGGAGTCTGACAGAGATAACAAACATCCATTTCAGAAACATTAAATGATTCCAGTGGACTGGGGTATATCCAAATGGACTAGACCTGTAGTGGCTGCTTTCCTGCTGTTGGCTGTCCCTCTCTATCCTGTGTCACACTGGTAGGCGTGGGGCTCTGAGGCCGAGTTTTCACCATGCTTGCTGATGCATTGAGCTCAAAGACATCACGTACATAGCCCCTTCTGCTTTATTTCTCTGAGCTCTGAGTAAACTTTGTTTTAAAAGTCATACCCCTTTCACTTGGCAACTTTCACTTTTACAGCTTCCTGCAGGATTCAGCCTAGCAGTGAGTTTGACTAAACAATGTTTCCTCTTCCGAAGACATGATAGAGCTTTTTGTGGTCTTCCTTTTGGAGAAGTAGTAAATTCTTTTGTAAATTTGAACCATAGCAGTGGTAAGAGATTGTACTTACACCTCACTTTGTTTTTTGGACTCAATGTTCCAATAATCCATAAAGTGTCACTAGTGCATTAATATTTTCAATCTGATTTTTGAATAAAACTGGATCATAAATGATTTCTTAAGCATAGGAGCAAGTGCATTACAGGTTTTCACTTGCACTGTGATATACAGCAGCTTGATAAAGAGGTTCCTTGTGATCCTGTAGAGACTTTGGTATGTCTCACAGTAGTACTGTTACAGCTTTAAGGTTTCTGAGAGTGGGAGTTTTGAGACGAAAAAACCTTTATAAATATCTTGAAGAATAATTTACTTTAAAAGGAGGAAAAAAATTGCCCATCTCCTAGTTCTGAATCTGTGTTTTAGACTTGTGCTTGGTAGAGCAGCAGAGCAAGAAACCAGAATTCCTATTTTGGCTTGTTTTGTAGCATTTGTGATAGTCATGCTTAGATTTTAACATATTGAAGTTACACAGAAAGTTCTAAATGCTTCACTAGTATCAATAAACTGTCAATAACTGATGGCTAACTTAAAGGCTCTGGCCTGTATTTTCACTGAGAACAGTATGAAAATTCTGCAGTCCAGTGACTTTGCTGTTTGTTGACTGTCCAGTGTTGAAACTGAAACAGTAAAGTGAAATTTTGATTTTTCTGACAGAGTTCATCCATACCCACTGATAAAGAGGCAGCACAATAAATTACTTCATCTACTTTTCTGTAAAAATTAAAAAAAAAATTACAATAGTATTATATAACAATAACAACTTTAGACTTTATTTTATATACTGAAATGGAAAAAAATCCTTCACACTTTTTTTTATTTTAAAAGACTTTATTCAGGTTTTTTATTTCAAATCAAGTATTATAATCTAATTTATTTTATTATATGGCTCTGCTAGTTAAAATGTTTCTCAAAGTTGGTCTATAAATAATAGCAATAATAAGCAAGTTCTCTGTTTGAAGAAAGTTTAGATTTTTATTTCCAATAAAATATTTATCTATAAGATTAATGGTATGCTAGTATACTTATACAGTACTTAAGAAGGGGTACAGAGTTCTCACATTAACAGAAGCATAGTGAGTGACAGTACCCGTAACACAAAGCAGTGTAATATATAAAATGTGCATGTTTTTATTGTGTTTATGCTTTTGAGTTTACTGATAGATGAAGTCATAATTACTTACCATCCTTGGAATTTAATTTTACAGAGAAAGTTCTCTGTATCAATTACAGTCAACAGAACAGAAGCCCTGGGATCAGGCAGGGAAAGTGCTTGGTAGAGAAGGTCAGTCATGTTTTCTCTGGAAATGTTTCTGCAGGCATGTCTGGTGTGCACATTGCTTCAGTGTGGCCTGAATGTTGCTGCTCCTATAGACATCTGGAAACTCTTCAAATCTGGGAGTAGAATAAAAAGTGAAATTGAGCAGAGCTATCATCTGCTGTGATACAAAAAGTTTGATAGGCAGTGAAGGACTGGCAGCTGATCTTTAACTCCATTTTCAGTGCGCATTAAATTATCAGTGGAAAGCTCACATTTATGTGTAATCCAGCAAGTCACATGTTTGTTAGTCAAGCATGTTTTGTGTGCAAAGACAGCATAAGACTAAAGCCTGGATGAATAAAGGGCAACTTAGTTGACCTGTCAGCTATATGTTGCTGCCAACATCAATTGCCACATCCTGATTCAGTTTCATTAGCATATAATGATGATTATATTATTCATCAGTACTCCTCTGAAAGCTTTGTAACTGCCTATATATTGCTTTTTTTTTTCCTTAGGTTTTATGCAGTTTAAAATTAACTGAAATTTTGAGGTTCCTAATGGTACACTTATTTTCTGTTAAAACTGTGGAAAGCCATGCTTGTATGAGAAGACTTGGATTCATATATAACATAACCATTTATTAATTATTATGCTTATTGCATACCAAGCAGAGTTTGTTTTTTTTCTTTGAATATAAGTACTGAACTGAAAATAAGTACAGTCTAATGCAGTGGAGATTACATGATACTGTGCAGTTGGGATTGAGAATTATTTTGTACTGCCATATGCCCTTGTGTTATACAAGCCCTAACTCAGTATTTTTCAGTTTGTAATAATAATGATGATAAACATAATGCTCTATTACCTGTTTTTCTACTTACATAATAAATATGCTGGCATTCACAAGACTCAGTTAAATTAATGGGCTGGCATTCAGTTGAACGTTTGTTTTTTTTTTTTTGCGGTGAGTATAGAGATTAAACTTAAAAATGGGCTCCTCATGCTCATTCAAAATAATAGCAGGGGGAAGGAAGAGTTTTGCTATAAGTGGAAAGGGATAGTCACTCCTTGCAGTTAAGCACTGAATCGGATAGACACAGCTGCAGAGGCAAGATACGCATTGCAAAAACAGATCAATTGGAATCAGTCCCATCCAAATGAAATTACATCACTCAATAACCTTCCTTTCAAGTCACTGAAGTCTTCTGGCCCAGATTTCTCTTGTCAAGTCACTTGAGTTTTGCCAATGATTAAAGTATCTTGAAATTGCTTCGATAACATCAGGGACCTTGTTGTGACAAGGTCTGTAAATGCAGTCATTTAAAAGAGAAAGCTGGGTTTCATGTAGAGTATTGAGTGTATTGACAGGATATTTTTCATGGGTTTTCAGAAGCTGGTATTCACAAAGACAGTACAGAATGAAGGAAAATGACATATCCTATACAAAAGAGTAAATAAAATATTGGTATCATATATGTGAAACGGTTTCATTCAGTAATAAAAGTATAATTTTCCTCCGAAGTAGTTTGAAAATGTATTCTTGTTTTGAAGTGGGCATAGAAGTACTCAGAGAGCAGAATTCTGTAAATCAAGACAGTCAACATGTTTATGCACTGACCAGCTCTAAATGTTATTTATGTTACCATGTAACAGTTGCTAAGATAAAGCAGAGGTCTTCTGTTCCAGTGGTACCTCAGATGCTGTGATCTTTTGTCCTGCAGATAACTTTTTTATAGGTTAATCAGTGTGTATATTAGCAGATACAAATCTGTAACCGTTCAGGAAGCATATATTAATATTTATAACTTGATCAATACTGAGAAAATTAGCAATGTCTAGAAGACGCATTGTTATCACTGTTTTCTGGTTTGGGTCTTTTTTCCCTCTAAAGAGCTCGGTAGCTCTCATCCACTTAATAGAGCTGTTGGGTACAGATTAATTTCTGAGATGAGGTGTGCCTTGAGCAGCCTGAATTTTAAAAATTCATATTACTTATCATCTTTACCTCCTTAAAGTTATTTGCAAATACCCCAGATTCCTCTTTAGGCTTAGCAGACTAAACTGGGGGGAGAGTCCTAATTTTTGAGAATTGGTATAAGGTACACTGAAGCAGCTTCTTGCCTTCAGACCCCTGAAGATAAACTGGTTTTACATTGTGGTTGAAAATGTGTTTTTACTTGTGCCCAGTTAGCAGCCAGAAACATTGCTCTTACAGCTGCTATTTAACCTGATGAAGGCAAGTATTAAAATGGCTAAAAAAGAACCAAGATCAAAACTGCTGACACAAGCATTACGTTTGTCTATGATTTGCAATTTACTGTGTCCATTGCACAAATGAAGAGCAGAAAATACTGAAATAACTTGCAGGGTTTCTCGTCCTACGAAGTCTTTTGAAAAGGAAATCTGCATGTACTCCTAGACACCCACCCTGTACATAATACTTACTTAAGTGAGGAAGCAGATGACAGCCATGTCTGGTTAGGGAGGAGAAAGATTGGTGTGTTTCTTCCTCTTTGTACCAAAATTTAAGTGCATTTATAAGTACTTTTTGTCCTGGATTGAAGGAGAGCTGATAGAGAGCAACTCTCCTAAAGGACCAAATATGCAATTGAGAACGTTCCTGTTCAAAGCATCTATTATGGCATTATCTGTGATGCTTTTTTTCTTTCTTAATATTTGTTGCATCTGCTGGTAAGAGAGGAAGGCTGTTTAGTTTTGCTCCCCATCCCTGTTTCAGATTTTTGTGCTCACCAGATCCTTTTCTTAAATGAGGCTGTAAATACAAGATCAGCTATTGCAGACAACTCTGAGTATTTCAGTCAGTAGAAATTTGAGTGGATGTACAGGAAAGGGGGCAGTTCTTTGGTTGAGGAAGGGTTGGCAAATGGTATATAGGGATGGAAGAAGAGCAGGAGGAGAGACTGGGGCAGGAGAAATGTCCTTAATGTGGGTGGTCTCAGGGCAGCAGTCAGTTACCAGATAAGTTTGCTATTGCATTACAATAATACAATTAACTACAATAATTGCAAGCTATTGCATTTATACTTTCATATTTCTTTGTCTTTTACCAATTTTTCACTTGCTAGAACAAAAAAAAATCTTGTTTAAACAAAGCCAGTAGCAATTCCTTAATTAATAATATTTCAAACATGAGAGGAGTGAACATAACCCTAGAACATATAAAATAAATGATATCAAGTTAAATTTTTAATAGAGTAGACATGGAAAATTTGTGTAACCATTTAAAAAATAATTCCCCTTTAGTATATTAGTAAATATTCTAATATACTTTTAAATATTTTGATACATTGTTAGTAATAAAAATGCAATACAAAGAAATATTATAGGAATAACTAGTGCAGGTGTAGGTTACTTGCACTTCCTACTTGATGTCTATTTTTAGTCTTACCTAAAGTGCTACAAAATATTAAGATATTTTCTCAGCAGTTAAAAGTTTCCTCTGAGAACCTTGTTTGTGCTTAATTACATTGAGTTGTGAGCCTTTTAAAATTTAACTGATTATTTTATTTGTTCAGCTGTGAAGTTGGTTTTTTATATAAAAACATGTTTACATGGATAAAATTTTTATATAAAATAATTTATAAGTAGAAATTTATATATAAGCACATTATATGTAGATATACATGCATGTATGTATGTATGTATACACATATTCACATACTCATTCACTCATTTTGAGAAACCAGAAAAAAATCCCTTGTATTTAAAGTATGGATTGCTGCATTCCTGGCCAAACCTTGCTAGTGCAGATGGGGCAGCCTGTCACGTTCTGATGGCCTGACTGAAATGGTACAGTTGCAGCTGCTGACATTGCTGTGAGAGGATAGAGGTGGCACAGAGACCTTCAGTTTGTCTTGATTGCTCCTGCCTGATGCTGCCCTTCGAGTTTCTGCATTTCAGTGTGCACCCATGTCAGCCTCACCCACTGAGGCTGTCAGAACAAAACTAGCTGCACTCAGTAAGGGAGAGGGCTTGTAATGAGAGTACTATGAAGAGTATTTCTATCTTATAGCTAAGCTTTTCTCCAGTTTTCTTTAAAAGTTCAAAATTGCACTGTGGAATTGCAGTTCAGGACATCCAATTAAAAATTTTAATCATGTTTCAAGTAAGAGATGAAGTGAGAATTGGGAGTGGATTTACATATGGTACTTCTCGCTGTCCCTCTAACTCTTAGACTCAAAGTCCTTATACTCAAAACTAAAATTCTGTTACAAAGAATTTTTGTTTGAACATGTCGCAACAAGATGGCTCCTATTCATCAAACTGTTATAGTTTATCAAAGTATGACAGCGGTTTCTTTTTTATTTGCAATTCTACTTAAATACATTTCAAAAAAAAAAACCAAAAAACAAAAAAACACCACCAAATGTGGATGGAGACTTTTTATTGGTCTTTCTTTCAAAATGTGTTTGCTCAGCTTAAAGACAGCATCGGTGTTAAATCTCACAATGCTCTAAGATACATTAGTTTGCTGGATGGCAAGTACTTTAAGGAGTTTAAATGCCGAGAATCAGCACTTTAAAATTGTATTGATTTTTAAAAAGCATTCTTGAAAAGTATGTATGTCATGTGTCAAAAGACAGGAAATACAAGTAGGAAATGAAAATGCTGTGAAGGCTTTGAAATTATTGGCTCAAAAATATTTTTTCAGAAGTGGCTAAAGCCTTTAATGCACTGAATTATTACAATTAATTTTGAAAGAAACCCTCCCTTACTTAGGCCTTCCTAAGACTGGTTTTCTTTCAAATGCTATTCTATAAAAGAAGCATTTTTTAAGATTATAACATAGTACCCATGTTTGTGCTTGTAGTCAGTCTCAGCTGCATTTCTGTGGGTTGCAAATCTGAGTAAAATGCTAGCTTCACAATCAAGCCTACTTGTATTAAATTGTTGCTTTTATGATTAAAAAAAAAAGAAAATTATCTTCTCTGTCTTGTGGTGGACTGCCTTTGTGCTTTGAGCTGTATTGAGAAAAAGTTATAAGTGTTGTAAGGATGCTATACTAACTCAGTTTAATGATTTGACACTTAGAGACTCTTGAAAATTTGGTGTGGGTGTCTGAGTACTTGGATCTGAGCATACACATTGCTTAAATTTAGTGTGATGTTAAAATGTTTCATAAGACAGAGGAGAGCTGCTATGATCTTTCAATGTTAATATTTTTTTCTTATCACTTTACTGTGTAGATACCCTTCATGAGACACAACTCTGCCACAACTCATCCTCGGAGGCAATCGTGGAAACCTTTTATAATAGGATTTTTAAATGTGGATAAAGGTCTCAATAGAATACCTAAAATAAAGGAGAACAGCTACCTTGTCTCAACTATAAGCTTATTATGACAAAACATTGAGTTTGCTTGTCAGGCTTGGATAGAATGTAATTGATTGGTTTGTTACTTGGACTGACAAGGTAGTTAATTTGCCTGCATTTTTTTGCACTATTCAGGAACATTTTGTATGTGCATCATTGAAAAATCCCGGATAAATGTCTTGTCAGGATTTTCTATTAAGTAATGTCTCTTTCCCCTGTGCTTCGTTGGCAAATGATGTTATACAATGCTTGGATTCATTGAAGAGTGACAGAAGCCTGTGGGACTTAAATATTGTGTGTTCCTCTATGGTGATACTGAAAGAAATAAGCAACTGTTTGCCATCTGCCTGCCACTCTACTTCTATACAGTTTAATAAGAACATTTCTATATAGAACACTGTGTTGTACATAGACCTTACTGTAAAAAGGATTGTTTCCTAAAAACAATAAATGTTCAGTGATAATGAGACCTGTAAAACACTTGAGACGTACTATTCTGAAGGAATAGATTTGCCATGGAAAAATTGATTTTATGCTTATTAGTATGAACTAATTGTTTTTGACTCCAAACACTCGAGTGAATATAACTATACCTATACTTCTTTCTGAATTTTTTTTTTTTAAATAAGAAAAAATTGAGTTTGTGCAGGCATTTGTTTCATTTGGTTTACTTATCTGGCAGTGTTCGGGACAAGCTTATCTTCTCCCAATACAAACATGAAATTGTTTTGTAAGTTGGGGAAGGAATGAAGAACTGATCACACAGCGTGACAGCTGAAATCTTCGTCTCCGTCCATATATATCCTGGTAGATGCACACATAGTATTTTGATCTTCAAATGGTGCAGATCCTGTTCTTAAATCTACAGTATCAGAGTGTTGACATCTTCATCGTTTTCATCTTGAACTTGCTCGGAAAATTCTGCTCAAATGCAATCACACTTGTAACTTTATGACCTATAATCTTTTAATTTCTTGAGATATGGTGGGTTTTGTCATCTATCAAGGCACGTTTCCATTTGAAAGTATTTTTTAAACTTAAAAAATAAATTAAATGCTGTAATAAGTAATAGGAGAATATACAAATTTATGTATACTTATCTACAAGTCATATCTTACCAGGGCATTTCATGTTTGAATATTATATTAAATAAAATTAACCTGATGTCTAACACGTCGTTTCATTTTAAAAGGGGGGTGGGAGAATCTCAGAGTTAAGATTTTTGTTGGAACTATCAGAAATGCTTATCATTCTGTGTTGGCAAGGCACACAAAGACACCTTATAAATAAAGAAATTTGCACTAGGAAATAGACACTAATGCAGAAATTTGATTTTTAAGGATCCATGAATCTTTTCAGGAAGAAAAGACCCAGGTTTATTGACCACTTGTGCAGTATTCTGAAAGTAAAAGTTATGTCCAAGTGCTGTGTAAGCAAGGGGGGGTGAAAAGATGTTTGCCCATACATCATGCTGAGTTTATGGGAAAAAAAAAAAGTAATGTTTACTGTGATTTATGATCATTTATTAGACTAAAATGGGCTAGGTATTGTGGATAGGAGAGAATGATAAATATAGCTTGGCTTTAGTAGGACTTTCAAAATACTTCTGTGTGTGACATTCCTTTACATAAGTTAGAGATTCTCTTAATTAAGCTGCAATAAAATATGTAACTGATTAGGAAAATAAGCCAGCTACCTGGTTTTATCACTGTCAAATGATACTCAGCTCACTGGGTCCCACTCAAGGTCTCCTGATTCAGTATTATAATATTTTTGCTTTAGCCTATTAGGTACTGAAATAAAGTGTTTGATTGCGTTTGCAAGTGATGACAGTAGAATGTGTTAGAATTTACAAGAAAAATTTAAGAATGTATTTAGAAAAAGCATGCAGTGCGGGAAGGAAAAGGCAAATCACCATTGATTGCATGATTATGGTATCAAGAGTGACTTAAAAAAAAAGAAAAAAGAATTTGTGGGGGACTCTGGATCACAGAACATTGCTCAGATTGATCAAACCTGATACATACAGAGAGAGGTGTTGCACTTAATGCATTGACATACTCCTCCTGAATATTCAGAAGGCCAGTATCTCACCCTTTGAAAAGTCTCAGCTAGCATATCCTGTCCTGTCCTGTCTTCTTATCCTTTGGTAAGCAGAGAAGGTCCAAAGCAAACTGAACTGGATGATAGGAAGACCACAGGAGATTTGAATAAAAATAGCTTAAAATAGTAATATTTCCTTAATTTAGTGAAGGTGGGAAATCTGTTTAAAAATACTAAATTAATATAAAGATGATAAAGACAGAAGTTACTACAAAGAAGGAAAAAAGTGTTCTTCAAAGGAGATCAGACAAAAAATAAGATACATTGCATCAAGTTGATTTAGCCAATAGAAAGGTTTTTTCTAATAATAAGAATGCTTACATTAGAGATGTTTGTTAGGGAAGTTCAGTAATCTCCGCTATTGGAGGATTTTAAGGACAGACTGTGTGTTAAATGATGTTTCAAGTATTGCTGATATTATCCTGGGCATGCTTGAAATCCTAAGGTGAATTCCTGCTGTATTTTTTGTGTTTTTCCCCAGTACAGCTTTCTTGTAGAATTTTGTTCTGTCTCTGTCTCTTTCTCTTTCCCATATCATTAGGATGAAAGCCAGATGCTTGATGTTTCACCTTTGGAAGTAAGTTTGATGGCAGTATTAAAAACTTTCATGGACTTTTCCAGCAGTTCAGAAACAGTACTCCTTTCAGTAGAGTTAATATCTGAACACCTGAGAGTGGCACTATAGGTGCAATCATGTATTACTAGAATGTACTTCAGAAAAACACATGCAGCATTTGGTAATAGTTTCTTAAATTTTACACCTTTCAGTTTGTCAAAGGACTTTTTCAATGTCTGTAATTGGTGTAGCATTACTTTAATGCATATCATTGAGTCATTGTCTTCACAAAAGTTCTTGGTTTAAACATTAAAATGCTGTAAATAGAAGTTCTACACAATAACTATATTAACAAAAGCAAACACATCTGAAATAGTATTCATATCATTATATTCCACCTGTATATGTGGGCCATTAATGAATTTTTCAAACTAATTTAACAAAGCCATGTGTTTGTGTAGTTTTCCAGTACTGAGAGAGAGAAAAGTTAATTTCTTGCTGAAAGAAAGCTGTTCACATACAGGTATAGTAAATAAAGTTTCTTTTTAGCATTCTTAGAATTCATTTTGTATATGCAAACTTATGTTTCAAAAACTAAATTATTTGTAGACCGTTCAGAAAAAAATCTTGGTTGCATAGGAATGACAGACAATGATAGTCCTTCCAGATTCTTCCTTACCCATGAATAATCTGTGTTAGATTTTTGGACATAAGGGGGTGTTTGAGTTAGTATTAATGTAATGATTTTAATCAGTTAAATCAGTTAGGTGGCAGTTTTGGGTTTAGTGTAGTAAATTCAGCTACACAGATGTCTTTCAGATGAATGCTTGTTTTCTTTTGCTGTTTTGTGTTTTGCTATAATTGATAGACGCTATTTGTTTTTATTAATGTGCTTGATATTGGATAGTGATTTAAGTAAACAGGAGATCAGACAATTTTCCATATCCAAAAGCACTTAGGTACCTTATCATGAAAATACTCTTAGTTGAAGATCAGTAAGCTCATCGTGTTCGATCAGGCTGTATCCATCTTGCCTATACATTGTCTTCATCAGCAGTAGGGACACATAAAAAACAGAATGCAGTTATCATCCCTCATGTGGGATAATCGCTCACCTTTCAGCAATAGCCATGCCCTCTCTCTTCCAGGGATAGCAGAAGAGAGTGGTAGTCTACTCTCTCATCTACCATTGTAAACCACGTAGGTGAGAGACCTCCCTTTGTGTGCTTGCATTGTACCCGGCATAACAGAAGCTAGAATGTGACTTAATTACTTAGCATAACACCGTAGCATTAGCCTTCCCAGAAAGAGTATTTCATTTACCTAAATCAAAATTATGAAAATTCTAGAATCCAGAAAGATGTAGGTTGCAGAAGTCTCTGAAGGATGTCCATTCCAGCCACCTACTTGACACAGGACTGACTACAAAGTTAGATCTAATTTTGAAATTGGGTGAAGTTCCTTACAGTTTAATGTGGGTGAACTTTTAGCATCTGTGATGATAGAGAGCCTTTCAGGATAACAAGTACCTGTATATGAACAGGCCACATAGCTGGGCTATATCCTGGTTTATAATCAACAATCTATGCATATGCAGTTGCATAAGAATTTTAATGCAGAAATGTGTCACACTTCTGGTGGTAAAGTCACCTAAAGCTTGACTGGCCTATGTGAGAAGACCTCTTAAACTGCAAGGTGATCACCAATTTTTAGTTGTTATGCCACTTATAGGCAAGAGAAAAAGTGTAGCAATCAGGAAAATGAGAATCAAATTCTTCTATTTTATACTTAATAGGGTTTTATTTGTCATTTTTTTGTTTAAAAAACAAAGGAGTTGATAAGAATCTAGATCTTACATTTCAGAGTCTAAATATATTACTCTATCGCTTCTGAATTTCATGGTGACATATCACAGCAAAATGAAAGTAATTTGTTTTGGAATTATTTTGGCTGAATTGAAGAGTTTTGGTGTAGAATGATAGGGTAAGATACAAAGTCATACCTTTGCTTATTTTAACTTTGTTTCAAGAAATGTCAGAAGCAAAAGATGAGTGTTCTACATATATTCTATAATGAAAACATGCTGCAGTTTTGGGCTCCTCCCTCAGTAACTAGAATAAATGTACTTTTTTGATAGCATTAATAACAGTGCACTAAATAGAGGACTATACATTTATTTCACCATTAGATCTTGAATTTTAATGTTTAAATAAGGGCACAGGAAAGTTCCTTCTTTGATGTGACATGTAAGAGTTGCTGCTGCAACCCACCACACTGTTCATTCCTGTCATCCAGAATTTATCTCTCCTGTGGTCTGGTTGCAGTAGGGTGCCACAGGAGCACTCCTCAGCTTCTGTAGGCTGAAGTAATTCATTTTGGTTCTACAGCTGGAATTCATTTGAGCTACACTGGTTTACTCTGGGGTTTTGGGAATGCTTATGTGCTCCTTTCTGTTGTATATCATATAGCTACTACTAAGAAACCAAGTGTTGACAGTGACTTACGTGGTCATGGCTGGTTTTAAGCTGCTCATCTGAAATCAAGAGTGTGCTGCAATTTAAAATGAACCCCAAGTCATGTCTCTGTTTGCAGTTCCAGAGTGACTCAGCACTTGTACACTGGGGGATGAGACTGATCAGTGTCTCAGAAGAAACCTCTGTTCCTCAGATATCCCTTCCTCAGGTGCTAAGAGCCTTTACTCAAAAATGGGGTCCAAAACAAGACAGGAAAGGATGATGCTTATCAGTAGCTAAATGTACACAGGTGCTGTAGTAGCTATTGTGTTGCATGCTTTCAACAAGTGGATGCTTGTACACACACGCATCCTACTGCAGTTCCCTTAAAGTTTAAAAATTCTGGATTAGCTTACTTCTATTTTTTTTTTTGACTTATTCTAAGTTTGTCAGAGTAAGGCTTATATGACAAATTCTCTGCTTTTAATGGTGAGATATGTATCAATGTTCTATATCTTTTTTTTTTTTTCATTAAAGTAAATCTTTCCAAGCTGTTGTGACAAACTGGGAGCAGTATATATATTTTGCAATTTTGTATTTTGTTCACCATGGTACCTTTTGGCATGACACTGCAGGCGGTGTGCAATGATGCATACATAAGTGAGATTTTCTGTAGTCTCTGAAGCATATTTGGAAAGTTGTATTTAAAGATTAGCTTATTAATGTTGTGTTTCAGGGACATGCAGGTAATTACTTTTACAGCTATAGATGGGTGATGCTGTCTTGTGAATGCAAAATAGGTTTCTTCGCTCTAGCTGAATCAGCTCTTTGTGGTTTTTGATGATATTAACCAGTGACTTACAAATGTGCCAGTGACGGGCGGGTTTTGTATTCACTGCTCCTCTGTGAAAGCACAGGTCTTTTTCCCCAGTGCTTGCACGAAGACTTCTGCAGGCCAACTGATAAGACTCCCTCCTGTGCAGGTAGATGCAATGTAATGAAATTGGATGTGTGTGCTGAGCTTTGTAAATAAAATGAGATTGACCCCAGCCATTATCTCATTTATCTCATTTACATTGTAAAATCAGTATCTGCACTATTGATTAGAGCATAATTAGTTAATTATGAACACGATAGGGCTTGAGCACAGTCAGCTGTACTGTAAAAAAAACCTAATAAAAACAATCCAAGGGCAAGAGCAGACAGAGATCACTCTATTAAAGAACAAAGCAAACATACTTCAGGTATGGAAATGCCTAATCAAGGTTTCTTGTGGTGAAGAGGTAGCTGGCATGCACTCTGTACTTCTATAAGTAAAAATGTTTGGGGTTTTTTTTAACTTTTTTATCATATCTACTTCAGAATTCACCTTTCTTCCTCACACTCCATTTTCTCCGTATTTAGTGGGCATGTATCTATCCTCGTGAATTGCTGGAATGAGGAACACGATGATTTTTAATTTTGATGCATAAAGTAATTTCAGGCTTGTTATAACAGTGATAGTAAGCAATTACCTGTCAGTTGGAGGTAATTTAGGAGGTTAGGTTAGCTTGTCTTTGTGTGGAGCTCTGCTTTTATTTCCACGAAGTTTTCAGTACAGCAGCTAATCAGGCCGCTGAAGGCAGCCCACCACTTAATGGCATTTGTAAATCATGTGCTTCACCACAAAAATAGTTATCCACAAACAGCAGCAAGATAAAATATTTGCTAGTTTAAGTTTGCACGTGTGACCTTGAATGCACAAGGGTAAAAAATTTCAACTACCTGTAATATGGAGGAAGTGGCTTCTTTCCCTTTCCCCTCCTCCCCATCCCCACAGTTTTGTTCGTGCTATTAAGCCATCTTCTGGATGGAAATGGATGATATTTGTAAATGATGGTGCCATGTGACTCCTTTGCTCTGTAAATGATCAGAATGTGATGGATCTGTGAGTACATTTACTGACAGGCTGTGAGACGATCAGCATGACATTTTTTGTGACCCAGCAATTTCATTCTCTATAGTTAAGTCAAAAATACTCTGTATTTTGTGTCACTTTCTTATTTTCTGAATTTGACAGTGGGATTTCTATCATTTTTATGTTGCAAGACAAAGAACACAGCTAATAGTATACACTTGAGGGATTAATCTTGTTTTATTAGTGTCATTTTAACTTAGGTGCAACATTTGCTTTTGGAATTAGGAATTAAGAATGCTTTTTTTTTTTTTTTTCACTGTGATGTGTGTAAGCTTCACATTTTGTCCCCAGTCAGTCTCAGCAGAGAGTGATTGCCAGACAGCTAGAGCATCATTAACCAAGGTACAGTGTGTATTCATCCATTTTCCCAGCATCGTGCTCTGGGAACTTCAGAATGATTGAATTTCTGTTTTCCAGTAAAACAGAATCTGTATTCCAGTAAAAAGCAGCAAACATTAAAAAATATTTAGTATAGTTGCACTTTTATCACCATGCAGCTTTTTATGCTTTGATATATAAAAGTACTCATTTGCATTTTCTTAGCTGTGCAGATGAGGATAGAAGCTATTAATATCTGAAAACTTCCATAGAGATATTTTTAACTCATTCTAGGAAAATGCAGTTTTTCTTCTACCAAACTAAACATTCTGAAGTGATAAAAATTAATGACAATAAATATTAAAAATAATGTGCTTTAGAAGGTTCCTCAAGATCCATATTTAATTTCACAATGTCACAGCTATTTCGACCCAGCTTTGCCAACTCCCTCAGCGAATTCTGAGGAAACATGGCTGAAAGTGCAATACCACTATTCTAGATACAAAATGGTAAAAATGTAATAAGAGATGCCACGGTGTAATTTTAAAAGGGAAACGTTTTCTTTTGAGCATAGACATGCAAAGAAATTATTTCGTAAAAAACAAAGAAAAACCTAAATCAACACTGTTTAAATCAGATGTAGGTTTTAGGATTAAACTCTGAAAGTACTCTAAATCAGTCAGAAATAGTATGTTTCTTTATTTTCAGTTACTTAAGAGGATCCTTAAGTTTACTTTAAGGGACTTCTGATAAGCACTGCTCAAGTGCAAGCCCTTACATGCATAAGATTCCAGATATAGAAATAGGTTAGTAAAAATACAGTCCTTTACAGATGAGAACATTGATGCTCAAGGGAGGCTTAATCTTTAGCTGAAGGTCACATACACTGTTGGGATTTAGAAGTGTGACCTATTCCATCTCCCATTCTGAACCTTTTTATTATTTTAATACACCTTTCACAGGAAATAAAACTGCATATATTCCTGATTTTAAGTAATATTAGAACTCTTCTGTCTTTAAAAACTGAGAATGGTTTTCTATTTTGACTGTTTGCTTTGTCATGGAGTTAGATTGAGTCACTGCTAAGCAATCCTAAGAATATATATTGCAATATGGTATATCTCATTGTCAAAAAAGGTAACAAAACCATGTCAGTCCAGTGTTGAATCCTGTGGCCAGTCAGATTATTGATTTTAATTTCTATTTAGCGGGAAACAGTAAATGCCATACCCTTAGCGGTGCTCATGTTACCTGTGACTCCTAGCAAGCACAGCCTTGGCAATGAGGACAAAAGTATTTACTTAGGTTAACCAATAATAATAAAAAACAGTTATTTCTTTTTACTGGGAGACTAATCCTTGGAGAAGTCACATGAACATTTTGTTCTATTAATGCAGTAGTATGTTCTGTTAGTTGAATCCTCTTTCTGCAACCCACTGTCTGTTCTGTTGATAAATTATATCCTTCTGTCTTTGATCTGATGATGCCTATGCTATGCTATTACTGCAATTTTTGGGCATTTTTGTGTTTGCACATACTGTAGAGGAAAAAGTAAAGTGGAGAAAGAGAGTGTGAGGGATTTCTTTAAAATTTTTGATTTTTAAACATTTACTCTTTCCTATTTTTCAATATTGGCCTTAAGTCAGAGTTCAAGACTGTTTAATGAAGAGACTGTTGCAAAGTAAATTTGAAAAAAAGCCTTCCTTTTCATACAAAGGAATACAGGGGGATATGCAAATAAAGAGAACTTTAGTAGGGTATATGAAAACCTATATTATTTGCTTCCAAGAAATCTTTCTCATTTTGAGCCAATTATTGTTCTGATTTAAAAACCCCTTCATGAAACACTTGTTCTACTGTAGCGTATTTTCTATTTGTGGTACATTACAAGTAGGTTAGCAATAGCTATGCTATATGTTTAGAGCTTTTTGTGTGGACTATGCATAGTACTAAACACTAATGAAAGGTTTATTAAAGAAGAACATGCATTTGTTGTGTGTACACAGAGCACTTTTATAAGTGAAAGATCACAGTGAAATCCTTTTAAATTAATGCCCTTTCCAGAAAATTCAGTGTGAATGAGAAAATATTTTGTACATTTGTTTACCAACCACATAGTCCTGGTGTAAAAAATGTAATTCATAGCTGTAAATTATACTTGAGTTATTTAATATGTGGGTGATTTTTTCACACAGCTTTTCTTGAAAAACTACATGTGCAAAACAGTGTCTTAAAACTATGAAAAAAAAGTATTGTTACTGTCTAAAAAAGTTAAAATTTCTGGAAATAAAAGGGCAGTGAATGACACTGAAGTATCTAAAAATTTAAGCAGTTTTTTTCATTAATTTGCAAGTCTTTGAAATGTTGTCATTTATATACAATGATGACGAAGGTGATATATGAGTGTCTGCATCAGGATATTCCAGCTTATCAGAACCTATTTGAAGTGGCTGTTTAAAATAACCCCTTATATAAAATTGATTTTCTTTATTATGATAATGGATCAGGAAATCTTCTGCTGAGAATTGCAGGAAACCTCAATCTAAAATAGTACAGAAGTACCATTTAATATAAATATATTTTCTGTTTTTCTCTTGCAGGTGTGATGAATGCAGGCTTTGCTACCATTTTGGCTGTCTAGACCCTCCCTTGAAAAAGTCTCCTAAACAGACCGGCTATGGATGGATTTGTCAGGAATGTGACTCTACATCCTCCAAAGTAAGTTAATGCACCCTGAAAATAGTTGAAGTATTCTGGTTTTAGGAGTTTACTTAGTGTCTGAATTTTTTTATGAAATGCTGTGCATAGGTTTGCTCTGGCAGAAGGTCATAAAAGAGGGATTTCAGATTCTCTTTTAAATAGATAGGAAAAAATCCAGAGTGTATGCAAAATGGAAATATTTTTAATCAGTAAAGAACATTTGACTATCCTTGTTAAATGCTTGTTTTTGGCATTGTGGTCCTTGTGAGAAAGGTGTGAGTACAGATACTATATCAGCATTGGTAATACTGACAAGAAAAAGTATTTGAGGAGTACTACAGAATACAAACCTTTAAGGACAGAGAAAATGTATGTTCTCTAAACAAAGGAAGGTGATTTGAATTACTAAATCTTTTTCTTTCATTGAAAATTCATATGGAGATTATCAATACCTTATATTGATTGGCATGCCTTGTTCAAATATAACATTGTAAAACTAGAACTGTATTTTTGACATGGATTAGCTGTTTAATAATACTGAAAGGAATAGTATTCCTTTATAGTACTGACTTTTCAAAAAATAAAGATCCTGATTCTTTGTCTGCACAGGAGCTTCTTTAGCACTGGCATTCTTTTCTATCATCACCATAATCCCTGAAGAGACATTTTCCAATTGATTCCATAAGTGGATTTATAAATGCATCCTCAGTGTAAAAATAAAAGAGTATTCTGTCTTCAAGATTTTTCAAGTTACTGCCACTTTCTTTGTATTTTGTAGAATTTTTTACCTAGTGAATTGCCTTAGTATTTGGATACACAGGGACAGAGCTGTGATGAGGTGTTCTCATATGTTACTTGTCAGCATACTTGGATGCTTGCACTCTGTCATGTGTTTACTTTTAAGATTGGCACGTACAGAACCTTCAGGGAGTGATATCATTTTTTGGCTTGCTAGTGTCCCTTTCCAATTGCAAAAATATGTTACTCAGTTTCCCCCTGAGGAATTAATCAAATTGTTCTTTTGTACTTTTGTAAGGAGGTACAGAGACAGACACAGGAAATTAGCTGTCCACTACACTTTGGACATCAAGCAATCTTTCTTGAATACCACTTACTTGCAAGAGACATTTCAAGAGTGAATTAAAACTGTTATTGAATTTCTGTCACCCGCTTAAACTAAAATGGGTTCTGATAACATAAGTTAAAATCTCATATCTCTCGTATTCTTAACTTCCTAATAAACACAAAAATCCAAGGGTTTGTAATTTCTACTTGTGTTTTCCTAGAGGTCAGTACACCATGTATCAGATACATTTTTTTTAGCTACTTTATGAGGTAAATTAATTATGGTGGACTTCACTTCTTGCAGGGTGTGTGTGTATTAGTTTTAAGTTGTGTTGGATAATGGAGTGTTTTAAAGTGTAAACAAAATTTTTCAGTAGAATGATTATACATTTTGTGTTATCTTAGTGATTATTGTGAATTTTAAAAATGTTCTTGCGTCTGATTTTCATTCATTAAGATTTTTAATGAGTAAATTTAAATAAAGTCTCTTGGACTTTCAAGTGCAGGCAATTAGAATTGCATTTAGAGAATATGTAATAAATAGAAAGATACTGAAAAAATTGTCTTATGGGGACTCCTTGTGGTTTTGTTTAGTCACTTTCACGAAGCTTTTCCAGAGACCTGTGCAGAGAAATTTCTCTGATAAAGCTGTATTGCCCTATATGTTCCCCAAAGCCTTTTTTGGTAGCTTTTTTTCTGTTCTATACTATGCAGTGTAATAAATTTAAAATATATGCTATCAAGTTAAACTCCTTACCGCCGTAATGTGAACCTATTTTTAAAGGATTAGGACTTCATCTTATACTTCATAATTCCTTGAATTTCTTCATAAAATTCTTTGTTGTGCTTGGTTTTAGGATTGTGTATTTATATCTGTGATTTTTCACAGCGAGGAGGAGCTGGTATGATAAAGCTTTTTCTACCCCTCCTCAGAGGGGGTGATCTCTCAAATGTGTGCTTGGAGCTCAGAAGTGGACATGTGTAGAGAAAGATGGGTCATTTGCTGCACTCTGCCTGACCCGTGGATGAATTGCAAGCCTAAGCTACTGATGATTTCAGTCTCTCAGTCACTCACTGCATCCAATTTTTGATGTGTCACTGGGAAGTTACTAGTATGGATTATAGCAGCAAAATGGGATTGAATTTTCTACTTTTACCAAGGAGACTGTTGTTTACTTCTCATTCTTTTGACTTTGCTCATCTGTTTTGGTCCAGTTTAAATCACTTATAATACACATTTTAAAATTCCCCAACAATATATCTTCATTAGCACTATAGGGCCTTGAAAATAATTGGTGAGTAAATGACACTATTTCAATGACAGGAGAGGTCATAGTGCTGAACACTTAATGGCTGTTAGCTTTTACTTCTAGTTATGGAATTCAATTTTAGATGTTCAGGAAAAGTTGCATTCTGCTGACAGCGAATAGTGCTGTTTTATTTTCAGATTTGCCAAGCACTTGCAGGTGTCAGCAGTACAAGGCATGTAATTTAGCAGTAATAAACATATGATTTAAATTGTTATCTGGCACAAACATCGGACATGCTACTTCCATTTTGCTATCCTGGTTGCAGGACACTCCAGCAGTTGTGTCAGTTTTTCCACCAGCGTAGTATATTCCCATATTACCCTGCCTGTCAAATAATAGACAGACAGTGACTTTGCTGTAGGGCATGAGGGCAACAGCTTCTCTCTGGTAATACTTGCTGTCACTTCTTTGGAATGGGTGATGCTCACTACTAAGGTCTGACAAGCTCTCTCATCTCAAAAACATTGTAGATTTTGTTACATCACATGAAAGCTGAAATAAACTTATAAGGTCTCAATTTCTATAACACTGTCCATTCACCCTCCTAAAGGATTACAGTGCTCTTTCAGGATTGCCAAAGAGCACTATAAATCATGACTTTCCTGGTAGTTTTTATTAGTGGTGTTCAGGCTTAATATAGACACTTGTTTCAACTTGTTCTAGTTGAATTTAAGAAAGATAAATAGAACGTAAACCAAAATAATTCAGTATCATGATATGGTAATATTTAATAGGAATAAATGTGACCTGACCATTTTTTCATTTATGTACAATGCGATCTTACTATGAGGTCTCTTTATTATTAGATGTGGGCTTAGATGTGACAGGTAGAAACATTTCTTTGGGTATATTTTGCTTTCACACAGAGCATATGCAAATGTATTTGAGCACTATAATATTACATTATTGAATATAATGTTTGAAAGAATTTTTAATATATAAGATGTATTTCGTATCTCTAAATTTGGTCAGATGATAAGAAAAAAGTGCCCAGTTCAATTCCTGTAGTCCATGGAATTTTATTCTAATCAAAAATAAGGTTGATGATCAAGAAGGTCTGTGAGGAGTGCAGAAGTGTCTGATCTACTCCTGCGCTGTGCAGGCAACAATCTTGTGGTTTATGGAATTTTACCTTTTTCATTACGATTTTCTCCATACACGGGAAGCATTTCCTCACGCATGTAGTTTCACACAAGTGTGTTAAAAATTAAACAATGAATCCAAAATCCTAATGTTAACCTTTCAAAATCTAGGAAATACCAAAGTTGAGGTGGCATACAGTGCTTTAAGTGCTTTTTTGGCTATGTGTGGCTTTGCAGCCTTTAATCACTTCATGCTATGATTTTTTAATTTTCTTCCCAAGGACCCCTGCCTTCTCTGATTTAGCTGTTGGGGGTTACTAAGAGGGATTCATTTGGGTTGAGAATTAGGAGAAAGTCTGTCTTACTAAAGTGATGATTTCAGAAATGGGGTAAAAGGGAAGTTTGACCTTATGTTTGAAGTAGTTGTTAACATCAATTTTAATTTTATCTTTGTCTCACCCCAGAGCTCCTGTGAGCTAGGCAAAATTAGCATTTTCAAATGTTTAGGTTTTTTTCCTCCTCATTTGCTCTTACCCAACTTGGATGCCTTGGCCCAGCCTATAAAAATGCTGAGTTCTCTGAGCTGGAGTGGGAGATACTGTGTTATATACACAAGAAAACCCTATTTGAATGTAACAGATGAGGTTGGCATGCAGCAGTAATATAATGCTTAATCATGCCTGAATATGTTTTACAGGTGCTTATTTTATCATTCAATACAATGCAGTTTTACATAGTTATATCTAAAATACATTTCTTTAAAATATGAAAAAAAAAATCATACAGGTCTTTTGAATTAATTCAAACTTGCTCCAGTTACATATTCTGACAAAGGATGGCCCTCATTTAGTCACCTTAAGTCACAGAGATTGTTGCACCTTCTTTTGAGGACAGAACATAAAAGCATATGTACTGCCATCATGGCACCCAGCATTGCAACTGAAAAATGATAAAAGAATAGTGCTAATAAATCTGCTTGCTGATTCAAGCAGAACATAATATAATGGGAAAAAATGTTCAGTTTCTATGCAACATTTTTCAGCCAGAACTTAGGAGTATTTTAAGGTAGTTTACAGAAAAATTGCATAGTGGAATTCACTAACTGCATTTATCTTCTGCAGGTGTGAATATTATGATCTATATTATGATATGGTCATTAAGAATGATAGAGTTAAACATTCTTGTGTTTATTTATATATTTTAAAGTTTCTTGAGTAGAGTTTAACCAGTGTGTTGGTTTCTTGTGTGGCATAGAAAGAAAGACATTTTTTAGTATAGCAACTGGATAATATTTGGTTATTTTGTAATCACTATTGTCTTCCTAGGTTTGTGAGGAGCAGTAAGCCATTGTCACTGGAGTGATTTCCTTAAAGTTGAACAATAGAAAATAAACCAAATCTGTAAGGCTATATGAAAATTTAATTAACACAAGTCCTTATACCACTTATGCCCTGTTTTAAGAACTTCAGTAATGCCAAACCTTGGCACAGAAATGGATTTCACTACCAAGATGGTAAAAAAAAAAAGGTTGAAATTTTAGTGTATGGCAATATCACTTGGCTGAAGTATTTCCAAATGTGTTTTAATATTTGCTTTCCAGGTATCATATTTTTTAAAAAAATGAGTTGGCACAGCCTATGTTATTTTCTGGCAAACAGGTGTAATACATCTGTGTAATGAATAATTTATACCATAAAATGTTCCAAAAATTATCAGCCTTGAAATTAACTTAAGCTGGGGCTTGATTTATGAACACTGGGTAAGTTAGTTGGTAGTAAATCCCCAAATTAATCCAGAAACTTAGATACACTTAGTTGGCAGAAGATTCTCATAGTCTAGGTGGGAGGCTTAGGTTTTAATGAAAAAGAACAAAACAAAAAACAGTTAAGCACTGGAAAATATTTGTGGAACAGATGCTTACTTTTAGTATTTTGATTCTTCTCCGCATCAAAATCAATTTTTTCAGTTCAAATATTTCTTGATGATGACTGGCAGATCCTCATCATGGGTTTCTAGTGCTTGTACTTTTTGGGTGCAGCTTAACTGTATCAAAAAAAAAAAAAAAAAAAAAAGTACCAGGAAATGAATAATACAATCATTGTCTTTGAGACAAAAAAACATTGTCTGAAAAAGTCTCCCTTTGAAATATGATAGTACAACTAGTACCAGCCAGATATTTAAAGAAATTTGAATATAGGGCTGTTTTTTAAAATGTATTATTGTTGTTTCAAATACAAAACCAAATTTGTGATTCTGAATGATAACACTGGGATAGATCAGAAAAGTACTGTAAAAATAAATTACCAATGTGCAAAGTGAAATGAATTTTTTTTTTTTTTTTGCAGTAAGCTTTAACAAAAACCAGCCGTTAAAATAAACCTGCTAAGAGTCTCTTTTCCCAGTGGTATGTTCTTAGAAAATTAAGATTTAAATATATGCGGCATTTTGTTAAAAAAACAAAACAACAAAAAACAACCAAACAAAAAAGCCATTTTAATGGCACTTGGTCCAAATATTTTTTAACAAGTTTATTTTCTTCCCCCTATTTTTTTTATGCAGAAGAAGGAAGAAATCCCTTGCTGCTTATCTTCATTTGCTCTTTTTCATGAGCAGTCCAACAATATAGAGTTTTTTCCAAAGCTGGAACTTTGCACACTCAGTGCAAGTTCTTTGTTTCAGTGTGAGAGCAGTAGTTCTTCACAAGCTGCTCCATCCAGCCTGTGTCCCTCTCCACAGGGTGCAGTCCTTCAGGACCAGCCTGCTCCAGTGGGTTCAGAAGTGCTGCCAGCACACCTGCTCCAGAGTGGGCTCCTCTCTCCATGGGGACACAGGTCCTGCCAGGAGCCTGCTCCACACAGGCTTCCCACAGGATCTCAGCTTCTTTGGGCATCCACCAGCTCCAGGGGCTCCTCCCTGGGCTGTGGATGGATCTCTGCATCCCTGTGATCCTCCCTGGGCTGTGGATGGATCTCTGCATCCCTGTGATCCTCCCTGGGCTGTGGATGGATCTCTGCATCCCTGTG
>JANRGV010000001.1:26795359-26850277 GCA_024734035.1 Alethe castanea
AAATGAAAATAAATCTGTTTTAAGCAACTGTTCAGCTAAAGTTTATACTCTAAAATTAATTTTATTTCTTTAGAAAAATACTATGATAATAATTTTTATTTGGGATATTTACTGTGCCAAAGGGCTATCAGAGAGTTCATGTTTCTGTTGTAATATGCTCTGTAGTATTTTAGTGGAATACATATAGAAGAGATGAAACTAGAAATTAATATTCTAACGTATCATGACCATCAAAATAATTTGTCGTGGAAAAGATGATCATGTAATTGCATTGTGATTATTTTAATAAGTATAATATGTTATGTCTGATTTTTGTCCACTTTTGCACTTCTTCAAAATAGGATCCTATTAAAATGTTTTTCATTACTGTCATAAGAACTGCATTGAAATATTTTATTTTATTGATAATTTAATCAAGCTATTGTTGCTTATAATATCTTATTGCAAAAGTAGTTCAGTCTGTGTGGTGGGTTGACTCTGGCTAGATGCCAAAGCCTTTCTATCAGTCCCCTCCACAACTGGGCAGGGGAGTGAAAATACAGCAAAAGGTTTGTGAGTTGAGATAAGGAGAGGGAGAGTTCGCTCACCAATTAACTGTCACAGGCGAAACAAACAGAACTTGGGGATGTTAATTGAATTTATTGCTAACAAAATGAGAGTAGGATTATGAGAAATAAAATAAATTTTAAAAACGCCTTCCTTCTACCCCTCCCTCCTTCCCAGCTCTTCCTCCTCTCAAGCTTCACCTCCTATGCCCCAGCAGTGAAAGGAGACAGGGAATGAGGGTTACAGTCAGTGATCACATGTTCCTGCTACTGCTCAGGGAAAGGGGCCCTTCCTCTGCTCCACCATGGGGTTCTTCCCACAGAAGACAGTCCTCCATGAACTTCTCCAGTGTGAGTCCATCCCATGTGAGTCACTTTCCATGGGTGCAGTCCTCCAGGCACAGCCTGCTCCAGGATGGATCCCCCACCGGGTCACTTGTCCCACCAGGAGCCTGTTCCTGCATGGGTCTCCCTTGGGTTCACCTGTCAGGCATCCACCTGCTCCAGTGTGGAGCTCCTCCCTGGGCTGTGGGTGGATCTCTGCATCCCTGTGATCCTCCCTGGGCTGTGGGTGGATCTCTGCATCCCTGTGATCCTCCATGGGCTGTGGGACACAACTGCCTCACCATGGGCTGCACCACAGGCTGCAGGGGAATCCAGCTCTGGTTCCTGGAGCATCTCCTGGAGCATCATCTCCTGCTCCTCATTCTGCACTGACCTTGGTGTCTGCAGGGCTGTTCCTCTCACTCCTTTCTCCAGGTGCTGTTCTGCAGGTTTTTCTTGCTTCTTACATTATCCTTGAGGCAGCACCACTGGTGCTGGTGGGCCCAGCCTTGACCAGCAGTGGGTCCCTCTTGGAGCCGGGTGGCGTTGGCTCCATCAGATGTAGGACAAGCTTTTGGTAGCTTCTCACAGAAGCCACTCCTGCAGCCCCCCACCCTGCTGCCAAACCTTGCCACAAAACACAATACAAAAATGAAACAAATTAATTTTTATGAGGCTTTGTATCACACAAATAAAATTATTACTGAGGTAATCCTGCTTTCCATAAGTTGTCTTCATCATTTTGCGTTCTTGTGATCAAAAATATGTTACTGAAGTGAAAAGCTATACGGCTGAAATTAGAAACAAGCTTGGTCATTAACTATCACTTTTGTTAAAATACATACCCATGTCCAATTTCCAGTGGAACATTTAAGAGGTACTTGATCAATATAATATTGGCAGCAAATCATAAACAGCATAAAGGTTGTGCATTTTTAATGGATCTAATCTAAACATACACAACCTAATATTTAATAGACTAAACCTCTAGTCTATGTATAATAAATATTACTTACTCTATGGTGGTGGCTAAGGAAGCAAAATCTCTTCATGGACAGCTGTTCGAAATGCTGCTGCTACTCTGTGCCTTCTTTAGGTTATGCTTCTAACAAAATCTGCTTACACTTATCTGGGTAATAGCTCTGCTACTGAATCGTGACTTACTCTTCCTAAGCCATGACAAAATGAAATTACAGCCTACGTTGCCTGCTACTGTAGTACTGAGTGGCACGAAATCTCTTCTGGGAGCTAGCTGCAATTGGGAAAAATCCAGAAATCAGCTAGTGTCATGATTGAAATAAAAACAAAGCCAGGGAATCTGGTTTTATGCTAACTCAGCATGAGAGAATTAAAAAAAAAAAAAGAAAAGCTGTTTTTGAGCTCTGAGCAGCACACCACAACAGGAAGATTTTATACATTGTCTTTGGTATGCACCTGTGCATATTTTCAAAGAAAGTGAGAAGGTTGAAAGAGGAGTAGTGTTGGAAGGACAGAGGAAACAATGTTGCTTGCACCATACAGAAGTGGAGGCTTTCTCTTTCTTGCTTTTGAAAATTGATTTCTAGATATGTACAATATTGGGAAGCATTGTGACACTGAATTTGCATATTGAAGATGCTATAGTGAAGTGTAAAAGACATGAAAATACTGGTTTTAAAGCAAATTTTCTCCATTTTACATTCCTTTTCAAATGAAATCACAAAAGGAAGACGCATATATGTCACAGTTACTACATGGTAGCTTCCAAAGCATCAGAGCCTACAGCACTGATGTGCGTTCAGATTCCATCCAGTTCTCTTCCTACTTCTAGAGTTCCTAAAATAAGGAGCTCTTTGGGTATTGATAATTAGGGATGTCATGCTGACAGTAGAGCCATAAACAAATTTAGCAATAAATTGTAATTGACCATCACTACTATCAGTTAATAATCAGTTTGGAAATTTAGATTGTTATTTGCTCAGTTAGTAGAATGTATTAATTTTGGAAGTGCCTGAAAAAAAAGTATGGATGAAAAGCTTGTAACTGACTTGAACTTTTAAACATTTTGAGTCTTGTTCAAATTCTTGGGTTAGATGAGATAGGCTTCCAGGAGGGCAGCATTAAAAAAAAAACCCCACATTTCCATTGTGCATAATCTTGTTTAATTTGAATATTCATTAAGAATTAAGCAGTCAACTGAAAATTGCGAGGTGTGTACTGTGCAGTGACATAAACAGGGACTCCTGATGTGCAAAGGTATATGTGGAAGCTGGTGGCATCCTGTTGCACCCTAATGTTGCAAAGTGTTGTTCTGTTGCTACCAGATTTCTGAGATAAATTTCATAATCTACAAATATATTTCTTGTTTTATGTTTTACATAGAACCAGAAAGTGTGTAATTAAAGAAGAATTATATATTTTAATTCCTCATTAGTCTGGCTTTATTACCCTGTAAATTATTTTAGCATATCACCTGTAATCAAATTCTATATGACAGAAGAAGAATTAGATATTTCACTGTTAGTCTGTGTATAAGATTTGAATACATTGTCATAGTTACCCAATTAAGTGCTCATGTTTACTCTCAAGGTTGATTTTATTTCCAAGTCTTTCAAAGAAAAGTAGCCATGTTATGTCACTTTAAGTAGTGTGTCACTCATCAGTATAAATTGCTAATGCTGCCTGGGCAAAGTGTAATCATATTGAACCAGGAGAGAGCAAGGTGAGGGTGAAGAAACCAAAACAAGTGCCATTTTGTGAAGTGCTAGGCAAGTAATGAGTTTCAGTTCAGGCAAGATTTACTTTTCGTCATCATGTTAGATAGTGGAAGTGAGGTTCAGTTGCCATTCTCAAACAGAAATTCTCTTAGTGCCAGCCACATTTAATCACATTTTGCAGGAGAAAGCTGGGCATTGCCATTTTGTGCTGTGTCAGCCACTTTCTCTGCAAAGGAGTGTCTCATCACTTGGATTTTAGCATTCTGTAGCAGAAAAGTTCCATCCTTTTAAAACTGGCTCAGCAGATAGCTTGTGTGGGAATATAACTGCAAGAGCATTACAATCAGTTCTACCAAGAAAATGCACAACTATTACATGGAATTTTAAGAAGACTTTTGAAAGGATTTTCACAAAACCTTTAAACTGTATAGTGCATTGTTAAATTCTAGTAGCAATTAAGTTTATCTTCGATTTTTTAGTAAATGGGGCTTTGGTAACCGAAAATTATTATTTGGTTCAGTGGTTTGGAACACCTTTGTGCGTGTTTGAAAAGTCTTAATGTACTTCAGCTGTGACAAACTTTACCAAAAGATTTTATATGTGGAAAACCTTGGAATCTGTAGATATCAAGATTTTTTTTCTAGCTACTAATCTCATGAAGACTGAAGGGCAGATGGTATCCTTTCAGATGTGATATAAATAGCTGAAGAAAGGTGTCAAAAAGGAAATAAAATAGCAAGATAACTCAATATTTGCGGAAGGTGCCCACGAGTGTACTTCAAGTGAGTTAATCACATCACATACTTATTTTTGGAAATAGAAGGGTGTGAGCAGATTGATACAGTCATTGATATAATCAATATTAAATCTGTAACCACTCCTATGCAATAAATAAGGATACATATGAGGTACTAATATTTGCAAGCATATTTTCTATCACATGAATATGCATTCGCCGTACCATGGTCTCCTACTGCGTAATATCTCCACTACTTGTTTAAGTTAAATGTATTGCACAAGACAGGGTTTCAGAACACAGTGATGTTCTAAATACTTTGTTTTGTAACTTACTGGTGGTAAGAAACTTCTTGAAGGTCTTTAAAATGTCTAATGATAATTTCAGCAATCTTAAAATTTAAAGGTAATTATGAGAAAATACAAAAAGATTGAGATTTAGGAGCTGTGGTCTATTAATCTGTTAATAATTCACTGAATGAGCTATTGAACTGGTTTTGGGTTTTTTTAATGTGCTTTCTGGATATAGCATAGATAGAGACTGAAAAGTTCCTTTATATGAAAACAGTAAAATAGTCAGAAGACAATAGATACACTGGCTAATAGACAATGAATCATTTTACCCACTGACTCATCCCTCCATGCAAAAGAACCTGCTTCAGCTAAAGAATAGTGAAATGGTTTAGGCATTCCCTTGAGAATATTATTTTGGACCCTCTTAAGAAGAGGGATGCAAACTGAGATCTTACCTATGTGATATGGAATGTGTTTGCCAGTTAATTCTGAAAATAAGGCATAAAGTATGTCTCTCTCTCTTATGATGTTGTTGTTGTTGTTGTTGTGGGTGTTTTGTTTTTTGGGCTTTTTTTCTTTTAATGTGGAAAAAATTAAAATGGAAAAAGTAGGGGCAGTTCTTAAACCCCACAGTGCTTCCAGTGAATCTCAGGAGGAGGAAGGGGGACTGTTGATGATCTAGGGTAACACTGCTGAACTCTGAATAAAGCTGGTATTTCAAATACCCTGTTATTTTTGGAAAATCCTATTACTAGCTTAACTGGGTCTTCATTCTGGTATGCTGATTCTGATTGATTTTATCTGAGGTTTTTCAGTGTACATTTACCTTAGCATTTTGGTTAAGGTCGGAAATGTGTTTTTGAAAAGAATCACCCGGCTGCCACCAGTTTGGTTCACGTTATGGAGTGGTTTTAGGGGTGTGCAAAGTGAATTTCTGTCATGGGGCACTAAAGCCTAGGATGTATTCTGACTGCTAATAGGCATGATAACTAGTGTATCTTTGAAACATGCGTTCTGTATCTGGCTGGTCCACAACACCAGCTGCTTTGTTCTAAAGAGCTACTCCTGTCACAGTTTCCTGGTATGGAGTGACTTACATTTACCGTATCGAAAGTATGTTTGTGTTTCAGTTCCATCTACTGAAAGAGCTGTTTTATTCCTATTTTGATGAGATAACGTGGAAATCTTGTATTAGTAGTCTCAAGATCAAAAGCCTAAAAATTAATACACAGATCTATATTGCTAGAGTATCAGATTTTATCACTTCTCTGTTTGTATAAACACTGTCTGCTTTTAACTGAAAGCATCTGATCTAGAGTATTAAGGAACCATATTTAAGAGTAAGGGACTTGCTGTATGTTTTCTAGTACAGATGAGAATAATAAAAAAGAATTTTGTCTAGTAGAACTAATCTCAAGAAGGAAAACACTACAGGGAAAATATAAATATGCTTCTGGGAATGAGGCAGAAAAGTTGGCATTTTGTATGAATTTAGCCTCATCATTCCGTGTATCATTTGCAGTGTTCTTAATTAGGGAAGAACAAGGAATTTCCAGGCCTTTATGAGGATGTTTTAAAGCTGCAGCAGTGGTTGTAACCTTTCAGTTCCTATGAGCTCAGCAAAAGATAGCTGATTAATGTCACATCTTAAACTGTGTCAACTGGGCTGTTCATTCCCTTTTTTAGTAAACATCCTGTTGTCAGTGCAGCTCAGTATGCCAGCATAAAATATCCAAGTGTTTTATCTGGCTACTTTAATTAATAAGAGTATGTATTTCTGTTTACTAGTGTAAAGTTAAATGGAAATTTTCTTTAATTATTCTAGTGACTAGCATGAATGAATAAATCAAGGGCACCCACAAAATAGTGTTCCTGACATTTGTTTGAAGCTCCTCAAAGGATGTAAAAGATACTTTTTTCTCATTTGGCGCATTCAGATATTAGAGAGATCTTGGCATGTGTAGGAAACATTTTTGTAGAAAGCTTTTTATAGAAAGCTACTGTTAACTCATTCTTTAAAAAAAAAAAAGCTTTTATAGCTTTGAATTAATGTTTTGCTTTTCTGCTTTATCAGTTGAAAATAAATGATAGTGGTTTTTAAGAAGAGAGAGGGATGGGAAGAAGAGGAGCTAGAAAAGCATGATGGCAAAAACAATGGGGCTGCAAGAAGCGCCCTTGGCATAAAAGGAGAGCTGTAAGCATGCACACATTCATAAGAATGAGAAAATTACACTTGGAAAGTCCACAGAAACCCTTACAGGAGAGAATAGGGTGAATTAAGAAATAGGATTGCAGCAAAGTGGAAAGGAGGATTTGGAGGACACACTGAGAGCTTTCCCCCAGAAAAGGGTAGAGTCCTATAGAAAACCTCTGAAAAAACAGGTGGGTTGCATGTAAAGTTAATTTAGAGAGCTATAAAACTTATGTAATAAACTTGGACTGCATAAAAGGTTGATGTACTGAGCAATGCCTTTATTTTCTATTCATTTCTATTCTATTCCCTTTCTTTTTCTATTTCATCTCGTTACTGGAAGAAAATTCTGGAAGTGGGAAGAGATGAAAACAAGTCTTGATTTAAAAAGACTTGACAATTTTGTGATTCTTTTGGTGATCACACATTTAATATAACCCTGTTTTGCATTATGTTGAGAAAGTCTGGACTTCAAGGAGTTGAAAAGCAAGAATCAGTGCTGAAGATGATGTAAGGAGCTAAATAAATATTACTTAAAGGACTTCTCAAAGATGAAAAAAAAACCCCACAACCCTATGAATGCGCTGACCCTGTCTTGAGAATTAAGTTAGATGGTACAATTTAAAGCTTTGTTCCAACATCTGACAGACACACTCTGCATACTGATGCATAATATCTGAAGATTGTGTGCTTGAAAGAAAGCCTTTTCTGATCTACATGCTATTTTTGTTGGAATAAAGCAGCTGCTTTTTGGAGCAGAGATCTTCTCAAGTGTTCAATCTTCTCATTCAAGTTAGGAAATAACCAAATACTGTGAGCAAATTTTGTGTATGCTTTCTTTCAAGCTGATGAAGTGGACTAAAGGAAAGTATTTTGACTATAAATAGTGCAAATGTGCAGCTTGATGCAAAGAAACAAAAGTAAGTTTGCTGTTGTACTTAGTCCCAAGTTGTCATCACCTCAGTAATCTAAAAGCATGGAAAGTTTGGAGCATTTTAAGCATGGCTTGAAAAGAAATGCAGCTGGGTTGAACTTTCTTCTAGAGAGACTATATGAATGGATGCTATGATCTGCCCCTGATCATTTCTGAAGGAATTTTACTTTGCTTAAGGAAGGAGACAACTTCAACCTCAAATGTAGCTTTACTAATGGAGCTATTGTAGCTGTGGCACTGCCCTCCAGGAGTGGTACCAGATGACTTTGTACATCTGTCGTTTAGAAGTCTTGTTTTAAATGTTTTAAATGTTAGTGTAAGGTGCCTGTGTAATACTGTAAATGTTGAAGTCAGTAATTGCAATACTATCTAACATACATACAGGTACATAGACCTATAGTGTGTGAACTGCACGTCACCTGTGTGAGAGACAACAGCAGCAAAATCAGAGTCCACCCTTACAGTGGCTCTAGGTGCTTGTGCTGTGCTTGAGAATTTGTTTTGCAGCTCCTGAAGTTTGGATTTGGCATTCTTTTTGGATGGTGGAAAAAAGGATTGGAGGGATCAGAGCTGTACCAAACAGGCACAGGGAAAATGACAGGTCCTGATCCAGCTGTAATAAATTATGTGTATCCTGTCATAAAAAGATTTTTGAACTAAATCACTTATATAAACGCTGTAAAGTAAAAAATGAGGACAAAAATAACTTCTTAGGCTATAGTATCTGCCTATAACCTAAATCACAATACAAAAAAAATAGCAGAACAATACATAGGAAGAAAGCAGTGTGGACAAAAAAAGGGAGAAAGTACTGAATTACTGTTATATGCACTGATAATAGCATAGGACAGCAGTCTTGCCAGTATATTAATATCCTGAAAAGATACTAATATAAAATCTGTTGCTCTGGTGCACCAGATAATTACCAAATTGTGCAAGATGTAGGACATTTAACATGCACACACATAAAAAAAAAGATAGATATTGGGTTTTCCCTTTAGAGATTCTAAAAATTCCTGGTGATGCTATGCATGTTCATACAGAGATTTTTGCCAATAGTTTAAGCCATACTATATCTGTGATTGGTAGTTTTAATCCATGACAGTAACAGAGAAATTGTATTCCTTATTTTATACATACAGGATGAATTTAGTGTTTTGTGTGGCTATAATTAGAAGTTTAATTCCCTTTTTTTGTATTCTAATGTGGTTTTATTAATTGCAGCATTTTAAGAGATGATTTTTAATACAGTTCAAAGAATTCTGGGGTCAGAAAAGGCAGCTATTGAAAGGGTAGCTAAAAGAATAACTTTTGAATGTTGGGAAATAGTGAATGGTGAGAAAGTAAAAGGGAAATACAATAATCCAGGAGACTTCGATTGAGAAGGTGGAGAATTCAGTCCCAAGAGAAGTGGGATTAGTACACTTAGTAATGGAAATGTAGAAAATATGTGAGCTGCAAGGGGTAAACTAATTCAGGTTCCAGAGGTCAGTGAATGATAATACCTTCAAACAGTGAAATGTTCTTCTGTTTTCTGTTTCTATTTGCATATGATAAAGTTAGAAGAATAGATACGAAAAACATTTTGAGAGTGTTCTTTCTAGCTTTAAATGTATGTAAATATTTTTTTTTTTCTGTTTGAAGAAGGCATTCAGAGAAAACAAATGACCCTGTTTCCTTTCATAGTTTAATCAAACACTTCTAGTAAAATGCTAACAATAGTAGCAAGCTGATTTTAAAGTAGCAGTTAAGGTGGGAATTCACCTTGTGAACTTGGAAAGCTGGGTAGAGTTCAAAGATGCAAGTATACTTTGTCAGTACTGTAGTTTATTGGAAGATAAAGGGATAATAAATTGGAACAGGTGGGTATCTTTGGAAACTTGTGCCTTTATTAATTCCTTCGTATTGTACAAGGTGTTTGAAGAAAAAAAGCAAAACTAGTGCGAGACTAAATAATGTAATTTAATTTTTATATTTGGAAAGCAGAGAATTATAAAAGGTTTTTGGTTTTTTTTTTGGTTTCTCAAAGAAGGCAGAGGTTTTAGAGATAGTTAAGGTTTATTACTTGAACTGAGATGATTTCAGAGTGAGCTGAAAAAGAGACCTTGTGTTAACAGTGTATAAACATAGAAGTCATTGTCACCTTCTCCAGAGAGGGAAATAATAACCAAGGACATCACAACAGTGTTGCCTCTGTGACTAGCAGCATAGGAGGTTGGCACATGAATGTTAAAGGTTGCATTTGTAATTTCCTGTCTTTGGGGAGGGCAGAAGAAGAGAGGAGATTGTCAGATGTTGAATAAAAGCAGCATGAAGAGAATGACAAAGGCATAATAAAAGACAAAGGGAAATTTTACAACTGTGGAGCATGACTTAAAAGTTTAAAGCCCATATTCCTGCTTCATTAACTAACAGGGTAAAGAACGGCAAGGTGATTGATCCTGCATGTGAGTAGATTGAGATAAACTGTACATTTCTGCCTGGGGATTTACTTTGGCCACCTGTGAACTATGGAGAGCTACAGATATCTTGTCTGCAGCTGATTTTTCCGAAATTCTGGCTAAGATGTTGTGAATACTTTCAAAGTATGGCCCTGGGGTGTAGGAATAAGAACAGTAGGAGTGGTTGCTCAGCTGCTGGAGGGATGTTCTGTGGTCTGGGCTGGAGAGGCACTGTGTGTCTGACCCAGGAAAGCTTTTTCTGTGCAGCACTGGAAATGACACTCTATGAAGCTGCGAGCACTTTAGCACTTCAATAAAAATGTGCTAATTTCATACCACAGTGCTTCAAGTGTAAGAAGCTGTCTTCATGTTTCAGAAAGGCCTTTTTTCCCCCCTCACTTTTGTAAGTCTAAAGGGGGACAAATATTTCTACTTTGTTGGTGTTAGAAGTCTTTGTTAGTAACTTTGGCATCCAATTCATTACTGCAGTCATGTTTTCACAGCCTGGTGTGAGAGATAAACCCTTTGCAAATGAAGACAGCATCCATTTTCTTTCTACCTCAGGCCACACAGAATTGATTGGGGTAATAAAATGACAGTACGATGTAATACACTGACGGCTCTTTAATTTGAAAACTAGTTCCAGGCTGATTCAAAACTTGTTTAAAGCTAATTTATGACTTGTGTGTTTCTCAACTGGACCAAGGTAAAGGATGATATATGAAAAACGATGCAGAGTTAACGTAATATATTCAAACCTGTAAGCTTGAAATCATGTATAAAGGATTTGTTTCAATCCTTTTTTAGTTTTGTTCTAAAGAAGCAATAGCAGAAAAAGTAGTGGCTGTTAAGCACTGTGTCACTGTGTATAGCACTATATTTCCGTCATCATGTTTCAAATGGAAATTCATTTGCTTTTTCAGAAGGTATTTTATGCGTAATTAAAAAATATAAAAATATAATTTTCTTTAAAATAAAAAGTAATGTTGGGTTTCTATTTTGTTAAGTCAATATCTGTGCTGACAGTAATGTGGTTGGTAAATACAGCATTTTGCTACTGTAATGTTCACTGTGTGATTTTCCTGTATATGTATGTACAGACTACCTATGTCTGTATATACATATCTGTATCCTATTTGCATATACTATGCATACCTGTTTATGTGTCTCAATCTTGAATTAAAGGTCTGGATTTTGAAAAGCAAGATGTGAGAATAGTGAAATTCTTAAATTAAGTCACAACATCAGCATAACATAAAACATAAACATCTCCCTTTGAAATCTATCACTTTCTTGTGGCTTGGAAATGAAATCCACGTCTGTTCTGTATGCACTATTGATTTTTCAGCTTACTGTGTCAGTCTTCCTTCTGCACAGAAAAGGACAAAACTAAAAGCTCAATGTGTGCTCCTGTAGGGTAGATGCAAAAAGCAAATACACCAATTGTAGTGAAGGGAGGAAGAGAACTGAATACTGCAAAAACTAGTAAGCTGATTCCATCCCAGGACTAGAATATCCGATTTGTTATGTATTTATGTCAACATATAATTAAAATATGATTTTTTGCAGAAAAGAGATTGATCAAGCCTATGCAATTGTGGTATCTTAAACTACATGAACATACAGGTCACAGGAAAAAAAACATAGTTAAAAGCAGGGATATCTTTCTTCCATAAACATAGCAGAATGTCTGCACATTTCATGTTTCCTCTTCAAGGTTTTGTAAGTCCGTGAAGGTTCATGTTCTGAGGAGCTTTGATCAAAATCTGCATTTTTCAGGAAAAAAAATTCTCACTGAGCACTTGGAATTTATTTGTTTATAATGCACTTGTATTTTCACAAAGTATTTCTACATATTAAGGAAGCTGGAAGTACCATTTACTGGCTTTCCCCCATAATTTTATTAATTAATATAACTAAATACTGTGATCTATTATAAAGCTGTGTGTTAGTCTGTCTGACCTGAAAATGGAGATTTCTGATTTTTCCTGTGTAGTTTAGAAAATGTAATAAGTAGTTAATGAAATGGGAAGGGCTTAAGCACCAGAAAAGACATGTACCAAAATAGTTACTATATTAATTATATGTCCATAAACCACCATGTCCATCACTGCTACTGCTGAGGCTGACAAATCAATGATAAGGCTATTGTAATTGTTTTCATCATGCAGGACCTTGAAAAAATAATGAAGTGACTTTAGGACAATAATTTTTAATTATTTTTGAAGTACCTTTTTCCTTTTAACACCTCTTTGGTAAAAATACTGATTCAGGTTAATGGTACAGTTTTTTTGCCTTTCATTTAAAAGTGCAAATGATGCTAATACTTTTTCAGGTTGTTTTAGTTGCCAGAGTACAAGTAAAAGTACCAGGATTACTAACCAGAACTGTTGCTCGCTTGGCCACAAACTCATGACACAACTGGAAGCAACTCCAGTAAAAGTTCTCATTTGCACCTTGCAGCATTTTTATTGTGGTACCATCCATGAAACAATCTCATTCCCCTTACCGAATATATCTGTTTCTGAAGGCTGTATTTCATGTGTTGCTAAACTAGTTCAGAAAAACATAGATTGCCTGTGTTACATATTTAGATCACAGAACAGTCTGGATTGGAAGGGACCCCCAAGGATCATCAAGTGCAGCTCTTGTAAGTGAATGGCCCATACTGGGATTGAACCCAGGACCTTGGTGCTATTAGCACCACAGTCTGACCAACTAACAATTTGAAAAGAGATAATGAAACCAGTGCAATTGGAAAGGGAGGCATATTTGCTTGGATTGGTTTTTGAATAATAAAGTAAATTAGATTTCCATCCATCTCTCTAAAAATAGAAGGATTAAATTAGCCAGCTGGTTCTTAGGAGAAGGATGGCCAAGCTGCTGGAGAAGAGGCTGCTCAAGATTTGATAGAAAAAAGAATCCATGGACCTGTTGAGACAAAGGAATGTAACATGAATGTAAGCTTACCAAATTCCAATTGCTCAGATAATTTTTGAAAAACACGGTTTATTACTTTAAAAAACCAAGTAAATGAAAATGGTGCCAACCATTATCTGGCCACAGGTAATAACAGCATAACAAAAGCTTGTTCAGGCACAAAATACGAGCAGAATTCGAGGAGAGAAATCACTGAACCAATGGATTCAGACAAGTATGTAATTTTCTTCCAGCTGATGTGTTTGTTACTTTTGTTTTTGTAAGAAGCACAGAAGAGCTTCTGGAAACATTGAGCTGATGAATTGCATGGCATTGATTTAACTTTCTCAAGGAGAAAACAGTACTGCTCTATATTCAGAATTAGCTCATGGCTAATTGGGTCAAGAAGAAATACTCTCATCATCGTAGTTCACTGGGACCAAACTGAGGTGGCCTTTGAGAGAGAGGATGTTTTCCTGTGCAAGTCCTGGGAAACCAATGAGGTGTCAGGTTAAACATGGTGCAAAGTTCCTTTTGATGGCATATATAGCATGGGGAAAATCAGACTTTTTTATCAGAATGCTAGAGATGTTTCTCCTTGCAGCTCACTCTATTTGGCTGATACTTTTCCAAGAGATCTCCTTTTTTTGTTTTGTTCCACAGATCTAGTATTATACCCATAAAAGAGTTCAGTGCAATGACAATTGGACTTCACTATTAACATTTTAATTGATGGTATTCTTTAGTCTTCACTAAAAGCTATTTTTTTCTGAAGGCTTTTTTCCTAAAATGTCATCTTCATACCATGAATAACATGAATTTTAAAGGGGCATGTCACAAAATGGTCCTGTATATCCTTTTTCTTAGTCACAGAAAGGTGATGCAATGAGAAAGGTGTAAAAAAGCTTTATTAGAAATATTTTAACTCAGAAGGTATTTTTTCCACTTTATATTAGGAACTCCCTCCATGTGTTAATTCTTTTACAGTATCTGGTCACCAGATGTGATTCTGTGTGTGACTCAGTAATGGTTGTTGGACCAAGGCTCACTTTTTCCCTTTCCTTGCAATGGGCTAAACTGCAATTGCTGAATATTATCATTATGAAATTTTAATTTACTTTTTACAAATTGTTGTATTTGAAAACATAGCAATGAGCTCTGCAGCTTGCAGTTTCCAAAAGTATAATCTTGATTTCCTGCAATTAGTGAATGTAGAAAGAAAGTGGTATATCAAAAGCACATACTCTGCTTGCTAAACGATGACATCTGAAATACCTTCTGTAATGAGCATTACAACAAGCACGGTAGAGATTGTACTGACTAATGGGTTTCTTCTCTGCATTAAAATGTCTCAATCTCTGCTGTTACCAAAACTTCTCTGTGAAGCAGTGAAGGTATTAAAGTGTTTTTTATTTTGAATGATTTAGTCATGCTGCATGGCAAAATCAAGGCAATTTGGAAAATAGAAAATAAATTACTTAAGATTTTTTATTTACTTTACTGTAATGTTAAATTTACTAGAAGATAGCAAACTCTACTAACTTCTTTAACTTTATCAGGTTATGTGCTACACTGGTTTGCAGTGACTGGTAAAATACATTTGTTAGGGGTTTTTTTAGCATGGCTCCAGCTGTTTTGCAGAAGCATCCATCTGCCATAAGTGGACAAAATGTAATATTCCCTTCCTTGCAGTTCAGGAGAAGGGGTAGGTATGGGCAAAAAATCATGCTTATTCAGAACTTTGCAATTCTGAAATGCTGTAACTACGTAGTAAGTCTTAAAATCCTCTAATGAAGAAAATATTATTATTTCAAGAGAAAATACATGGCAGATGGTTTTGACTGGGGCAAAAGAAGTTGCCCAGAGTAAAAAGAGTAGAGTTTCAGATCGCAAGTATTTTTTGTTCCTCTCTCTGTGCTTAAAGCACAGATCCTCTGAAAAGTCTCATTTTCTTGGCGTGGCACATCAACACGCTGCTGAGGGGTCTGTTTGTGTCTGTTGCCCTCAGGACTCCGAGCCGTCAAATGAGGTGGTCTCAGAGGCCCCAGGTAACGTGGTACCCTCTACCTCAAGAAGTAGCTCTGAAGAGCTGATATCGGCACAGAAACGTCCAGAAGAGGTAGGACATTCTGTGTCTATTTTTTTCCAAGACTAACTGTTGTGGAATACACATTTGCCTCTGTTCTTCATGCCTAGTGTTGTACTACTAATAACAGAGACTTTTTAAAGTGAGAGCTCAATCTTATGCTCCCATATAAACAGCATGCAAGACCAAGGTAAAACTTAGGACTATTATTAATGGTACCTATAAGTATATTCCATAATATATGCTACTTTAAAAATACTATTTCTTATTGTCAGTAATTAGGAATTTTTTTTTTATTGTTCCTATCTTTCACACCATGACAGTAACCGGAGCCCTGTTAGATTCTGGCTAAAACAACCTTATTACACTGAGGAGTCAGAAATAGAATTTGTACATAGGTAGACACAAACTTTGATCATCCTTCACAAAATTCAGATATGTCTAACTTTTGGCTTGGGCAAAGGAAAGACTCTTCCTGATATTGGGCCTTTCTTTGTTCTCTTGGTTTCAAAAAAGTGATGTTCTATGGTCATAAGTTCATACTTCCTTTTGTTGTAAGCAAAGGTGTTTGTAAGGTAGCTCCAGGGGGTAGTCAATGACTTAAGGTGTTTTCTGGTTCCTGCTGTGCATCCCTGTCATATTGCACTATAGCTGGAGGAGAGGTTGTCTGTAGAGTTCAGATTCATAACTTCATTCCATGGTGGCAATCACCTTCCCAGATAAACGTTATCCTTAAATTAACCTTTCCTGTGAGACATAAGTCCTTCCTTTGTAGTAGCTTTAACACTTAATCTTGGTTTATTCAAACAGTTTAGTTGGTATTATTACTATTGAAAATGCATCAAGTACCAGGTAATATAAAGACTAGCCTTTGTTGCTGTTTTTCTTCTGAGATTTCTTTTGACCGTAATTTTCACAGCAAAGGAGAGTATGAAGTGCTAGTCGTAGGAAATATAATGCCATTTATTAGTTTAATGCAGCCTTTAGATAAATATCTTCATTTCTCTGATAGTCTTGTCACTTGTCTGAAGAAGAGGGAGGGTCCAGAGTATGAAGCCAGGAGAATTCTTAAGAGTGTCTCCTGGAATAAAACCAAGTAGATTCACTTATTTTGGGATATCATTACGTATTCCAAGATAGAAAGTCAGATTATCACATCTAAAGTCCTGAGGATAGAGTAGTACAAGCTTTTAGTATTGTTTTTTTATGCATTCTTGAGTAGCAAAGGGACCTCTGGTCTGTGGAGGGACATAGGATCTGCCTCTTAATTCTCAGCTTTGTCAACTTACCTCACTCCAGTGGAGAAATTAAAATTGAGAGCACAGATGATGTTTAAAAATAAAAAGAGCGGAAAAGTGCTGCAGAAGAAACATGGTTAGTTAGTAAAAGGTGAATAAGAGGAAGATGGGTATACAGTTTTTGCTTTTGTGGAATAAAAGCAGCTCAGCTGTAGGGGAAAGGAAACTTGAGAGAATCAGAAGGTGGAAGTACACCTTTCAAATTTTACAAGGAGTTCAGTAATAGTTCATGTTGAAGCAGTTTTACAGAATGTGGGGTCATGTGTTTTATAAGGGAATGAGTCTTTCTCCACTCGTATTTACTGCAGTTTGTACAAAAGAGAGAGAGGTGAGTTAGAAAAAGTTTTGTGGTTGGATTTGCAGGGAGCCTTGAGAGGGGAACACCAGTATGCTGAATTTCCAAATTCAGAACCCACCATGAAACAACCCATCTAAGTTACTCATGGGTAAGTCAGCATGATAAGCAAACATTTGTGAACTATACCCCAAAAAACAGGTCCAAAAAGTGTTTGCAGAGCATGACTTCAACTAATGCATTTATTATTTTAGTTTTGTTTGAAGTCTTCTGGTACATCTTGCAATATCTGCTTAATGAGTTACTATTTGGAATTGACTACTGACTGGTGCATCATTTGTTTAATTTATATCTCCTCTGAATTCAAACCATCAGTATTGGTGAGAGTTGTTAAAGAAAAGCTCAAACGCAGCTGTGGAAAAGAGAAATGTGAGGAAAGAGTAAAGAAGGCAAGGTGGCTAACAGCAAAGGGTTTCAGGAAGGTGGAGAGAATTTGAGAAGGTTGTGGAAAGTGGAGATCAAAAAGAATCTTGGACTTGCAAATGTGAGGACAGAGAACTTCTAGTAGGAGAAAGTATGGAAAATCCCATGAGCTGCCACATTAATTTGAATAAAGCTCTTTTTTTTCCTGTTTAGGATTTGTTGTCCTCTTATATAGGACAGTTTGAATCTAACTCTTGGTTACTTGTGTCATCAGTAGGATGGTATTTGTGGGATGTAATTTGATCGCTCAAATGAGGTTTGGTTTTGCTTATCTAGTCATTCCTCATAATAGAAATGATGGTCGAATATTGAGTTCTCCCCAACAGGAATGCAGAATGGCATCCACTCCTCTTACTGCTGCCCTTCTTCCCAGTCACTTTTGATGCTATAAGGTTAGATTTAACTCTCTTGGATCAGGGCAGTGTCCAGCTACAGGTATTGGACAAAAGCCACTGCAGAAATAATTAGCATGTTGTGTATTTAGATCTAGACAACTGTGGTTTTTCTGTGAATTTCAGAGGTGTCCTGAATCACCTGTTAGTGATTCAGGAAAGTGTGTGTATTCATCAGTGTATTTCACATGCAGAAACCTTTTGTGTTATAAAGTAACTGAACTGACTTTAAAGTTAGGAAGATACTTTATTGTCTCTTTCCAAAAGCTGTGCAAGCCTCTATAAAATTTAAGTTGTATAGATTTGAGTGCTTGAATAATTTTAATTAGTGTCCATCCTAAAATAAGAATGTGATTGATAACTTAATATTGTATATATTTTTTTGGGTTTTTTAAGAATTGGAATTGACATTGAAAGAATTCAGTGCATTTGGAGGGGGGGATAGATGTGTGTCATCCTAATTTCAGTGTAGTTTTGTTAGACGTTCCAAGCAGTTCATCTAGTTTCAGCAGTTTTCCTCCAATAATAATGCTTAAGATAGGATTTTTGTTCCCACAAGCCTTTCATAATTCAGAACTACATCACTGTTATTTCTGATACTACACTTTCTTTACCATTGATGGATTAAAGGAAATTCTCTGGATGTTGTGATTATTTAAGATGCAGAGCTTTTAAAATGTTTTAAATGTACGAATGCACTTGCTTGAATAACAGTGCAGTTGTTCAAGTTGAAAGGCTGGTGTATCAGCTTTCATGACCCTTATTCTGTTTTCTGTGGTTAGCTTCACTTTACATCAGGCAGTTGCAGCATATTTGGTACACATATTTAAGTAGGTTTTTGGTGGATATACAGAGATGCTGAAGAAACTTAAGATTTTTTGCTGAAGTAGTTTTACTTTGCCTTTTTTATGTGTCTAAAGAGCAAGATGGGTGGGCTTGGTCTTGACACCATTTCTCATCAGCAGCACTTTAATCCATGGGGAATGATGGTATCAGTGGTTTGTTATCTAAGTAAGAAATACTAGTTTTGACAGTTCCCTTAAATGTGAGTCTCATAAGAGGCATATTCTCTTGTTTAATTAGAAGTGAAATAGAAGTACATGAGTTATGTGTATTAATTTCCTTTGCCAATCCTGTGGCAAATTAATTAATCATGTTTTAATCGTGTAAGCCTAGAGGCTAACAGAGCTGATCTTTCTGAGTGTCTGCATTGCCAGAACAGTACACATACAAAGGGAAAGCTGTCTTACCCTTTCTCTTGGACAGAAAAATGAATTCAACAACCAATAAACCCATACTTTCCATACTTACAAAAAAAGAGCACATGTAAAGCATGGAGCATTTTAGGGTAAAATATGAGTGATATGTTCATAGCATATGAACATGAACAGCTTGTGTGTCTGTGGTGCTTTTTGGGTGCTGTATTCAAACTGTAAAAGGTTTGCAAATCATTGTGGTTCTTAGCTAAAGAAGGATTCAGATAGATGCCCACTAACCTGTTTCTGAACTATTAAACATTCAGTGCTTGCAGTTTATCTGGATAGAACACAGATATTTTTTCATAAGTAATGTACAGCTAAGGTATAGTGATTTGTTTGATAGAGGAAGATGTGTCACACACTTAAGTCATTTGCCATTAGTTGTCAATATGGTACAAGGGTCCTAAAAGAATTGTAGAACTCAATTTTAATGCATTGTTTCCTCTAGAAGCGAAGAAAATGTTGCTTGATTTCTGTTAATACGGTTGGTGGCTAATACTGTCTTTTGTTTCTTGATTTATCCTCCTTCCTTGATTTTGGGATAAAACCTTTCCCAACAAGTTCTTTTGGCATTTCAAGTTAGTACAAAAGGATTTTTTTTTTTAAACTTGAAGCTATAAATTTCATCAGCAGTGTATCCAGTCCATCCTTAGGGTATTTTATTACACTGAGGTTTTTACTTTTTAAACAAAGCATGACGTAACATGTTCTGAAATGATTGAATTGAAAGTAATTCCATTGGAAAGTTTGTAATAATGCTCACATGCTATTTTTTTCCATCTGCTATTATTAGACTATTAAATAGCTGAATTTCCATCACTAACATAATTCCTTTCAGAAAATAATCATCATGAAGAATAAGCACCGTTAAGAAGCAGAGAGATGATTTGCACTCTTAGAGAACACAAGAATATATTAGATGAAATATGTTTGTATATCTATGTGTGTGTATACATGCACAGCTCTTTTGCTTACACTTGTGAAAAGCCTGTGCATTCTTTTCTAAATTTCATAGGCCTAACAATATATTCCCTCTATTCTGTGTAGCTGCTGGCTTGAATGCATTTAATAAAAAAATTTGTGTCAGACAGTTGTTGCTATAAATGCATTCTTTCAGACCCATTGTTAATTTAAAAAACAAGTGACCAACATAGGGTGAGTTGGACTCGTATTTGGTCTTGAAGACTAATTTTTTTTTGTTTAGCTTCAGAGGAACTTCCCCACTCAGAAAAATAATTGTAGATGTCCGTGCTGTACGGACCTAACAGTCTGTTTTCTGATGAAAAATCATAAGTGATAACTTACTAGTTATTATGTATCATAGGTAAATAATTCCCCTTTATATCAGTAGTGATACTGGAATGTGATTTTGGAAGAGAGGTTAAGTAGTACTCTGAACCTGCTGCTATGCTGAGATCTGCAAACAGACAAAACACCACAAAAAACCCCACAAACACTAAATGGAATACTTTAACAAAGAGAAGAAAACGTATTAGATCATCTGTGTCATCCATAACCTGGTATACATAGGATGGATCCCTCCTGTGCATTTCTTAGTACTTTTTTCTGGTTTTAAAGCTTCTGAGCAGTGGTGGTTTTCATACTTCTGGGGTCTTTTCCTTTAAGCTCCTTTACAGTAAACATTCTCTAAGGTGTTTATTACATAATGTTTATTACACTTCTCCACTTCGTTTTCTCTGAGTGACAGCAGAAGAATCACAGCAGATTACTGACCTAGAATTGAAAAGCATTTAGTATATTTTCTGGTCCTAAGTCAATTCATTGTAGAAAAGACTGATATTTGGTTCCTTGTGGAATTACTTATGAGTGATTTGGCCCATAATCCAACGCTTCTTGTCAGAGTGTGTCTTCCAATCATCAGACTCATTTATCAAAACAAGGGAGTTGAGTCACCTTTTCAGATCATTTGGCACTCAAGAGGTTTGTTTGATTTTACTTTTCATGCTTCTACAAGTAATTATTATTATTACTGTAGTTCCCATTAATATTTCAGAACAAAAGTGGTAAGCCACATGCCTAAAGAGCCTTAGAGTTTAACTGTGTTAAAAGTGAATTAATAATGAACTGAGAAAAGGAACATAATACCTTTGACTACTGAAGTGGTTCCTCTGTAAAATAAACTGGGAAATACAGTTAAGCATGTAAATGCTCTGGAGTTAGGAATTCATATTTTCCCTCTAATCTCTTCACATGACTGTTTTATGTAATCTTCTTAATAACTAAATATAAAGGTCACAAGATGGCTGGAAAATGCTGTCATGCAGTTCTGCTTTTGAAGTCAAAATTTATTTATGTATATTTAAGCTGTAAATGGCCTTATGAAATGAGAGTTCCTCTTAGAAGAACATTATTAATTTAAAAAATGAATTAGATCTGTTCAAAATTTCCACAAATCCAAGACATTTTTCTTTATTTAACCTTTTCACAGTCTCTGCCCTTCTTTAAAGTACATTCAGTCCTATATCATCTGTTACTGAGGAAGGTATTTAATACATGACTGGGCATCATTTGCATTATACAAGAAGATTAACTTTACAAGCTCTGCTATTAATCTGAGTAGCTCTACATACTGACCTATGAAAGAACATAATTAAGTTAGCTTAATTAAGTTAGTTAATTGTTACACTCTGATGAACTTACTATTGAGAGGAAATTAAAGGCAAATAGAAAATGGCATTCACTGGTTTGAAATCATATTTTAAAGGGTTTCACAAAGATACTTTATATATAGATGATGAAAATATCTATTGTGTATTAAGCAAAGCAGATAAATCCCTGCAGTTTTCTGCTTTATTGCCTGACATTCATCCATATTTCTAAAAGAAATTTTAAAAGCATGCTCAAAATGTAAAAAATAACAGTTGTGAGGTTTTTTCCCCCAGTAGCCAAAAAACTGAATTCAGAAATCCTATCTACGCATGGACTACAGAGAAAAGCACACCATCAAAGTTCATTAAATTATAATCTGATACCAAAGTCTGTTTTGGGGTAGAGGAAAGGGTTGAAAGACCCTTCAGGGCTGCAAGCAATACCCTATCATGTGTACATTCTCACACATCAGCTTAGAGAATGGCTTTCTCATGAGTGATAGAGGGGAAAGGAGAGACACTCCTGGAGTTTACTCTGTCAGCTGCATTTCTGTTGTCAGGAGTGCCTGGAAGTTCACTGCAGGAAAACATTCAGGGTTTCAGCACAGATCCTGTGCATGGACAGACCCTCCACATGCCTCCAACATCTGGGATGCATTCATCAGTCTTGATAAGCACTGATAAGTACCCTGGAGATCATCAATTCCAAGGAGCTGCAATTAATAAACAGTAAGAAAAAATGGCCAAACATGCAAAAATGTGCTACAGTGAATGCTGCCAAATGAGCAGTTTATTAATCTGTGAGATTCATTACTCTTACAGAGGCTTTAGTTTGAAATTATTTTCTGTGAACTATTACTAGCTCTCTGTTGATTTTTTTTTTTTTTTTTAATTTTCCAAGTCTATACATTTTCTGGATGGCATTCTCAAAGATTTTAGGATTTCTGCTTTCTTTCTGTCATAAAAATTCATATTTTAACTCAAGTGAAAACACTATTTTCCCTGAGGTATTATTCTTTGGCATTTCCAGATCACATGAAAGGGTCATTGTTCTGTGGATATATTCTCTGGAAAAATAGCAGCATTAAAAGCAGGAAGGCAGTGACATTTAGGATCACTTGTGTACAAATTTGTATTCATATTCTGAAGACAGATAAGTTTGAATTGCATTCCTAGAAAGAGAAAAAAGTATTTTCTTAAATAATACTTGATTCTTTTTTATTAAAAAAAATCTGAAACAGTTTTTAGAATTTTTAGGGAAGGAAGAAGTAATTATATTATAGATACTGTATATTTTATGAGATATGTTGTTTTTCTTTTAACACCTTGCTACCAAAAAAACATTTAATTTTTGTAAATTCAATTTGAAATGAGCGTGTTGTTATATTTGTCCCCTTTAACATGTTATCAAGCATTAAAGAACTTGTTTTAATCTAAGAGGAAAGAACAGCTTTGTTTTCAGCTTCAATGACATGCTTTAAATCATAATTTATTTTTTTAATAGAGGAAGAGAGTGGAAAATTGATTGGAAAATTAGAATTAAGATAGCTTTAGGTGGGAAAATAGCAAGAAGTTCAAGTTTAGGGCAATTTCCCACCTGCTGAGGACTTTGATGGTTGTACTGATGTCAGTGAGCTTCAGTGTACCTCTGTGCACTATCTGGTCAGCTTTGACTGTGTTGCTTTAAGATACCCATGATGTGGCATGATGCAATGTCATGTAAGCCATTTCTACATTTGCTGTGCAGCCCATGTGATACACAATGGAAATTCTTTCCTGGAGGAAGGTGAGTGTAGCTTCTTTCTTTAATGTATTGTGGGCACATTCTCATTGTTCTGTTTTTTGTTTCTTTCCTGAGGGATTTGTTGTCCTCTCTCTTACCTGTAATATTTAAGTGCAAAATTAGGCTAGTACAATCTTTGGTCATTGCATGCAGTGTAAGTATTGGGGCTTACAGTGCACTACATGAACAAAGCAGTGATCCTTTTTGTAGATGATACATAACAGCAGAAATTCCCTGTTTTAATATGATAGGTTGCAAATATCATCAGAACCCTTTTAAGTTATTACAGGCTAGATTTGAGATAATGAAGCTTGAACAGAGTCAAAGATTCTAATGTCATCCTTAAGGCAGTGAAGATAAGCAGAGGTCAGTCAGTAGTCATTAATAACGCAGGTTATATAGATTTTTCCTACCCAGTTGCTTCAGAGTTATCTCTAAACTGCAGTGCAATCCCAATAGTGTCCCAGTGCTGCTTTGCCAAACTATTGTTACTTTACATTTCTCTCACTGTTAAACAGAATATTTAGACACTGTAGAGTTAATATTGCCTAAATATTTCAGCACAGTAGGATCAGTGATTTGTTATATGTTTAAGTACATGTTTTTGCTATTAATGTGTAATTTTTTGATAGTCATATATACATTTACCTACCTGAATTAAGAGTATTTTAAAACTAAATTTATATTAACTTCAAGCATGTATTTTCTAAAGTCTGTCAAGTAGGTTAACACACATGAATAGCTGTCATTGACCTGCTAAATCCTTCTTAAGTGAACAGTTTTCCTATAATTAATTTTTAATTTTTAAGTACAGTTGCGTAGCTATCATAGTCTCCCAAAATCTCTAGATGAACTGGAATACTCCGAACTACATATTCTATTCTGTGCTGTAGCTATGGTCTTTGTTTTACTTAGAAACTGAATGTGTTCCTGAAAATATAGTTAAATTCAGAGAAACTTAGACTGTGATGAGGAGTGGTATCTTCGGAAAGCTGGATTTACGTTATCCAGTCCTAGGGTCTTTTAGTCTGGTAAGATGCTTGTTCAAATGGTTGGAATCATCATAGGAAAATAAGATGCTGTCAATTAAGATACTTCTGTGTCCTCTCATAATGACTGCTTTGTATTACTCTGTAGTTCTGCATATGCAGAATAAAGATGGAGATATATCTACTGCATGACTTAGCTGGTTAAAGCTATTTGCGTAAAACTCCATAGATTCTGCCTGTGTTTACCAAGGAAGAGACTTGCAGAGGACTTCTGAGGGCAGCTGGAAGAATGGGGGGAATGGCTGAGATGGGGTCTGGAGATGCTCTACAATTCAATGGCCACCAGATCAAGCCCACACTGCTGCTGAAAGAGGAGTCTGTGTTCACACACTCCCTGCTGCTCTTGTTGGAGCAGCAGATGAGTGAGTTGGGTCAGTGGGCTACTCTGGCAGACCATGGGGTGACATCCATGGGGGTGAAGGATATGCATAGCTGTGGACCATGAGCTCCCTCTTCAGTGTCAGCATGCAGTTCAATGGTCCAGGGCTGACACTGAGAATGCATTGTCATTTGGGTGCTTTGGAAAAAAATAAAATAATCTTCAAAATAATCACTAGTGTTTCTGGATTTACTGTATTAGCCAGTTCTTCTGTACTTATCCATTCAAAAGGAGCACTTTTTTCCCATTTAAAGCCGTATTCTCAGTTAACCCCTCAAGAGTAAGCTTGTCATATTTGGGTTGTTCGGGAGATTGACTAGAATTAAGAGCTAATGTTGTAACTAATGAAAATCCTCCTTGTTTCTGCAAATTAGTATCAATTTTTGCCTGTAAGGTGATTAATTACACAAAATTTAGACTCCTATTTGATACCAAGAACCACAAGGACTGGAATTCACACAAAGTAATGGTGTGCCTGCTTGTATCCGTGTAAAGTTTCTTGTGATGGTTATCAGGAGAAATCTTTTCAGACCATTAGTGGACAGAGGAATGTCCACACTTTACTTGTTGGAAAACTACCAATGTTGATTTGGATTCATCAAGGTACAGGGAGCCATGTTTGTCCTGCTCTTGGTCACAACAACCCAATGCAATGGTACAGGCTGGGTGCAGAGAGGCTGGAAAACTGCCCAGTGAAAAAGTCTCAGGATGCTGGTGACAGCACTTGAACATGAGCCAGCAGAGTGCCCCAGGTGGCCTAGAAGGCCAGTGACATTCTGGATTGTAGCAGGGTTACTGTGGCCAGCAGGACCAGGAGAGTGACCATCCTGCTGTGCTTGGCACTGGTAAGGCCACATCTCAAATGCTGTGTTCAGTTTTTGGCCTTTCACTACAAGAAGGACACTGAGGTGTTGGAGTGTGTCCAGAGAAGGCAACAGAATTGGGAAGGATCTGGAGCACAGGTCTTGTGAGGAACAGCAAAGGAGTTGGGGGTGTTTAGTCTGGAGAAAAGGAAGCTTAGGGGGACCTTAACACTCTCTACAATGCCCTGAAAGGGCACTGAGGTGGGGTCAGTCTCTTCTCTCAGGTAAGAAGTGACAGGACCAGAAGTGGCCTCAAGTTGTGCCAGCAGAGGTTTAGATAGGATGTTAGGAAAAAAAAATGTATTGAAAGAAAGGCTCCTCAGGGAAATAATTGAGTCACCGTCCCTGGAGAATTTTGAAAGACTTGTAATTCTTGCACTTAGGGACTGGTGAACTTGGCATTGGCAGGGTAATGGTTGGGCTTAGGGATCTTAGAGATCTTTTCCACTTAAATGATTCCATAATTCCATGATTCAGAGTTCAAACCTAGGATTCTAACCTGAGAATTCTATCTGAAAAAATTCAAGTAGTAGCTTCTAATCTTTGGGTGACTGATAATCAAAATTCCAAAATGAGCTGCCAGTGGAGAAAGTTGCCCTAAATCTGTACAACTGACAGTAGGATAGTTCCCTTGTTTGTACCCTTGGTTCCTTTGGTTTTACTTCACTACAGTTTTTCTTGAATTTTCAGTAGACATTTTGTCTATTGCCTATAGATGCTAGTTATAGGTAAACTCAGTTAATCAAATATTGGTCACATAGGGTCACAAGGGTATTATGTAAATAAATACCCAGAGTTTAGGAACATAAAGACAAGCCTTTAGAAAATACCCATTACAGAATTGTAAAAAATCAGTCAAAATAAAGGTGTAGTTGTTCTAATATATCTCCGAATCTGGGAGATATAATGCTCAAAATGGAAGACAAGATACAAAGTGCATGAAGAAAGAGAACATAAGGAAAGGAGCAGAGATTTTTAAGGCATTTTACATGCTTACTTTTATTCTCATTTTCTGACAGTCTTTATTTATATATTTAGCTCTGGGAAAAAAATACCTGTAAGTCATCATTTAAAAATGGATTCACCCACAGAATATAATTTGTGTTCGTGTGTGCATGCTGTGCAAAGTTTTAGATTTTTTTTCCTGCAAAATGTTGCTTGTTTTAACAGTCTCTTTGTAGTTTCAAGGGTGATATTTGAAATGGGAATCAAGGCAAATATGATGGTTTTATTCAGTGTGTAGATAATCCAAAAGTCACCATTTTTCATTTTTTAGCCTGATAAGCAGCAGAGTGAAAATAACCCAGTTTTGAAGTCATGGTGTTACTTGAGAAAGCTTTTAGTGTCTGCAGAGTCACCAAGGTATTCAAAAAACAGAAGCACATGAAAGCCTTACCAAAAGAATAAATCCAATCCCTGTTACTGTGGGAAAAATGAAGTAGAGGAAACTTCCTTCTTCACCACAAGCATGATTGCAAGATATCTCTTCCGCCATGGAGTGAAATGCATTTGATCCCTCCATCCCTGCCTCAAGATTTCATGTCAAACCACTAAAAACTCAGAGAAAAAATTGAAATCAACATTTATTTCAATTACTTTATCTAAGATCAAATGGTGGAAGAGCTTGGTGTGTTCTTTAAAATACTTTTCCTAAGGCCTGTGTTTTCTAAATTCTTCATATGATGCTGTGTATTTCAGGTGGAATTTATCTCTAAAGTATTTGTATATAATAATTTATTTTTTTTTTGGAAACTAGTATAGGTAAATTTGATTTTTTCGTGCCTGCATCTTGAAGTCTTCTCTGGGCCATTGTATGTGGCAAGAAACTGGACTAGAGAAATATTTGCTGCTATCCATTGTAGCTCCTTATTTCTTTATATCACAACTTAACCTGCCAGTGCCCATGTGTAATGATGGAGCCAAGAAGTAGTGCCAAAAATTAAAACTTTTCAGATGCAGTATTGCAGATGTGCTGTGTTTCCAGGTTGGATTTTTTTTCAGCTAAGTTGGCATTTATGGATTGTGATTTCTAGTTTACTGTTTAATACCAACGTAGCACTTTGAGAAAATCTTAGCCAATTTTCCAGAGTATTATAACTTTAGATCTTCCTTATTTTTTATTTAGTGAATTAATGCTACTTTATTTTCATTTAAATCAATATATATTGAATTTAATAAGCATAGGGTCTCAGCGTTATGGTCTATGAGGCTCCCATAACACAGATTAGCAAATAATTCTAGGCGATTAAATATTATACTTTTCTTGTGGCAATCTGACCCCAAGAACTTGTAATTTTGGGTATTTGTTTTTAACTCCATAATTTGTATCACGAATGCATTTCAGTGTTGCAGTCCGAGCTATATGGTTAAAATCACGGAATCAAAAAAAAAAAAAAAGAAGAGGAAGAAAATAATTATCTCAAAGAGCTTTCATTTCTAGTATAAAACCAGACATTGTGGATTAAAAAAAAATAAAATAGCGTTGTTTTGATTATTTTTACTGCATTTTGAAATGTAGTAGGAGAAATGTATGTAATAGGAGAAATCTATTTTTTAAAGGAAAGAGTGATCATAAGGCTGATATTATTTTTTTAAATATTTGGAAATTTCACATTATTTTTCTACAGTGTTTATTATTGAGCAGGTTATAATAGTCTCTACTTCTCTACATAATGCAGAGACTTAAGTTAGTAATAGAAGCAAGATTAAAGACAGTGAACAGATTACAGAATGGAACAAATGAATTCTTAGTCTTATTAAGTGGTAAACTTAAGCTTAAGCTAGAGAGGTATTTCACATATCAACCAGGAAAATGGAAGGTTGTTTGCATAAATATTTTTCCACTGTTAAAGCACGTCATTAAAAGGCTTTATCAAATCAGACCAAGGATCTGTATCAAGCAGCTTCATCATCCATAGAGTCATGAAGTGAATGTCATCAAAAATCACTGGGCCTAAAAACTTATCAGCTCACTCTGATAAAATGACTGCATTTTTGTTTGCACAATAACGTCAAATCCTCATATTAAAAAGTGGCAAATTTTTTTGCCCTTTACTGTTCTAAGTGTGACACATGTAACAATTATTCATCACTCCATAATGGATCGTTCTTATCAGAGTCCTGTGTCTTTTCTGTATACATAGAATAAATATTTATGTTTTCTCATTTTTCTGAACTAGAAGATACTGATAGAATAGGTTTGAAGTGTCAACTATAATTCATTGCATGCAAAGAAAAGCTTTATACTGATACTGTGCTAAAGTAAAAGAATATCTAAATCATTTCAGCAGCGAGCTTATAACCAAGATAATATCAGCATTTTCCTTCTTGAAAATATATATGCCATAAATTAAAGGAGTTCTTCAGTATTTTATTAAAATGCTTCAGACAAGTTTAACCCTGTCTTCAACAGGGATATATGTATAAATATAAAAACCTTTTTTAAAAAAAAAGTGAAGGTCAAGTCAAAGTTAAAACAAACTTGCAGTAAACTTCTGAAAACATTTTGTTTAGAAGGCATTAGAAGACTGTGATGCATGTTTCGTGTCAATTCAAAGATGCCCATTTTTTTCTTACAGAAAACCTAAGATATATCTAGGACTTTTCTGTTTTGTACAGTAGTAATGTAGTCTAGGGAAGAAAACCACAAAATGTGTATACTAAATATATTTGAATGAACTCTTAATGTAGTTAAAATTAGCCTTAGCAATAAATGTAATAGTGGAGAGGTACAAATTGCAGTATATAATTAGTTTAAATATACACATAGCAAAGGAATTGAGTAATAATATAAAGAATAGAATAGAATAGAATAGAATAGAATAGAATAGAATAGAATAGAATAGAATAGAATCCAAAATACACTTGTAATGAAGCATTTTATAAACAAATACTGCAGTTCATATAAATACTATGGTATCTCACCACATTTTCAGCTCCTCTTCCAGCTTCTTACCAAGAAAATTCAGGGAAGTGTTGGTAATATTTTAAGGAAGTAATAATGGAAGAGAAACGTTATATGTGATGAATCTGCATCCGATTTGCAGAATTTGCAGCTGTCCCTTTATTATTGTTTTAAACCCATTTGAGTTGTAGTACTTTAAAGTGTCATATCCCATGTGTCTCTAATCTGTTGAAGAGTGAGTGGTTAAATGTGTGCTTTCTTTGTGAATGCTCTTTCCCCAAGTCCTGCAGCAGTGACTCTCACATTTATGGCTACTACCTCCCTAATTCCAGCTGGAACTTTACAGTCTTCTGAGAGAGGTGTGCTCCAAGGTACTTGGTCAGAAATGTCATTGCTGTTTTTGGAGCCAGTTCCATCACAAAAAACCCAAGGCATCCATCACAGCTTTTTGTGAACAAGCAGAAAGCTGAAATGAAATCTTACTGTTTCTGATGTATATGAGAATTTTACTTTGAACTCCAAGTATTTTCTTCCAGTAATAAATTTAACTTTATTCACTAATTAGTATCACATCACATTTATGATAAAATAAGATGGGAGATTTAGTAAGGTCATCAAAATATAATTTTATGGGGTATACCCAGTGTTCTGGTTTAGAACTGCTGCCTTGAAATGTGATAATTATTTTCTTTAGAAATCAGATATTAAAGGACAATGTGAGAATGAGTCTTTCAATAGCAAAATCATAGAAGCAGTCCACTTTAGAAGCAATTAGTATATTTGGAAGGTCATTAATGTAAAGCTGTGAATTTGTCCCCACAAGTTACATGGATAAGCTAAGTGATCTTACAGTATTTGCTGTTGTCAAATTGCATTAGCATCTCAGGCATGATAAGAATGTCATTAATGTGAAACAAAAATTAATTGCTATGATAAAGCAGTAAAGCTTGTTTAATACTGCATGTTCGGTAGCTTGAAAGAAACTTGCAATTTCAATTTTAATTCTTTCTGTAAACATTTCTAGTTCCTACAGACTCTGAATCTTTACCTTTTGTGATTATTTGAAGACAGAGTGCAATTTACTCTTGGATGGGCATTCTGCAGAGCAGCTTGCCAGCTATGCTTGCCAGAATGTTTGTAGCGTATGTATTTGGGGATTTTTGAATTGTTGCATCCTGAGTTCAATGTGGAACATAAGGATGATGAGTCATGTTCTAGGCTTTGCTTCTACTGTCCATCAAATGCATCTTGTGAAAGCAAATTTCCAAATTTTCAGAGAGCTCAAAGGGAAGAAGAATTTGAGTCACAATCATTGAAATTAACATTAGTTCTATATCCAACTGCACAGAAATTAATTGATTAGCTTTGGTTAGTCTTTGTTCAGGTCTTAGGAAGCTTTTTTAACATTACATTTTTTATGTACACTGAACTCTGATCAGCCATGTCAGAGGGCTCAAAATAACACAGTACTTCAACCCAAACAGCTGCCTACATACAGGATAAGAATCTGCTTTAATTGGTAGGTTCCACTGCTTTCTGGTTTGGAATAAAGGAGATGTGATATGAGGCTATGTCTGTATCAAAGTGTGGGATCCTACTCTTGGAAATCAGGCACTTGTTCAGGCCAGCACATCCATTTGGCTTTTGGCTATGAGGAACCATGCTGGCAAATTTGCATTCGCAGTGCATGTTTCAAAATACTGGCTTCTAGATACTGTAGGAAAAGTTCATCAGACAAAAACTGCATTAGGCTACCAATATGCATAGTTGCACATAACAGAGGCTTTTTCTCACTGTGGTAAACTCAGTATCTTCAGACATCAGATGAATTTATTTCATTGCAAGTCATCTTTCTGTGCTTTGAAATGAAAGTACCGAGAAGTCCTTGGCTGTCTTCATCCTTTCCAGAACCATGGGATCCTGCCTACTTTGCAGAACAAGTGTGATGTCTTCTTGGCAGTTGGAGCAGGCATGCTGACTCCTAGTACCTCACTCTTTTCAAACATACATCAATCCTTCTGAGGCAAGCAAACTCCAGAATTATAAAATGTGTTAAACTTTGATTGACTGGTGGCAGCTTCTGTATTCCAGCATGAGAATTCACATCTTCAGAATGTTTTCGGAGGAGCTCGCTTCACATCCTCTAGCACCAAATAACTTCATTAAGGAAGGCTGTCACTTGTCAGAAGTGAGGTCAAATTGGTCTTCTCATTATAGCTGTAAGTGCATGGCTTAGAAATTTCAGCAGATCAGCCAGTCTTGCATTTGAAAATGGTATTTCAGTGAGACATCCAGGAGAGGTATATCTAGTGCTTTCTGAAGTGAAAGTTTCTTAAGCAACCTATCCTTGACAGTGCCTCTCAGAGAGTGCAAAACAGATTGTTAAGTGCAGAGTATCTACTGCTTGGTTTTGAAGGGCTTAATAGATCACTGGTTCATAAGCATTAATGTGGAAAGCACAAGGCAAGCTTTTGAGGAGGTCTGGCCTTTCATTTGTTTGGACAGGCATTTTGTTGTTAATTGACTCTTCTCATCCTTTCCTGCCGTGGGTTATGAAATCATATGCCCTACGGAAATGAAATTCAATTATGCATTTAATATTTTTGGATTAGTGGGGCACATGCATCTGGCATGGTGAAAGCAGAATGATTTTATGTATAGAAGTTAGTTAGAAAAATTATCTCAGTTGATATAAATATGATCACAACCTGCTGCACTCCTGAGAAAACCTCTTACACTTGAGACAAAAGCTGCTGTTATCACTGTTAGAATCTATTGCATTAAGAGTATGGAAATTTGGCAGAAAATAAACGCCCTTGCTTTCCAGATTGTCCTCAGTGATCAGAGGGGCTGGGTTTGGCACATTTCATGGAAATCCCTTTGCTGCATATCTCATGGCATATGTTATGGCTATAGGCCTCATTCCTGTGGAATCTAAAAATTTTTCCAACTGATGAAGCATTAATATGATGGGAGTTCTAAAATATTTTAATATCTGGCTTCCAAAAGTGATAACAAAAATAGGTCACTGTGTCCACATGGATGGTGGTTGTCTGGATGGAATATAGTCCCACAATCCATTTTAGTTCTAGAGAGAGATAGACGTGCCTGTTTTAGTTTCTTCACCTGAATAGTCTTAAATACAAGATTAGAGGAAAAATTATGACTCAGGATCTTAAACGAAACTACTGCCAGAAATATCCGTTCTAGGGAAATCTACTCTGTCTCCCACCTTGAACATACCTATAAGTGGAAAGCTGTTGTGTCTACCTTATTCTTGTACCAAGAGAATATGTTCTTTTAAGGAAGTAGATGAAGAACAGAACAAAGAAAGAAAGAAGAGCTTGTATCTAAAGGAAATGATACTAAGATTTTAAGTGTCATCCTAAGGCTCTCCAGGAACTTTCCTGGTTAAAAGATGATAATTCTGTGAAGTAGGCTGTGAAAGCTAGAAGGAAAAAAGCCTAAAGGTGGAGAACCATACACCTAAGTATGAAGTTCTATACATACTAAGAAAGCAGTTTCTGGGAGGAAAGTGGAGAAACATTGAAGCATGTTATTTTCATCAGTTTTTGTCTAGTTATCAGCTCAAAACAACTAATTGGGTATGGAGAAAATTCCCTTTTATTCTCTGTGTCGGTGGATAAGACCTTGAAAATGAAAAAAATATGTTAGGGACATTACCCAAGGAGTAGAGGTGGACTGTATTGCATTTAATGAACTACTCAGACAATATAAAAATCTTAACTGTCACCTCAGTTACTCAAAAAACAACAGGAAAAAGAGAATCACAGATACAACCTGTATTCTTACATAGGCCAGGAATGCAAATCTTTTTCATTAAGCAACAAAGGCTGGCTTATTACTGAGGCGCAGTGCAGGAAAAATGCAGTTCAAATCATGCTGGAAAGAATATTGCCAGGGAAAGTATTTTCTGGGGTTTTGAGTATTCTTCCTCCTTCCTGTGCATTTTTTTTTCTTCTACCAGCATAACTTGGTAATATCCTTTATAGACAAAACACCTTATAGTTTATGAAAAATTACAGAAATTATTAAGGAACAAATTTACCTTTCTGTGAAGAAGAATGTAAAACTGTCAAATTTGAAAGAAACTACATTAAGAAAATGTTTGCTTCCCAAATGGTAGAAATTTTTGATATGAGTATACTTCATCTTCTTTCTCCTTCTGCTCAAGATGTGTTAAAGACAAGCACCTCTGTGAATAGATACTTGTTTGGCTAGGATAAAAATGTTTGTGGCACTGTTGTGATGGGAATATCTTAGTGGTATGCTTCCATCATATTTAAGTTTTTTAAAGACCGTTTGGTTTCTACTTTTTATTTGAATCCCTGGTTAATCAAAGTCTGATATCATATTCACAAGCAATGAGCAGAAGCCTTGTGTTGTCTTTGAGACATGAATGGATCCAGGCCTTCTACAAGGAGAATATAGGAATGCTGCTTTTCTGACCAGGACACATACATGGCAAGCTTCTGGCATCTGAAAGTGTCTGTCCTTTTCAGGAAAGAATCAATTGAAGAAATAAAAGACAAAAGTAGCAATGTTCATTGTCTAGGAAATTACTGCTTTCTGTGCTGGTGAACTCTGAATAAGGTTTTTCTGAATGGTCTCCTGTCTGCTTTGGAGGGGCTGCTTAAGAGACATGTGGTGCTTTCACCTGAGAGGAGACGTTACCTAATGACAAAGCTCTTGCTGAATAGGGGGGCTTATACTCTCATGGGCTGCACCAGAAAAAGTACCTAATGCTGTAATAACCTACAAATCTGAGCTGTGCAACTTGGGATGAGTGTTGCAATCAATTATTGTAGCTTTCAGTAGAGTGACTGTTCCTGTTCTTGTCAGATTTAGCCTCTTACCTGCCTTGTTGAGTCGTGTCTTGATGTGTGAGAATTATTTCCAGTCATAGCTAGTGTAGAATGCTGGTTTGTATAAAGCCATCTGTGTGTTAAACGTCTCAGTTAATGAGAAATGTGCTGTGTGGGATTGGATTACCACCTGGATTAGATTTCTAATGCAATAAATTTCCAGCCATCCTCTTCCAGTATTTTCACAACACTTTAGTCTATATTATGGTGGAAATTGGATTAAAAGGACAAAGCATGAAGTCATTTGCTGAAGCAAACAGGGTGTTAGTGCCAAATTTTGTATAAAAGGATGCTGCTGAAAGGACCGCATGTCTCTCCTCTAATCCACAGAGAATCCCCTGCCTCTGAGTTTAAGGACTTCATTTCCAAATACAATGCACAAGGGGTACATAAACCTCTGTTAAACAGTTGATTTTGTGCATTCATCTCTTGTTTGTTTATGGTATTAAGAATGTTGTTTTCGGCCTGGAACAATCCCATTCATGTGGAAATCACTTTGTAAATTTAAATACTGTATTAGTGACAGTTCTGTTCAGAGAAAGTATTTTAACGTGTTGGGCAAGTATCAGTTGGGATCCTCCTGTAATTAAAGTTTGAAATACATGAAAGAAAATTCTGTATTTTATTTTTCTCAATGAAATAAAGATTTGAAAGAGAAAAAATTGGTTATATGTAGAGACAATGCTCACCATGTCTAAAAATGTGATGAGGCTAAGACGAATGAATGATTGCTGTTCTTGGATGAAAGGAATATTGTGTGTGAAACTTCCACTGTCCATTGCATGGACAGTAAAGTTTGAATTCTAGGTGCAAGACGGGACATAAATGATACTTTTTAAAAATCCAAATTTAGAAGATAAATATCTAAAGGTTTCTACACCTGAAGATGTCATTCTTGATCACAGTCTTGACTTTAAATGATGCAAGATGACCAAAAATGAAAGTACATTCTATAGAAAAACTTAACTCTAAATGACCAGTTTTCAGAGACACAATGGACCACCACTTAAGTTTCATTAGGATGTGATCTTCCTTGGAGAGCAGGTGCTTCCCCTTCTGAGAAGGACAAATAGACACAGCAATTTCGTTTGATCCCACTGGATGATGTACTAGCACTGACTTGGTATTTACTTCCCTATTACATTATATTTTAAAAATTGTTTCCATTCTCTATTCATTGTTCCAAACCAGACACCTTTTTTATGCATTGCTTTCTGATTGCTCTCAAAGCGTCTTCCCAATTAGTTTCCTGACACAAAACAAGTTTGTATGAAGTAAAACTATTTTTCATATACTTTATAGGTTGCTGCATATTATAAAATGTCATGTATCATAAAATTCCTGCTATTAATGGTTGTTTACTTTTTCTAGACACAAAAAATAAGCATCAGAACTTAAAACCAGACAATTTCTTGCAATAACTACACTCATTTTATCTCTTCTTTTCTGGTTTCAGAAAGAATGGCTGATGTTCTGTGCTAGAAAAGTTAATGCTTTTAAAGTCTTCTGTACTCACTGAATGTAATAACAATGACAGCACTTAGCACTTATATAAATCTTTTCATGCATAGAGCTCCATCCTAACATTGAAAGTATTATTATTCACATTTTACGGATAAGTTCTTTAACATTCTAGCAGTGAGTTCAATTTCCACACCCTCCAGGCCAAGTAAGTATTATAGCAGGGGTGCAAATGTCAGAGATTTCAGCTGAGAAATTCCTCATCCGAGTCTCAGACCTTGCTTTACTATTGACACATGCTTTAGCTTTATGCTGGTTTCTGTTAGTGACCCTCCTTTAGATTAGAAGACCTGTTAAATGCCACTTCTCCATTTCTTCTTCTTCACTGACATTTTCCAGAAATTCAGAGGTTTCCTCAGCTTTTCCTACACAGGGAGTTGTCCCCTTGACCTCAACTCAGAAAAACGCCTCTACAGACTGACAAAACCTCAGTATTGTTTTGATAAAACATCTGCAATAACTGATTTTCTGTCTGTACAATCAGTTTATTTGTTTTATATGAAAATAAAAAATATTTCTATTTGAAATAGTTTTATATGCATTTTGATGATAGCCACTTTTTAATCATTCTTCATTTTTAGCCATACTTGGAACCAAAATGTGAATAATATACATGGCCATTATCCTGACCTGCTTGGTTTCCCTGATATTTTACTTCTTGTTCTTCTTTTGTTTTCTTGGGGTTCTTTTTGGGGTTTTTTTGTTGTTGTTTTTTTTTTTTTTAATAACTGATATTGGACTCTACATGATCAAACTCCCCAGATGTCTTTGTATAGCATGTGGTATGATATGACTTAGCCAGTTTTGGATTATTTATTAATATTATAGATAAATAAAATTGTATCTGTGTGTTATCATTTATAATTTTGAAAGGCAAAATCTTTGAAGGAGACCTAGAGACCTTTCTATGTCTAGGTCATAAAAAGCATCATTTGGTGGAATCTTCAGTGGACAGGGGAAGCTAACAAATTTTTTCATTATTTGCTCTTTTGAGAACTTACTTCCTGAAAGGTTTCCTTGAGTGCAAATGAATAGAAAATATCTAAGTCTCATTCAAGCAACAAGTAGTTAATGCTACTAACTTTCATTGACATTAGGAGAGTACTGACAAAGGAAACTTCAGTTAATGAAGGAAAAGTAAGATCCTTGATTTGTTGACTGCCAAATCAGATGGCATTTGCTGCATTTTCTTCACAGTCATATATAGTTAATAATTATATTTAAAAATTACATTGGCAGAATAAGTAATATGTTACCTTTTTCTTGTAAATCTAAATGCTGATTTAAATGGCAGTACTACAGGCTTCTGTGGTTCTTGATTTGTTGGTCATCTAAGTTACATGTAGAGGAGAGGAAGCAGCAAAATGGGTTTTGAATGTAAGTGGTATTTGCCAAAGAAGAACATGAGCCTGTTTTTTCTACATAACCTTTTTAAAATATACTAGCTGTTCAGTTATGTGAGTAAGGGAGACATGGTAAGTTTAGCTTAAACCATCAGTAAGTTTATAATTTTATCTTAAATAATCAGTAAACAGAAAATAAGGAAATAGCTATTGGCTATTAATTCTTAGAATAATGATATCCAATTCCTGGAGCTCCTGTGTATGCAGAAAGAGAAAAGCAAATCAAGTAGATTGCAACTAAGTACAATGAATGAAGGGAGAAGCTTTTGCTTGATGTTGTTAAGTAACACTGACAGGTACAAGAGCAGCTGTTGAGCAAGAGCAGAGAGCTGCAAGTACCAAACATCACCATGGGGTCGTAGCTGACCCTCTGTAAGGTGACAGAAACTCTGTAGAGACAGTTGAGTGGCAGCACTAGGATTTCAGGAAAACTTAGAGGTCTGAAAATAGCTCATCTTCCTCTTAAATACTCATAATTAAAATGCCCCACCTGATCCAAGGGCTGTTTGAACTCAGTATCCATTGCAGTGAAGTTGTTCTACAGTGTAGCTCATACCCCGTCAGTGGTAGTGTTCAGATGAACTGAATGTAACAATGAATGTATGTATACGTGTTTGCAATTTGTGCCCCTTAATGGAAAATAGTGTTATGTCTTGGAAACACTGATGTAATGAGAGACAAAAAGCCTTCTGAGGCATAGAGCTTCAAAAGGAGTTTCAATGAATGATATTAAGTGACTTCAGAGTGTTAAGGAAAAAGTCCATAAACAACAATTTATAATGTAAGCTCTGTAATGAGCTCTTCTATCATAAATATGCAAAACACTAATTAGTTATAGCCAAATTTCCCTAGCTTTGGGAATCTTGTAAAATATAGCTTTTCAGTAATTGAATCACATCAAAGTAGTTTTTCTCCCACTCTTCTAAGAACGTTATGTGTCATTCGTTGAAGGGTAGGCAGAGATGGAAAGCAAGCTGTTGACAAACCAAAAGATGACTTTGATGTGGTTTAGTGAAACAGTGACTTACAAATTTATCAGAAAGAAATGCACAATGAACATGTGACTACCAGCACCCAGATGTCTGTCAATTAGTTTGATTCTAATTTTCTGAAAGGCAACTATTTTTTTTTCACTAAGTATATAAATACTGTTAGATAGAAGGTTTTGGAAGGATTTCAGAGCATATTTGAAGGCAGATACTGCTTTTACAGGTCATGGTTTTTGGAAAGTTCCTTTTGATGATACTTGAAACATTAAATGGTTGGACATCACATTATTTGTAGTTGAAAGAATTTTGTTTGATTTGACTTCAAAAAATTACAGTGAAGCAACATCACTATCATGACAAATTACCAAAACATTCCTCAGTATACCCACTGAATTAAATAACATTTGGCTTTCAATCCTCACTTGGAAATGCAAAGAGGAATGGAGTTTGAGGAGATGTACTGTTAAATCTGATACATTCCTTTTTTTTTTTTTTTTTTAATTTAGAAACTGATCAGCCTGGAACTGTTAACACCTTGATATATTAAGTGTTGCAATTTTGATTCCAAATTGACTATGTGTTTATTACGAGTACACTCTTGATGCTTCTAAGGCAACTGGTTTAAACTATTGTATGAAACAGGACATTTTAGGCATGATTACAGGCTCAGAACAGGATCTTTCAAATAGAGCAATAAAGTCAAAATATAAAAACAAATCTATAACACTTGCTTTGCCGTCAAACCAACTGAAGTCCAACCTTTAAAGCCATAGATGTCTTGTTAGGTTTCAAGTCCATAGCCAAATGGGTGAGAGGAATCATTCTATATAGTCAAATTAAAAGTATGTTTGTACATCTTGGAAAGCAATGATTTTGACTTCTGAGTAAGTCTGCAATGATTGTGTTAATTCAGACTAAATGAGTGACAACAGTAGGAAAAGAGCAGATCTTCCATGAGAGTTGGAAGGTACTGCTAATACTAGATTTGGTCCTAAAATGCTCCTTTGGGGATTTTATTTAATTGAAGTTGTTGAAGTAATTTAAACGTTTGCTTAGTTATAGTTGTTGAATTCTCAGTTTCAATATTAGTATGTGTTTGTGGGACCTGCTGAAAGGAATTTTTGGGGGTTTTTGGGTTTTTTTGGTTTTCTTTTAAGTAAAAGTCTTTTTTGTCTGTAATTGCTTCAGCAGTAGCACAGATTCTGTTTGCTTTCACAATCTAGCCTTCATCTACTTCTGCAGCTTCATTCATTTCTATCTGTTTTGTTGGCAACTTCATGGGTTGTGACTAAGTATAGGAGTTCAGTATTACAGCAAATATAAAGTCATTTCTACAACATTTACTTATATCACATTTAGGAAAATAAATGGCAAACTGAAGGCAATGTCATCGTATCAACTCCTTTGAAAGCTTCAGCTTTTATGCCTTGAACCTGAACAGAATTTCATGGCTGTACACAGGTGAAATGTGCCGATGAAATAAGAAGGAAAAGGTTGTCTGAATTCCTATCTGTCACATTATAGCAATATTGTCATGAATTCCCAAGTTAATAAATTTATAATACTACAGTAGGTTTTTCCAATTAAATGTGCATTTTCTTTTGTCATAAGGAAGGAAAAAACTTTAATTATGCTTTTTACAGTAATTTAATTAAGCATTTCCTGTAAGTTCATTTCAGTATCTATCATGGCTCACTAAAGTTGAAATTCAGTATAGAATGGTAGATTAATTGCCCTTTGTCTTCGATGAAATAAGAATCTTAAATATGCAGAGTCATGAAATTTAATTGTGTTCCTCAATTGCTTATTCAATGCTTTGGAAACCTGAATCAAGAAATACGGAAGAAGAGCACCAAAGGTTGTTAAATGTAGCGAGTAACACAGATTCTGAACTTTACTTAATGAACCGAATGTTTATTACTATGAAATAAATGCACCATTTAAAGAATTATGGTGGAAATGTAAAACATTAAAACTCTAATTAATTTTGGTCAGAAGCATGCAACACATGCATTTTTTCTAAAACATTTTCATTAGGGTCTATATTTTCTCTGTTATTGAGATAAATTTATTCCTTTCATATGGTAGTGCTGTCTTTTCCTGTTATAAACATGTCCTTCAGTGAAGTTTACAGTGATCTCTTTCAGCTGCCATCAACTTTGGGCAGTGTATCTTGAATGCTTGAATGCTTCTTCGTCCAGAAGCATTTTTCTATAACTCAGTTTTATATCAAAGTATGTTAATACTTTTCCATTTAGTGTTGTTAATCATTTTTGGAACAAAGAATGTTCAGACCTCTTGATAAAAAGCTGTAGATATATATAGATTATATGTAGATTGTATTTCATGAACTTACTTGAGAAAGCAGATAAAGCACGAAAGAGGCTTCAGCTGTCATTTAGTACCTACCAAGATACATGTATAGCCTAACAATTGAGCTCTTAAAAATTAAACTTGTGCTTCTTTGTTGTTTTTTTTCCATTGAAAAGTACTAAGAAATAGAGCTATTAATTATTTATTGTTGGCTGAAGCACCTTTTGTTCTCATGTAACTATTATAAGAAGAAGCTATTTTATTTCTTAGTATAAATACAAACATGAATAAGGTTTGTTTCTTGTAATTTAGTAAATGTATAGTGTAAATTAATGAGTATAGCCATAAATATTTAAAATTATCTTCATTATAATACACATTTCTAGTCTATGAAATATTATTCTGTAGTAGTATTACCAGTATATATAAAGTAGAATTTTCTGTTTTAAATTTACAATTCATAAAATAATTGTTATATTGCTACATGAGTAGAAAATGCTTTTGTGTTTTCTATGTATGTGTTTATGTATGCACAGATGTAATTATTATAATTGAAGGACAAATTTGCCTTAGAAATTGTCTTATTCCTGACAGTGTCAGACTTGAAAACTAGAGTGCCCTCTCAAGTTGGAGTGGAAATTAGGAAAACTTGTTCCGTGTGGGCACAGTTCAGTCCTGTTAAAGCTGCTTTTAGTCTCTTTCTCAGTTGATGTTGCAGGTTTGTGATAGCTAAGCATTTACAGGTGTAGTCAAATGTTCATACAACTGAACCTTTGGAGACTCAAATTCTTAAAGAGGAAACATTTTCCTCTACTTTCTTCAAGGAGAACCAGCTGAACTTGTAAAACAGTGGTTGGGTTTCAAGCACCACCTGCCCTGAAGAGGATCCCAACTGTTGTGGCAGTCAGCCAAAGGGACCACTCAGTGGAATGGTTGCCTCCTAAAAAGGAGAGGAACAGATGGAAGATTTGAAATCTGGCATGAAGTTCCACTTCTGTACTAAGCATTAAATGAAATTTGACTGGCTCTTGCGATGGTACATTTGTCTGTATAATCAGAATTAGCAACAAGGAAATAGAAAATAAGAACACTGACAAACATTTCAAAAAGTTTTTTAAGTTCTTGTAGCAGTGTGAGTTAAAGGAAAGAGTTTGTGATAAACATGCAGGTGCTTGTAGCTTCTTGAAGGGGAGGTTTCGTGTGAAAGTAGTTCTGCTGGTCTTGCATTGCCACCTAGAGCTCGGCAGTTTGTACTGCTTGGTAAGGAAACTGCAGCATTGCTCTTTTCACTGAACAAAGTGGGGTGGAGAGCTGCTTCCAGTTAATTGATGTCATGTTTGCTTACATTGTAATGGTTAGTCCCTTCATAGCCTCCATTTTATAGTTTACCAGATCAGCAGAGATTCTGCTGTAGGACTTTGGTGGGCTTTGACAATAAGAATTAATGGCAATGTGCATTAAAAGGTACAACTGTCAGATATCCAGTGGTCCCAAAGGGGGCATTTTCTTGATGGCTGCTTTAGAATTCTTCATGAAGCAAATGTCAGACTTGTCAAGGCTGTCACTATGAAAATGATCCATGTAGCAAGGGTCTCCTTTTCTTGGGAAACAAACAGCTGCCTTATCACTGCAGAGCTGTGGTGACAGAAAACTGTCATCTATCACAAGAAATTTATATTTACTTCTAAAATCCATTGGTAAAGAACTGTTCCATTTGTACTCTGTTTTTGCACCACTGTTCATTACAAGGTAATACTATTGAAGAAGATAACATAGGCTTTGGATTTAAAATAACTTTTGAATTTTACTGCTGGATGCTTTCCTTTTGGTGATTTAACAGAGAGACTATCTTAGTTCCCAGATTTTCCCTCACACTCATTTTCTTCCAATTTGGCCTGTGACTTTGGAAGCTAGTCTTTCACAAACAAAAGCTCTAATATTTAATAAATTCCTTATTTTCCTGGTGTATTTTAAAGGGTATTAAAAGTATTTTTACCTACTTCCAACTGGTGTTTTTCTAGCTAGATTTTGTGAGGCAAGAGATGAAATGCCAGTTGGGCATCCTTAATACTTTAGTCTGTTAGTCATATTATAGGTCTTTTGGGTTAACATACTCTAGAAAGTACTGGTATCAGAATTTGGTCCTGAGTGCTACTGAGATGCTAGTTCTAGATTATATACTAGCAGAGGCAACTTTAGTCATTCCTCCTTACAACAGGACATTTTTGTATTTTGCGTATTTTCTTATTATTCAGATGATTCTTTGCATAATCCTGTAATATATAGCTGTTTGTTAAGTTTAGAATATCAGTTACAGTTGGCAAAATAAGCAACATTGTGATGCAACTATAGATATTACAGGTGTGGTGCAGTGAACAGAACTGGGAATTGATGCATGTCCTAGCAAAGTTAATTAATGTGTGATCTATTCTATTTGCAGAAGAATGTCAGATTTCCTGTAGAGTTAAGAATTGTCTAATTCACTGTCATTTTCCAGATTTTATTTCGTTAACTAATGGAGGAAATAGAAATTCTCAGACATTTTGAAGAAAATTGATTAGAGGGGGTAAAAAGAGAAAGGAATACTCAAACCCTTATTTCTAGGTTTTTGTTTTTTCTTTTTTCATTCTAGAATTTGCCTACAGGGGAATATTCTGAAATAATTACTACAAAATTAACTTTCTATGTTAGACCCATTATTCTTTGGTCAGAGAATAATTTGATTGACCTTTAACATGCTTTCAAAGGAGATGAAATTGTATCACAGTTTTCCTCACCTGTCAGCTCAAAACTTTAGAAATAGAATTTTAAAGTCAGACTCTTACCTTTAGTTTTTGTCATATAAAAATATCAAACTATTGAAGTATTCTCATTAGCTTCAGCAAAACTGTTGAGTGCTTAATACTTCAATAAGTCAAACAATTATGTGGCAGATTTTAGGGTCTCATCTGCTCACCCTATTCTGTTGTGAATCTTAAGTGCTCAGCTAGCAAGTATAGACTAAGCAGTGTGGTGGAAGAGATGTCCAATAGGACATTTGAAAACACTGTAGAGTACCCAAAGGACCCTTTAATTCAGTACCTTGTTTCCATCAGAGAAAATGTGGGATGCCAAGGCAAAGGATGTAGGAAAACTAAAGTGGAAGGTCCATCTCTCCATCAGTGTCATCGGGATGCAGACTCATTGGTGGCTCAGGGAGCTCCTGAGCTGGCATTTCTGTTCAGAGTGTGTGGTTTAGCAGCATTTTGTAATGCTCTTTCTACTTTTCCTTATCCCTGTTGGTTTTATAAATCTATGATAACATAAATTCCAGATTAGTAAACTTCCTTCATTTCAATATTAAAATAATCTTTGGGCTGTTAAGTGCACTTTTTCAGTAGGAGTAATAATACAGTCTTGAGGCATTCACTTCCCTTGGCTATTACAATTCACCAGATCTGTGCAGAGGAATCTTTTCAGTGAGTGTATTCCCTATATGGTATTTGAGTCTATGGTTGTCTGCAGTCACAAAAGATACTGAGACAAGTTTGATATTTGGCATCCAATGGCAAGAACTGCTTTAAAAGTTTGACTTGTGACATCTGTTAGGAAAGGCTACTTTGATTTTAGGATTTCTAGAACAGAAAGCACTAGATGTTAGAGTCATAGGTGGCTGGAAGAAAAATAAATAATAATAATACAGAAAAGAGATGTGAGGTATTAATAAAAATAACATGGACTGAATTTCTGTGGGCAGAAACCACAATTCAGTATTTTGTCTGCTGTGTAGCTGCTGGTAATAGAAATCTTGCACACTGCCATCATGGACTGTTTTTTAACAGATAACATGAAAAGAAAAGGTTTTCCTTTGCTATTTATTAGAATTAAAAGCATTATAAGGACGAGAGGTGGTAATTACTGAAACAAATACATTAAATGTATTTAATCTGCAGTCTGTTTTGCATAATTTCTTGATAATTAGGCTATATAGGCTATGTAGATGAAAATTCAAACATTATTAATGACATTAGAAACTCCAGCCATTTCAGTATTCTGTATGTAATCACCAGGCTGCCTCCTGGGCTACTGAAAAAAGATAAAGCATTTCATAGAAATCTTGCATTGTCAGCAAACTGAAATAATAATGATCTTCACATCTTGTAGTTTGGTTAATATGTACTCTAAATTGCCAGTTCAGATCTTCTCCAAGCATAGTGGCAGTAATAGAACATTTTGAATGGATAAATTGTGCGTTGGAATCTCCCCACATCAGTCAAATTTATGTTCTGCTGGTAAATTTTGCCTGTTTGAATGTGTTTTACTTGGTTGAAGCTACAGGAAATAAACAAAGGAAAAATATTTGATCTGCAAAATATTCCAAAGTTGACGCTTCCATCTGGAGTATTCATCCCAAGCAAATCCTTGAACTGCCATCACCAACAGCCATCATTTCTGCATCTCAGAATACACTGATCCCTGCAGCTGCTGCTGTAACCTGGGAATTCTGCCAGGGTGCAAGCATGACCTTTTGAGCACAGAATTAAGCATTTCAAATTTACACAAAGCCAGAAGATTCTCTAAAAAACCCTCATTCATTGGATAAAAACTTTTTTGTCATCAAAAATCTCAGGAAGCCAACATTCAGTATTGAGCCTAATGTGCCTTAACCCTCTTGTAGTCCTCAGTGAAGGTATGGCCCTGTTGTCTCTGAAATTTCTGCATGCTGCATCCATTAGGAGAGGAGCTCTAAGCAATATGTGAAGAGTTCTGGGAAAGAGTGATAGTATAGGGTTTATATTCCTGTATGAGGGAGCACAAGTCAGGACATCAAAATACTGTCAAGTTGTGAGCTAGGGAGGTGGATTAGTTGGCATTGAGGTCAGCTAGGATGCAACTGCTGCAGGTAGGGACCTTCAGAAACACGCAGATTCTCTGTTCTTTTATTAACATGTTCTTCCTTAAATAACCTGGCTGGTTTTCCAGAACACCCAAAAGTTTCTGTGAGTGGTTTTTATTTCACAATATTCTTTAGTCACCTGTAAGCAGTAAGCTTGGTAACACCTTACTCCTTTGCTGTTTACAATTCTGCCCTGGGTGTTTTCATTTGGAGTTTGACCTCTGTGTGTATACTGTACGCTGCACCCTCTTCAATATATTCTATACTTTCAATTTCAAGAAATCTTCATTGTTTGGTCTCACACACATGCATAGACATGTTTTCTCTGTTAAGTGAAAAGAGCCACAGGGAGCACTACATGTTTTAATAACTGAAGAGATGATGGTCCAGAAAGAGAAGAAAAAAAGCTTTTAGTGGTCAGTCATGTAAATATTTCTCCCTGCCTAGGCTGTCCCCAGAAAGGGGAGGATTCAAAGGCATGGTGGCTTGGAGCATCTGCTATTTTAACAGAATAACTAGCTTTTCCATTTTATTACAGTTGGGCATAACATATTATGAGTTCACATTTTTAAATGAGATTTTCTACCACTGTTCTATTTTGTGCTGCCCATGTAATCTTCCTATATATTTTCTACTTCTAAATATTATAGTTATCCTTACAAAGCATGCTTTGATGGTGAAAGAAGGGCTGGAATGCAAAAGGATTAACTTATTTTCCTACTAGAATGAAAATGTTCTTTTGAATCAGGAAAATACACCTTAGGTTACATTTAGGTCCCAACTAAATGTCCCTGGTGTTTGCTTTCTCTCAACTGTTGCCTTGTGGTGAGTACTGTTACAGCAGCCAGGATGATTCTTCATTCCAAAATGTCTGTTCATTTATTTTTTGTGTTATTAAAATGTGGAAAATTCTTTGTAAATTGAATTAAAATGCAGACTAGAAAACTGGTCATACTTTGAAATTGTGATAAGGATGTGATGAGTTGCAAGTTGCCTTAGTTTTCTCACTCTTCCATAATTTATACTTTGGAGGTCATGATTTTGTACTGGACACAAAATAGTATCCATTCCTATGGAAACAGGCATTATGATGTCACTTCATTTTTTCACTGAGATCTGGAGGAGCCCATAGTGAATTATGAGCCTTACTCTTGGAGCTGAAGCTGTAGAATATTGTAAGCATGCTGCTGCCTGACATGCTCATGTTTCCTATTTTAGACCTGACTGATCTTCAGATAACATATGGTGGTACAAGTAATTGGAAAATTGGCAGACCTGTCAAGAAAATATGCTAGATGGGACAAAAATACGATGCTGCAGCACATAAAGTGTCTCTGAAGTTAAATTTATTGTCTTTTATCAAATGGTGAAGTAAACATACCTGGTCGCAAAAAAATGAAACATTTTTCAATGGCAGGTGCTTTTCAAAAGTAATTTTTAGCACAATGATGAAAGTTCTTGCATTCAAAGGTAATTTAGTGGGAACCTCTTGTCAAGAAAAAGGGAAAGGTGTGTAATACTGTCTGCTGTAGGCATTTGAATATATTGTCATCTATGCATGATTTAATAATTTCTTTATGTAACTATCCAGTAAAATGGTCAGTAAATATTTACTCATTAAATTATTCTTCTGCTATAAATGTAGGCAATTAGACTTGTTTAAATTTCTTATCATTTCTATTTCAACTCTTGAACAAAATCAATCACTTGAATAAATTACTTTTTGCTTATTTTTATGCTTATTAGTCAGGCAAAAGATGCCAAAAGACTATACAGAATTCTATACAGCTGCATAAGCAGAAAAGGCATACTTTTTCAATAAAATGATTAATTTTCAGATTTTCATTTTCTTTTACAGGAAGATGAAAATGAAGCCGAAGCAGAAAATCCATCTCAGGAGCTGAATTTGGAACAGAAAAAATCAAAAAAATAGGAGATTGCTGTCTTGTTTGAAATATTTGCAAGTTGTGTAACAGTGGTTATAGTTTCTCATTGTAAAATTAACAAAAAAAGTTCTCAATAAAGTCATTGAAAATTAAATTCATGGTGCACTGGGGAATTAATTAGGTAGCTCCTGGTGATATTCTTGATTACATTAAAAGCTGAATTATCAGAACTGAGTATTTTACCAATAAAATTCTGAAAGCTTTTTGAACACGTTATCAAAAGCTGATGGGTTATTCATCACTTGTAGCACTTACTAAGCAAATAGGGCAATTTTATGTTTTACTCTGCAAAGCAGTGTTATCCTTAAAGGATAGTTATAATTCAGACATATTTTGGTATTTCTGAGCAAGAGCTTTGATTCTTAGAAGTTAGATAAATATGTTCTACTAGAGGAGTTCTGAAATTTCTTCTGATCAGTGATTAAAATAAATGTTTCTGAGGAGTAAGTAGAGGCAAGAAGTTTTTTATATGTATGGTACATTTTCAGAAGTAATTAGTTTTACATTTGTATTGTGATTTTTAATCAGTTTCTTGCTGCATTATACTTTTCCTTGTGTAAACCTTTCCCATCTTCATGTGATCATTTCCTTTTAATGAATGTCAAGCTTTTGTCTTGATTAGACCATCTTACCCAGGTCTAATTTCCTCATGCCAATCTTTCCATTCTAACAAAATAAAATAACTTCTTTCTGTGTCATTAAACCTTCAAGCCAGTAATAAATATCTAAAATAACTTTTCTTCCTACAGTCCTAATTTTGTTTTCCAATTTACCTTTGCTTTTTAGCATGTGTAGATCACTAAATGGGAGAGTACAAGAAATTCAGAGGTAGATTTATAGGCTGATAGTTTCACAGATTGCAATGAAAAAACAAAAAATCTCTCTGGTTCTGTTTCGGGTTTAAGACAACACTTACTGAAGTCCTTTCAGTGAAGTTTATCTTGCTCTAGAGAAATTGATTATCTTCAGCTGAAAAAATTTACTTATTTCCCCACTCTGCTATACTTTAACGGTTATTTTTTGCATTGAGTGTTAAATCAAACTGTAAATAGCACCCATTCCAAATTTTTTCCTCTCTGTGTAAATTATATTTTAAGATACTTTAAAAACAACATGCCTGTACTTAAGCAATATCTTTTATTAATTTTTTCTGGTTTATGAAGTTCTAATGTGTGTATGTCATGGACAAATTTCAATCACAATTACTCTACAGGAGTTTAATGACACTAGATCTCATTTTAAGGAATACAGCTATCATGTAAATTAACTTATAAAATAAATTCAGCATTGATCCATTTGGTGCAGATCAAACACTGTAGCCATCTCAGAGAGGAGATGGAATATGATTTTCTCTTCACTGCAGTGGAAGAGACAGATTTAGGAAAGACAGAAGCAGAGTTTTACCATGCAGGACCTTAGGGACCATTCTCTGTGCAGGATCATAGGGTAGGTGAAAACAAAGGGAATGCTTTTCATTTTTTCAGGCTAACCCAGGAAACCAAAGTTCTCAGAGCTTAGTTTTATCAGGATCTGAAGAAGGGGCAGGGTGTCCAGTGGAACAGGCTAAAAGGCCTTTGAACTTTGAAGGACAGAACTAGAAACTTATAAAAAAAGGTAAGAGAACGAAGTTTTACATGGGGGTTGCTCAAAGAAAATGTAATGACGGGGAGTTACTGACTGAGATGAGTTGGCCTGGACATGCTTTGACCTTTCAGCTTGCACCTGATGCACTTGATGGTTATCCTGCCTAAAATTAATAGATAGGGCCTCTGTTGTGCAAAATATTTGTATTTTTGTATGATCTTATTCAATTCATGGCAGCACACTTGTCCTTTTGCTGTGAGTCTAAGCTCTGGGACAGCCCAGGACTGTAGAGGTGCATGAGAAGAGGTGGTTATTTGCTGTTCAGGTTTTGTATGAAAATGCATTACTTGGCTCTGGAACATGTGAGTGATAAAAACTGCTCAAACATTGAAAGATACCATTTGCTTCCATTTGATGCACAACTCTGATGAGTTTTAAAGAAGGATTTCCATATCTTTCCTAAGTTCTTCAAACATTTAATGTGAAAGTATAATTACATAAGTCATACTTTTAGCTAACTCCAAATATGTCCCCAGAAGTCTGCAGTCAGTGTAGTTAACCTATCTGTTGCTTAAGTTACTTCAAGGTTCAACCATGGAAATTTAGACATTTTCACTGTAAAATAATAGCCAGTACTTTTACCATAATCAGCTAGGGTGGAGATTGAGACGAATGTGGCTGAATTGAAATGCAGTCCTACCTTCATCCCTGCCAGACAAATGCAAGAAACTCATTTTAATAATTTATTTGTAGACATATTTACTTAACAGAGGAGGAGAGGTCTTTAACTGATCAAGATCAAATGGATCAGATGAACGCTATACCAAATAGGTGGCTTTGTTTATTTTGATTCTGTTCTAGTTAAAATTTGCAGCTCAGTTTCATTTTTTGTATATTCTTGAGTTTTCAAACTACCGCTATGAATTACATTTTCATCGTATGTTTTTTCTCTTTAGTGTCCAGAGGATTTTTTTATACAAAGCTCTGGGTAAAACAGATGGCTGCAGCACTGCTACATGACTCTGACATGATGCTTCTGAGTGTTACTCTTCAGCAGAATTAAGGTGTAAACCTGATGCAGAATATTGTGACTTTTATTAAAGGTGTGTCCATGCTGCAGTCAAACACAAGCGAGCTTGGATACTGAAAGCATCCTGACTCTGGCAGAATGAAGTTCAAAGTCTATCTGGATCAGTTCAAAGCCCAACTTAGAGATGGGAAGAGCAAAACTTGAGATAGCTTTAATTCAGCTGATTGCAGTCACTTTTGTGGAGCAGTATATTCTTTGTATGCAAATACACAGAGACACCCCTCTGTACATGTGCCCAAGCAGCCAGTTATAATGTCCTTTTTATTTCTCTTTCCCTCTATTCTGTTATTTAATACTATGAGTTACATGCTGTTCTGAAAGTCTAGATGGAGAGCTACTTATTTCCCACTGCATTCCTCTCATGCATGACAGTGATGATGCTCCCCAGTTGGGAATTGCAGTTTTCTGGATTGCATTAGTGATAGCTATTTTAGCCAGCTTAGGGGATAATTATGTTTTCTTTGCTTGAGGAGAAACTGTCATTTTCCTCATATTAAAGCAAATTCACTGCTTTTGTGCAGTTAATGATGGATTGCAGTTGGTTTTTGTTCAGTCCTCCATGTTTGCTCTTTTTCCTCCTGTGGAACAGTGGGCTATGGACAATTTTTTGGACTCCAACATTGTTTTCTATTACAGACAATCACTTCATCCTCAAAGAAGAGGAAATTTCTCTATTACTATAACTGTTTTCTTAAAAGATGATGTCTAACCTTTCCACTCCCTCATGGGGGTATCAAAAATTTGAAGTGTGGAAGTTCTTGTCAATCACTTAGAATAATATTTCTGATTTATGAGAGTGTGGCTTATTATTAAATTAATGTCTTAAGTACATTACCTAATTGTTGTTGTCATGCAAGGATTCTTACTCTGAATGCTGTATTCCTACATGAAACATAGGGCTCCAAAAGATTGGCATGAGCTAAAATATCAAAGCTGGTTTTGAAACAGGTGCTGTTACTTTCCTGTTTGCTGCTTCACTCACATTGAAATACTTGGATCTAAAATGTTGTGCAGTCATAAGGATTCTGAACAAAAGCAAATATATCTTGGTATTTTAATCCCAGTGTATGAGTAATTTCTTATGACTTAATGAGAATCCACAGTATTTTGGTTTTGTCTTAGTGATACATTGAAATGTATTGCTACACTGAACATTTGGTGCTCATTTAGGATCTTTCTCCTGAACAGCACAAATTGTAGTGCTTTCTGTGCACAAAGCATCACATACAGTGGCTAATCCTAATACAATATTCATTTTCTGTTCATTAGAAAGCATTTCTATACCTGTAAATTAAGAAAAATATTTAATGTGATTATTCCCTCTCAGGGGAGCTTCAATATTTGCACAGTAGGAATTTCTGAAGGGAGAAAACCATGCTGACAGAGAAGTATCTCACTTCAGTGCTTATTGCAGTCCCATAAGCAGGCTACCTCTTGGTTGGTTGCTCTGCATCACACTACTGAAACTAACTCTCCCTGACATTAGGCTGGATAGGTTTTACCCTGGCTTTACTCTGAAAAGTGAAGATTGATTAGAAACTGACTCTATTTCACATGACCTAATGAAAACAATTTTTGCAATGAGCAAACGACTTCTATCACCTATCTAAGGCTATAGAGTGAAATCATAGCAGGTAATAAATGTTTCCCCACTGTGAATTCAGTGTGGATTCTGCAGTGATGTTATCTGGGGAAGAAAGTGAAATGCTGAAGGCAACAGCATGAAAATGCATGCAGCTATGGCATAATTCTGATTTGTTTGGAAGAACTATTAATTTACTTGTTACAAAGCCAAGTAAGAGCAACCCTTTAAAACTGTTAAACCATGAAAGCCATTTCCTTAAGGGTTTTAAATTTGGGAACAGAGTCATGAAATTTATAGCTTTGATGAGATATTCTTTGCCTCCAGTCAGAATGAAAGCTAGATCATTGGTTTCCCAGCATGACACCTATGTATTCTTGTGTGCAGTAGATATCATTAGGCTCATAATAACACAGCTATCATCACATTAACGTCTGAAAGGTTCAGTTTGGATGCTTGGTTTAAGTCTCATTTATACCTACAGCATGCAAAGCAGCTGAATAAAAGCAAAAGCTATATCTTACCTATATTGTGCTACTGTTATGCACTTTAACCAAAAATACAGTAATTTTATGCCTGATCAAATTTTTATTATTTTATTTTTCTTGCCAAGTCATGTTGGTTTGAAGGAGCTGCAGTGATGAACTAATAGCATGCCATGAATGCAGTAGCAGGTAATGGTACAGTGAGACCACTTTTTTTTCTGGTGCATGCCAGTAAGGACAGTAGGGAACGTCATATACATATTGGCCTAATAAATATAATTTTCAGTATATTATTGATAATTTATGTACTATGTCTTCCATCTTATGGTAGAAGAGAAGTGTGTCAGAACAAGCTGATAGCACCACATTTCTTGTATTCTTTCAGGTAAAGCAGCACAGACTGACATGTTCTAGCAAGGCATCAGCAGTTGGAAGTCACACAAAGGAAATACAACTGAAAACAATTTGGGTTTTCACTGCTCTACTACATATTCTGCAAGTTTCTATTGGAAAAATAAATTATGTCACTTTATAGCATAAAGTTGTGCTGGTTTTACAGTGAATATCATAGCATTTGTATCAAATGAAATTTGCAGAGAGAGATACCAAGAGAAATCATCTTTTGTTCTGCCCTGTGACTGGACAATTGGAAAGAGTTTGGGAGAAGCATTTTTATTCTTATAATGGAGAGAAGAAGTCTGGAGAAGCACCAGTGTAGCAAGTCTAATAACTTGTAGCAAATTACTCACTACTTTGATCTGAAAAGTTTTCCCCAGATCAGTGTCAGAGCTTTCATTTCTGTACATGGGAGGGACACCTGTGGGAGTTCTGGCAAGAGATAGTCTGCAGATTGGGGCTGTAACATTGAGTTAAAAGCCAATTCCAGTGGCTTGGAAAGAATAAAATACAAAGACAACTTGAATCATCAGAAGTTGGAAAGGCTACATGAGACAATATTCTGCAAGAGCTTAAAACCCTTGTGGAATAAGAAACACTAATTAGCAGCTGAGGAGATGGGATTTATAAAAGAGTATAGCAATAATGTTACCCAGAAGAAAGACTTCAGGATTTTTTCATTTTAGTTGTTAAAATGCTATTACTTAGTATTTATTTTAAGGATCACTGTTTCAATCACCAATATCTGAGTATTTTTGACTCAAACTCCAAACTTCTGCTTTAACATCTTGCTGTGAAAGATATATTATGAAATAACCTTTTTTTTCTTAAATATTTTAGGGATCAGTTGAATTTTTAATGTTTTTATATCTTCATACATCAAACTCTTTCAAATATTGAATCAGCTGCAGTATCATGAAATGTTTTGTCCCTGAAAAGGAATGCAATATTCATTCTTAGTTACTAATTTAAAGCCAAGTGGTTAGGTGAGAAATACCTTTTTGGCCTACATTTGTCCATAAAAGTATCTTGACTCTTTCTTGAATCCAAGCATAATGTAGATAGTACATGACATTCCTAAATCCACACTTTAAGCTCCATTGCTCATGTTATGGAATTGTCTTTAATTGCTAAGTAGCTTGACTATGTAAATCTGTATGAAATCACACCATTGATTCCCAGTTTCAGGATTTGGAGTCAAAACAAAACTGAGACTACCTTTTCTTCCTTGTAGATAAAAGCTTTTTTAGACCAGCCAGGGGAATTGTCACCTTTCAGAGAAGCAGGGTGAGGCAGCTTCCAGCAGTGTGGGACAGCAGCACAGAGAAAAGCCTCCTGTTTCCCAAAGCTTTGTTTTCATTGCAGAAGACAACAGCCTGAAAAGCCAGGCTGAAGAAGTGATACAGCTTGGATCATGTTCTTTTAGCACATCCCTATTCAACACTATTTTTTTGGCCTTTGTTAAGAGAGAAAGGAATACAAGACTGCATTGCTGAATGCTTTAAGTTATTTAGTAGACCACTGTATTGGGTTTGCATAGCCAAGCTTTGGTGGTGGGGGGGCTACAGGGGTGGCTGCTGTGAGAAGCTGCCAGAGGCTTCTTCCATGTAGGACAGAGCCAATCCCTGGCAACTCCAAGGATGGATGTGCTGCTGGTCAAGGCTGGGCCAATTAGAAATGGTTGTAAAGCCTCTGTGATAAGAGATTTAAGAAGGAGAAAAGAAAGTAAAATACTGCACAGTTGAATTGTGACCAGAGAAGAGCAGGCTGAGAACATGTGAGAGGAACAACTATGCTGACATGAAGATCAGTGGAGAAGGAGGGGCAGGAGGTGCTCCAGGTGCCAGAGCTGGCATTTCTCTGCAGCCTGTGGTGCAGACCATGGTGTGCCCCTGCAGCCCATGGAAGTCCACAGGGATGCAGAGATCCACCCACAGCCCATGGGGATCCATGGGGATGCAGAGATTCACCTGCAGCCCATAGGGATCCATGGGGATGCAGAGATCCACCTGCAGCCCATGGGGATCCATGGGGATGCAGAGATTCACCTGCAGCCCATGGGGATCCATGGGGATGCAGAGATCCACCCACAGCCCATGGGGATCCATGGGGATGCAGAGATCCACCTGCAGCCCCTGGAGGAGTCCCCCAGCAGAGCAGGTGGATGTTTGACAGGAGGCTCTGACCCTGTGGGAGACCTGTGCAGAGAGGAGCCCATGCTGGAGCAGCCTGTCCTTGAAGAACTGCATGCCATGGAGGAGTGATCCATGCTGCAGCAGTCACAGGGAGCTGTTGCTCCTGAGATGAGCTCACATTGCAGAGGTTCACAGAACTGTCTCCCATGGGGTGAACCCCACGGTGCAGCAGG